>PVHX01002005.1:0-94554 GCA_004024805.1 Geosciurus inauris
CTCTATGTACAATGAATGAAATTGCACTCTGTTATCATGTAAGCCTAAATAGAACAAATAAATAAAATATGAAAAAATAAATAAACAAAAAAAAGAAAAATAAAAAGGGACAGGTATGTAGCTCAGTGGTATAGCATATCTGCATTCATTCCCCAATAGGGAAAAAGAAAAAATAAATAAATAAATTCTACATGATTTACTTTGGTGGGTAGATTATAACCCATCAAATTGTGTTTTGTTCAACAATTACTTTACCAAGAAAAATACTTTCATCATTATTTTGAACATATTTGCCTAGACTTCCAGTGTATTCCCTAATTCAAATATGGATGAAGAAATATCAAGTAAAAGACACATTAAATTGGTATGGTGTTGAGAAATTGTGAATGGAGAAAGTTTAGTTCAAATAACTCAGACAACTCAGATAATACAATGTTTTTGAGTGTACCATTTTAAAATTCAAAAATATTATGGAAAATTCTATAAAGACAATGTGTATACAATAAAGATTTCATTTTGTATCAAATTTTGTTATTGCAAGAATTAAAAGTTTATTAGGCTGGGCATGGTGACACATACCTGTAATCCTAGTGGCTTGGGAGGCTAAGGCAGGAGGATTGGGACTTGGAAGCCAGTCTCAGCAAAAGTGAGGCACTAAGTAATTCAGTGAGACCCTGTCTCTAAATAAAATACAAAATAGGGCAGGGGATGTGGCTCAGTGGTCGAGTGCCCCTGAGTTCAATCCCTGTTTAGCCCCCCCACAAAAAAACTTTCATTAGGTGTTCATAAGCAAATAAAATTTAATGGAAGCATCAAAATAAGTTAGAGAACAGGTTTATGAAATTAGTATGAGTCACAAAAAAGAGGTAGGATAAAGAAACAGGAAGCATAAACAACCTGCCCATCCTAACACCACTCTAACCTCAGGTTATCTGTAAGGCTACTTGCACAAATAGAAACCTAAATATCCTTTCCTTTCACATCACTTACTCTGAAAGATCATTTCCTGGCCCTATCTAGGTCACATTTCTACCCTCTGGATAAAACAGGCAGCAAAAATTTGCAGAACTTCTTGACCTCTGTGGAAGAAAGGGTGAGGCATATACATGAGATGACACAGACTGTTGATAGCATATTAAATAAAATGAAAATGTCCTGAAATTATTTTATTACTGTTAATAATATTAGAGTTTGTTTACATACAAATAAAGATTTTGAAAATTCTTTGGAATTTAATCCCTCTTTACCAATAGCTTGGGGCTAACCGAGGAGGTGAACATCAGGTAACCATTCTTAAGCCATTAGAGAAGCCACCTCCTAAAAATAAAATAAGTCTAATATTTGGAATAGGAACTACATTATCTATCCTCACTTTGATTTCATTTTTAGGCTTGCAAGTAAACACAACTTCTTTGTGATTCTAACGCTTCATTCATCTCAACTCATTTCCAGAATTAGATTTCTTATTTAAGGTGTATTATGATAGAATAAATAAATATATAAATATATAAATAACTAACTCAAGATTGCTATGTAAGCTGTCTTAATTGTCTCTTTAGAGCTGGAGAATATTGAATATTATTTTCTGACCAAATTTTCAAAGGCTCTACTTTTTTATCTGAAAGGCTTAGCTTATTATGGTTCACAATTATTTCTTAACCATATACATGAATAAATACTTATTAAATAACACTGTCTAGAATTGATTTTATTTCACTAATGTAAAGCATATATATATAATTTTGGAAAACCAAAATACATGAGAGAACACAATTGAATCATTAGTCTTTTATTCATATCCCTCTACCATTTGAAGCAAAATCTTTGAGTACATCAAAGAGAGATCTCAAAAAGACTTTTTGTGTAATTTGCTTGCTCTTAGACTGGCATTTATCTTTCCTGTGACCCAGGTTATATAACTTAACCTTGAAGTACTTTAAAGTTGCTATAATCTGTTTTCCAGACCAATCTCTTGAGTACAACATGTAGTAATAGTAAATGCTATTTGAGAGAGAAATGCGGTAAGAGGATTGCAAATAAAAATTATAGTAAAAGTGGAACCTGATCTTCATATATGTGGATATTTTTATGAGAGGAAAACAGTAACTGAAAGACAGTCTTTGTAATCAAAAAGATAGGTCTAAAATAGAATAATTATAATCTTCAAAATAAGATACATACATATATAAATAGAATAGATTCAAAACTGAGTAAATATGAAATGATATTTTTAATAATTGTCAATATTCTGATTCGAGGTTTTCTGTGAAAACAGTTTTGATATATAAGTATTATGTATAACAGCCAATCATTACATGGTCCACAAATAATAGTCCTAAAGCAGGTTAAAATATGTTATCATATTGTTTTTCAAAGGGCTTATGTAAGGTTAGAATCCCATTTTTTTTCTATTGATATTTTAATGATGCAATTTATTTTTTGCTTGTATAATTTAAATAGGGATCACAATAATCATCCTTAGCTTTTAACAATCTGAGTTAATATTGTACTAGATCACTAAAATATAGAGATTTTATAACTCTATGGATCTATTAATTAATCCCCAGCCTAAGTTCATGCTCTTTATCTTATGAGAGAAAAATTTTGTGACCTGTACCACAGATAGAACATTAATTTCCAGGATAAATAACGCCAAAAAATCCCAAAAAACAAAAAAACAAACAAACAACAACAACAACAACAACAAACCCAATCAATAAATGGGTGAAGAAACTGCTCAAAAGAGGATATATGAATGGTCAATAAATATATGAAAAAATTTGAAAATCTCTAGAAAATTAAAACCACACTAAGAAATGCAAATTAAAACCACACTAAGAAATGAGAATTAAAACCACATTGAGATTTTATCTCTAGTCAGAATGGCAATTACCAAGAATACCAATAACAATATATTGGCAATGATGTGGTTCAAAAGGTACACTCATGCATTGCTGGTGGGACTACAAATTGGTGCAACTACTATGAAAAACAGTATGGAGATTTCTCAGAAAACTTGTAATGAAACCACCATTTGACCCAGTTATCCCACTCCTTGGTTTATATCGAAAAGAGTTAAAATCAACATACTACAGTGATGCAGCCACATCAATGTTTATAGCAGCTCAATACCAAGCAATGGAACCAATTTTGGTGCCCTTCAACAAATTAATGGATAAAAATATTTATTTTATATATACACAATGGAATATTATTCAGCCATAAAGAATGACTTTATGACATTCGCCAATAAATGGATGGATCTGGAATCTATAATACTAAGTGAATTAAACTAGTTCTCAAAAACCAAAGGTCAAATGTTTTTGCTGACATGTGAAAACTAACCTATAATAAGGGAGAGAGATAGAAATTCAGTAGATTAGACAATGGGGAATGAAGGGAAAGGAGAATATGAAAAGAAAAGACAATGGAATGAATGTCACATGATTTTCCTATGTACATATAGAATATACCACAATGAATCCCTCCATCACTGTATCACCATGAGAATGGGGTCCTAACTAGAATAAGAAATATTCCATGCTTGTATAATTATATCAAAATGGATTTCACTGTCATGTATAACTAAAAAGAATCGACAAAACCAATAAAAATTTGTTTAATTTTAACTTTTTGGGGAGAGTACTAGGGATTGAACCCAGGAGCGCTTAACCTCTAAACCATATCTGCAGCTCTTTTTCATCTTTTAATTTGAGAAAGGGTCTTGATAAGTTACTCAGGGCCTTGCTAAGTTGCTGAGGCTGGCCTTGAACTTGGGATACTCCTGTCTCAGCCTTCCCACATGCTGGAATTACAGGTGTGCACCATTGGCCTGGACATAATTCTTTTGATTTCAAAGAAATTAAGAAAGGTTTTTGTTTTTTTATCTTTAGTATTTATCCAGACATTTCCCATATCTGATGGTCTTCATTTCTTTCTACAAGTCTAAGGTCTTCTTGAAAATCCAATATTAATTTTTACAATGTAGAATGTCCATTTGTATATCATTAAGTAAAAGTTTATTTTTAATATATCCCTCAAATTGTTTATTAAAAAATACATTTATTTTACCAAAGTTTGAAAGATATTTTTGCTGGAGATAGACTCTTGGGCTGTTATTGTTTGAACATGAGGTTCTCTCCCTAAGCTCCTGTGCTAATGCAGGAATATTTAGAGGTAAAATGATTGGATTGTGAGAATTGTCACTTAATAAGTTCATCTTAATTGACATGGACTAACTGGGTGATAACTGTAAGTGGGGGGTGGTATGGCTGAAGGAGTTGGGTAACTGGGGGCATATTCTAGAAGGGTTTACCTTTGCTGTGGCCATTTCCCATCTCTCCCTTTCTCTCTCTGCTTTCTGACAACCATCAAGAACAGTGTTTTTCCATGGTGCCCTTCTTCCATAATGATCTCCTTCTCCTTGTATCCAAAACAATGGAGTAAGCGGACTGTGAACATCACACTTGAAACTGTGACTCAACTTCTTCAATGTTGTTCTTGTTGGGTATTTTGGTCTCAATAACACATACACACACACACACACACACACACACACACAACCCAAACCAAAAACAACCCTAACACTTAGGCTTCAAGTGTTTTCTCTCAATATGTTAAAGACAGAGGTCCACTATGTGTTGTTTCCATGGCTGTTGATGAGGATTTATTTAGAACTTAAATTTTTTGTCCCCTATATATATTATGGCATTTCTTCTGTCTAGTTTTGAGATTTTTTCTTTTCATTTTTGCTTTCAGTTAAAATTATTGTCATTTTTATACTGGGTACTGGGTATAATTTAATTTTTCTCATACTGATTTGGGTCTTCTGACAGTCTTTCTTGGTTCTGAACATTTGTATTCTGCCCCAAGTTCTGGAAAATTTGACCTCTCAAATATTTCTCCTGTCTCATTCCTTCTCTCCTCTTGTCTGGGATTTCAATTACACGTATGACAGGTCTTTATATGTTGTCCCAAAGATCCCTGAGATAGTTTATAGTTTCACTTCCACAATTTTTTTCTCTTCTTCTTCCAATTAGATCCTTTTAGTGCTTCTATTTTCAAATTCTCTGGATTTATTTTGTTATGGCCATTTCAAATAAATCTATTTAGTGAAAGTTTTTAATTCCATATATTTTATTTTAAGTTTAGACACTGCCTTTTTTTTTTTTTTTTTTTTTGGTACTGGGGATTGAACTCAGGGGTACTTGACCACTGAGCCACATCCTCAGCCCTATTTTGTGTTTTATGTAGAGACAGGGTCTCACTGAGTTGCTTAGCACCTCGCTGTTGCTGAGGCTGGCTTTGAACTCGCAATTCTCCTGTCTCAGCCTCCCTAAGTGCTGCGATTACAGGTTTGCGCCACTGTGCCCGGCTAGGTATTGTCATTTTAATAGTTTATATTTATCTACAGAACTTTTCTAGCTTTTCAATCCTTAAAAATAGTTTTATGTTACTGAACATATTAATATATTAATGATGGCTATCTTAAAATTCTTGTTAATTTCAACAGAAGACCATCTAGGTTTATTTCTTATTAGTTTTCTTCTAACAATTTATAATATGTCCATTTTATTGTGATGTTTTGTGATTTTGGATCTTAGCCTACATATAGTGAATGTTATAATCTGAAGATTGGATTCAGCCCTATTTCCTCTGAAAATTATTGATTTTAAGCCACGGATCAACAGGACTATAACAAAACTGCAAACTTATCTCTTGGGAAGTGGCTAAAACCTTTTCTTAGATCTTTCAAAATTATCTTGGTTGATTTGCATTTCTGATGAAATGCTCAGAGATTTACTGGTGATAGCTTCTAAAATAGAAAGGGCATGAATTGGTATATATGACACAATTTTGAAAATGCAGAATGAGCTATATCGTAGGGAGAGGGAAGCAAAGCTTTTATATATTTACACAGTAAACAAATTCATGTTTTTTATGAGAATTACAAATAGTCAAAGACCAAAACAAAATTATCTGCAAAATTTAATCATATCTTGTAGTAATTTCTATGTTTTGCTCTTCTTCATATCATCCACCTCAAAAACTCAGTCTTTCATCCTAACAGAAGGAATTGGATATCTTTATAAAGGAACTATTCCCAGTGTTGAGTAAGCAGAATTATAGCAACTTCTCTTAGGTCTTTGTGTAATGTATTATGAGCAGATTATTTTCAAACATGTGGTTCTTAATGGAAATGGTGGCACAAAGCAGTCTTACTTCCACCATGCCCTCTGTACCATTGAACTTCAGAAGTAGCTCACCCAGTGACCCTGAAGAGGGAGCATAAACAGTACCTTAAATTGTTAGTACTCAACTGCAAAATGCCATGGCCATAGTATCTTGCAAGGAAATGGTGTATGGCTTTTGAACATAGAAAAAAAGAAATACTGTTTGCTTTTCCTCTAGTTTTGTTAGAGAAATAGTGATTTATTATCATTTTCATAACCAAATTTGAAGAAGCTTGAATTCTACTGCTTAAAATTCTCTTGTGTGCTTTAAAGGTTTTGGAATCTCAATTAAGTCAGATTATTTGAACAAAGTTGGCTTTCCTAAAGCAATTTTTACTTTTCTTTTAGCAGGCATTCTTTTATGCCTAATCATGTTTCTCCAAAATAGAGGCCTTTCTTTTTATTACATAATATTTTCCCCATGTGGATGTGAACCTGTACCTCCTCAGAAAATTAACATGGAGCACATATGTCATAATATATTGATCACTGGCCCTGTGGCCACAGCTTTTGAGCTCAAAAGTTCTTACTAAAACTGGAAATTTCCATGGGCCCACGCCTATGCATTAAGTCTACCTCTCAGTCTATGGTATATTTGAGTCTATGAAGTTTGTCATAATCTCCTTCTAATTACTATAATATCTCACTGTGTTCTTGTTATTTGTAGATAGGTATTAATACCTAATGATTCCCTTCAATTAGCCATCATCTGCAATATATCTAGAAAAATCATTTGAATTTTGAATAACTTGCTTCATTTTAGTTCCCTTGTTTTCACACTGTGAGTCCTCCCCCATTTTTGTTTTCACTTGACTATTTTTAACACATTCTGGGGAGAAAATGGGCAAATCTAAGCTTGAATTTCCTTATGTTACCATCTTGTTTAAAATCTCACCAATTCATGAATTTAACCACAAATGTTCATATAAAAGATATATATCACCTTTAACTTTGGATTGTTGAAGATTTATATCTGACACTTAGTCATTCCTTGAATGATGAACTTAAGATCTCCTGAAGCTTGGAGATGCACTGGTTGGGGAGAGAACCTGATTCCTACTATGTGATGCTGTGGGGGGACTAAGAAGAAAAGAATGCTTCTCAGTGGAAACTACAAATGCATGGAAGTGAAAATGTCCAGGAAGTGAGTTGTAGTTGCAAGAGGTGAGAAACAAACAGCCAAAGGAGATAAAGCCAAGAGAGGCAAGGGGGCCAGCATAGGATAGGGCTCTGGTTTTGATCAGCTTTGGGTGGACCCCAGAGTTTTGTCTTTTGGGACATCTGTCACTTAAACACCATGGATGGAATGTAAACTAAACAGTACTAGAGAGGTTAGACTAGGATTTGACGACGTGTGTGTAGATGCCTAGCAAGTTCAGATGGAGAACAGAGACAAGAAAGAAGGCAGGTGATTATTTAACAAGAGAGGTGGTTTGTCTCTTTAGTCCCCATGTGCTCTGGGAAAAGTGAGAATACAGGTGCTGAAGTTACTACAGAACCAACCAGTGCCCATCCAGGAAGAGGTAGGGTCCAGAGAACCTCCAGGATTCAGACTAAAGGATTTCAAACTCATCATCCTTTTAGTTACACATCAAAATAAACATTTTCATGTTTTCATCAGTTTGTTTAATAGCATGGACTTGTATTGAATAGTCCACAAAATGTTATACTTAAGTCAGACTTTTAACAATGATTTGGTATTGATACTTCAAGAACCTTACATCTCACATATATTTGTTATTCCAACAATCTTATTGCTATTTTGTAAAATAAGTCCTCTTCACTTTGCAGGCCCCTGACATACATGCATTTCAGTCACTAGAGTTCAGTAGAACACACTACTTTGTTAATAACAAGGTTCAAATGATAGTGACCTGTATATATCAACTGGTAATAATTACATAAAGTTTGCTGCTACCTCTTCAGCCCACACATCACTACAAAAAATAACAGATGTGCAACACCATCAGTGATCAATCTCATGTCTTCTTTTAAAGTCTCTCATATGGGTCACATGAATCTCTTACTCAGTTCACATGCAAACAAAAAAATCTTCAGTTGCACTGTTACATTGTCTCCCAGAGAAAAGCCTAAATGAAATTTCACCAACTACAATTAATAACAGAAAGAGGGAATGGCTAGTGAAGATGAAGGTGCAGCAAAGGAACAAAAAGTGATGACAATGGAAATGATACTGCGAATGGTTAGAAGCAGCCTGGCCCTGGAAATATTGATGCTGCCCTCTTCCGAGAGGCTCCAGACATGCAGCCAGAGAAATTCATGTGGGCAAATTTACCAACATAAATGAGGAAACGGGTTTTGATGGAATATTCCAGATGAAGTGATATCTGAAAATGTTACATTAGAGGTATTCCCAGAGGTGTTTTGCAATTTTGGAAGAACAAATGATAAATGTTGTAAACTGACCCAAACATGGAAAGAAGAATTCCAATTCACCAGGCATAGAAAGATGCTACTTCTATATCATAAATTACCAAAGGAGAAAGCAAGTAATGCTCAATCTAAAACTTTAATTCTTGTTACAAAAGAAAAGCACCTTGCCAGCATTTCAAATGCTGCTGTTCTATTTATTTCAATGAAATATTTCAAAATGTAGTAACACAGCAAAAATAAAAACATGACAGAATTTCATTTCAATTACTATTATTTATCATAGTATCTACATTTTTTGCAATATGTAATGAGATGACTTCTCTTTTTATCCTTTAGAACAGGCCCACTTCTTGCCCCTTTATTTATATTATATCAAATTATCAAGTAGGACATTCTCTCTGTTTTCTCTCTCTTGCTCACTCTCTCTCTATAAATATATATATATTTATATATGCACACACATCAGTATATGTACTGATAGATATAGAGATATTAGATATACGTAAATACATTTCCTTTTGTCAGATACATGGTTTGCAAATATTTTCCTCCATTATTTAGCTTCCTTTCTTATGAGAGATAGAGAGAGAGAGAAAAAGAGAGGAGTAGATAATAACACTTGCTGAGATTTCTAGGCTGGACTCCCTCAAAATTCAATAGTCTACTACACAGTTCTGCATCCATAGACATGATTTTCAATTTCTATTCTAGCAAATAAGTCATATACTAAGTGATATATGGAACTTCTTAAGCTCCTGTTCTTCTCAGTCATCTGTTTTGCTGGTACATAGCATAGTAAGGACTATATTTTAGTAATAATTCTTTCTCTTTTACTTTTCCTTAATTAAAATATACATTTGGCTATTTTTATATTTTACAGAAAAATTTACATAATATTTTTGGAGAGTGCAGTTGAGTCAATGTTTATTGAAATGGAACATTTTGTTGCTGCCACTTTTATTAATTCTTTATCTAATGTTGTGAATAATAGAAATAGGAGGGGTTTATATACGCATCTATGCTTTCTGGGAAAAATCCAGGCAAATTAGATTAGAAGCTCTTGACTAATTTAGAGGATTGAACTATTCCTGATTTGTTTAAGGTTGTCACAACCTAATCGCTTCCCCTCTGAACTCTCTGGCATTGTCTCACACACGAGCTTTTGGGGGACACATCATATACAAACCATAACCACAAATTTGCATATGAGGTGTTCCCCAAAAGCTCGTGTGTGAGACAATGGCAGAAGGTTCAGAGGCGACATGGTTAGGTTGTGAGAACCTTAAACTGATCAGCTAATTAATTCCTGATGGGATTAACTGAATGTTAACCTGAGGCAGGTGAGGTGTGGCTGGAGGAGGTGGAGCATTGTGGATGTGACTTCGGGGTATGTATTTGTATCTGGCGAGTGGATGGAGTCTCTCTTTACTTCCTGATCCTGTGATCTGATTTCTTCTGCCATACCCTTCTTCTATGATGGAGCTGGCTGATATGGACTGAGTCCTCTGTCACCAGAAGCCTTTAAATAAACTTTTCCTCCCCTACAGTTCTTCTGATTGGGTCTTTTAGTCATAGCAGTGAAAAAGCTGACTAAAACATTAGTGAATTAGTACTTTCATACCTATGTATAATTTATAAAATCATTTTGCTTCATATTATTCATAGCATGTTGGAGAACCTGTGGCATATAATTCAAATTTATCCTGATATTTGAATAGTTTTTGCACACATAAAAATCACTGCTTACTTACAAAATCTTTTTCCAGAAATTGATTCAAAGTCTTTTATTTTATAGAGAGCAATTTATGACAAAAGAAAAATGCACATGTAAGTATTAAATATTTTGAATTTTTAAGAAATTCTAACAATAACTAAATACAAAGTAAAACAAAAAGAATTTTTTTAAACAGGTAAGAAGAAAGCAAACACTTTACTGATGAGTGAAATTCTGCAGTGAATTCCCATTACATTGTAGAAGACTTGGTTTTGAAATACAATGTATTTAGCATTGAGCTTAAAGTTGAAAATAACTTTTCTATTTTATAAACTGACCACACTCAAGTCACACTGTTTATTAAATACCAATTTCATTATTCCCTGACATTTTAATACATGGCAAACATTACTCATGATGCTCAGATCTGTACAGTTTTCTATTCAGAAAGTGTTGAAAAGTGTATAAGACAATAGAAAAAAATCAATACCATTCAAGTGATACAATTTTTCCAATAACTTACTTATATTCATTTGTTATGGTTTCTGTAACAAATTGCTACAACTCAGTGGGTGTTGCAATTGCATTTAGAGCTCATCAGGACAATAATCCAAGATAATATCCCCATCTCAAGATTCTTAATGTAATTATAATATGAAAACTCAGTTTTCAAAAATTTATCATATGAGATAATATTCACCTATTCCAAGGCTTAGGAAATGCCTGTCTTTGAGAGGGGATGTCATCATTCTCTCTTCCACAATGCTAAATACTAGTCAATGATTTGCTCCATTTCTTCACTTTGAAATAATGTGAATCAATATGAAAAAAAGATTTCTTTGGCACCCTGTGAAATGGCAGATGAGTAGGACTACTTTTAAAGAATTATAACTGAGTGAGATTCATTAATGTCTAGAGATAGCCTAGGACTTGGAATTTTTCATTCTAATTAGACAACCATCTAAAAAAGTCTTTATTGGAATTCTGTTATCTCTGTAACCTTCACTGCCATTGAGTAAAATGAGTTGGCTTAATCTTAATTGCACAATTCTTTGTGAGTGTGGAAAGGCAAAAGGGTTATTTTCAAATGGTAACAGTTACATTTTGAGTACATAAATATACACATTGATTTCATGCTTTTGAAATAATAATGCATACTACTACAAAATAATACATTCCATTACAAAATAATAATGCATTTCTTCTTAACATAGGAAAGGGAACAACTTCTTCAATCCATTTGGCAACAAAGTCCCATGCTTCTCACGTTGATTTCTTTCTAGTTCATCTTTTGTTGTTCCGAGATTTTCATCTAAACCCAGAGCCTCAAACATGTTAGGCAGGATCTCTACTAATGAGCTAAATTACCAGCTCCTAAAGATGCTCTTGTCTGAGTTTTATCAGGAGGAAAAGGAACCCAGATGCCCCCACTGTTTAGACAGTTACATAGTCCTACCCTCTAGTTCATGCTGCTTCAAGTGGGCCATTCTCTATATCTATTGTACCCAAATTGGAAATGTCTCAGGTTAATTTCTTCTGAGAATACATTAATCTCCTAGGATAATGATAACCTGAACTTGCAGGCTGAAAGAAGGAATCTAGGGATAAAAATATTTCATATACTTTCAATCAGTTTTCCCAATTTTTATCATTGACATATTGCCCTTTTCCTTGGTGCTCAGTGCTCCCAAGTCTTGATCATTTAAAAGGGTCAAAGAAGAGTTCATTTTTTAAATTACTATTTCTCAATGTAAAACTTAACTTGCAGTTGATTTCTTCTAAACTAGTTGTTTCCCCTCCATCTATATACTCATCTTCCAAAAATGTATTGAATTCTGTGGGAAAATATTAACTGATTTTTTATCCACTTCGTCATGAAAACTTGAGTGAGTTTTATTTAATTTCAAATTTTTAAAAATTCAGTTAACTTGTGTTACCATATGAATAGGGCCACTCCACAACATTTAACCATAAATTTAGCTAGCACTTATTTTTTCACTGATGGCAAACATTTTCTTTGATTCCTATTGTGTCTTCCTTCATGTGTTATTCAGCTATTGGGAGAGGGGTGGGACTATTACTTTCAATTCATACAAAGGCAAGAAGAGTATAGTGTAAACATAAGGAAATGTCAAGGAATTTGAAGACATCGAGTATAGCTGACCTTCAATGGAACTATAAGTCATTGCATTAGTTCGATAGCTTGAAGCCATGAGAATCATGGACGTTTGCATTACTGTTGGATTTATTCAGTCATAAGCAGCAGCATTATATTGTATGAGACATACAGTGTTTGCACGTGTATATGTGTTTCTATGATGGAGAAACGAGGGCTTTGACACACCAGAATTTAAACCTATTGCCTTATCTACATAGTTGTTTTTAAGAAATTGAAAGAACAATACACTAACAAATGTTGTCCTCATTTGACCTATAAAATCACCATTATTGTGACAGTCTTTGATTATTAATGATAGGAAGAGTATGTCATGTATTATCTTATTTTCATGTAATGAATCCTATTTCTTTTACATAGTTTTACATTATGTTAGTGAAAAATATTCCTCAAAATTATTTTCAAGGTCAAGTACTTTACCAATTTTATATATTCTAAAATCAGTTTATATCATATTTTTAATATTTATAGGAATAAGATTTGTCCCAATCTACATATTTAATATTTCTATTATGAGTTTTGAGCAACACTTCTGATTGATGTCTGGTTCTTTATTTCTTTAATTATTTATTTTTTAATTTTTATTATTATAATTTCTTCAATTATGACTGAATGTAGAGTTAAACATCTATTTTACAATTGTGTTTAAAGGAACATTTCTTCAAATTAGTAGTAAGCTTCAGGAAAAAGAAATTGTTACCAAAAAGAAGTTTTATATTCCATCCTACTTTTGAATTCTAAAACATGTTGAACACTCTCTGTTCTGGGAACTTCTACAAGAATCTTATGAGAATCTACATGGATTTCTATTCCCTGAATGTACCAGAACATGATCAGAGTTTTACCCACTTGTTTATCTTCTTATTTTCCTCCTCTACCTCCTCCTCCTCATGTTATTTTTCTTTAATACATATCACCATCTCTAAAACAATTTTTTATAGTTTTCAGCTTAAGGACAGCCAATTAGAGAAATGTCATCTTTTATTATGTATATTTTATATTGCATATTTTAGAAGCTCTTCATTAAATGATTTTTCCTATCCCTGGGATATTGCTGCACCAAATAAATGTACCTGAACAATTTCTATTCTGTCAGCATATGTTTTGGTTTTAAAAACAGCATTTTTGATGCAATTGAGAATAAAAATTTTTATAACTTTTGTTCTTAATCTTATATTTAGTGTGTTATAGCTTTTTGTAGTCTTTAGTATTCAAAACTTAGCTTGTATACTAAATAACATGCAATTCAAAACCAGATCTACTATAAACAAGTTCCAATAAAGGAAATAAACAAACATAAGGAGAAATTTATTTTAAGTGCAAAATATTCTTAAAATATAAATAGTTATATTTACTTTTTTCTCTTAGGAAATCAGATAATTCTGCTTTTCCAGAAAAGAAAGCCATTCCTACAATGTCATAGATATGTATTTCCTCTAGGCATATAATGCAATGAAATGAATTTATTTTCATTTTTCTTGTGTCAGGAAAACAGTAGACAACAAACCATGGATCCATGTTTTGAATAATTTTATTTATGGGGTCTTTCATATTGATAAAGTACATGAGGTTGTATTCAATTCCATCTCAAGTTTATTTGGAAAACTATATAAAAAATCTATGTTGTGGTTGAAATGCACAATTGTGTGTTGCCTTTTAGATTTATAATCATCTAACAATTTGTTTTGCAGATACACAAAAGACTTAAATGTCATGTTTTTTAAAAGATTTACAAGCTATTAAATTACTATACTGAATGGTTTACAATAGTCATTTGATTAAGTTGGTGAATAAATAAAACATGTTAATATGAGGTTGATGTTTGACATGATTCATTTCAGCCTTGATTATTTTTTATCCTATCAATATAATGCACATTTTTCATCTTTGAAATGAGTCAAAAATCATGAAGTCACTGCTTATCAACACATTGCATGTAAATCATTTTAATTACTTGTTAACAAATGTATCACTAGGGAAAACAAAGGATCACATGTAAAAAGTTGTAGAATGTGAACATTGACATTGTCATTAGATAAACCTGGTTGCATATATCACTAATGCATTTACTTTAGAAAGAAAAATCCATTATAATCTAAGACATACAAAATACTATATTTATACTATGTAGTTACCATGTCATATTTAATATTTTATCTTTAACATTAACTGACTAAATAATGATTGAAGACATATCTCTATGTTCCAGCTAAGAATAATATTATAATATATTAATTTTTAAATTTTATAAAGCTTAAGAGGGAAAGGAGGGCAACAGAACGTGAGAGAATAAGATTTTTATTACTATTGGATATCACTCTGAATGTTCTTATTTTATGCTAAATACAGAAAAGCCACATGATTTTATGAGAACTGGGGTTCTGAAATTTAAAATGATTTTTATAAACTGACAAGAAACTATTCAAACTACCAGCTATGTCATCTTTTTTCATTTGAGGGGTGACAAGGAATCGATGAAAACAGTAGCTATGAGACAGGGAGAAGGGAGAATGCATTTTTGAGGATATGCCCCTGAGAAGTAAGGTCATTATTTGTAGTTCCAGAAAAAAAAACATTTTGAAAGTGGTGCAGTTCAAAGTTATTAATTTTTATGAAATAATCTGTTTCAGTTATTCACAGAAATTAGCACTAGGGAGAAGGAATAGGTGCTTGTGAATAGGGGATTCTCCATTCCATATCATTATGAATAAATTTCACCCAAACAAGCAAATGCAATGGTAACACTGAATAGTGTTTCCTTTGGTTATTGATTTGTCATAAAGAATATAATGTATTAAATTAACAGCAGAAAATAAAAGAATAAATGAAAACAGAATTATTAAATATCTATTAAAAGGCAAAATTCCCCAAATAAACAAAAATATGCAGAAGCATAAAATAAACTATATAACTGTATTTCCAAACTTGAATGATAAAATAGATATGAAATATAATTTCCCCCAAATAGTTAACAGTATATGTAAAGTTTTTCAGGTGTTACCAGGGATTGAACTCAGGGGCACTCAGCCACTGAGCCACGTACCCAGCCCTATTTTGTATTGTATTTAGAGACAGGGTCTCACTGAGTTGCTTAGCAACTTTTGCTTAGGCTGGCTTTGACCTCCAGATCCTTCTGCCTCAGCCTCCAGAGCCACTGGGATTATAGGCACGAGCCACCTCGCTAGCAGTATATGTAAATTTTGATCTCTAAAATAATTCTTTAGAAGTAGTCAGAAAGAAATATCCAAAAATTCTTAAACATTAACATCATGGAGTACTTATAAGGTTTAAAATCCAAATTATTTAGTTCCATGTTTTCAGAAAAGAAGGCACTAAAAGCTGAAATTAAAAAAAAAAAATTAAATAAGATAGTTCCCACCATTAGGGAATTAAAAGTAGGTATATTTCTTTATCACATTAGGGTAAGGTAAATCAAAACTTCTTTGCTATCAATTTTTAAACTGTTTTAAGATTAAGTTATAAAAAAGGAAAGATAATATTTTAGTTAATGTTAGCTTTGCTTCCATTCATTTTGGAGTTTCTGGTTCTTGACTTATTCTAACATTGTAAACAACTATAAAACTGGACAAAATATACGAGCAAATCTCTTTAGGCCTGGGAAAGCAGGTAATACAAACTGAGATTTGATGAAAAAATACAAAGAAGGTAAGCCCAACCTTCAATGTGCCTATCAACATTAATGGAAGGACTCGACGTGTAGCTCAGTGACAGAGCATTTGCCTAGCATGCATAAGGCCCTGGGTTTGATGTGCAGAATGGGGGAAAAAATCAACACTAAAGTACTTTTAAGACTATGACCTACAGATGTGAGTCAGAGAGCGAAACAGTCATTCTAGCATGAGGATAAAGAAATGCTGCAATTCATTTTCAGCAATAGCTGAAACTCACAGAAAATATTATGAAAGTATTAAAGTATTAAGTTGTTTCAAGTTTAGCCCCTAAAATTTTCACCAGGATTTGTCTTCGACAAAGATTTGGTCTGGTCAACTGAAGGAGAGGTTTAAAGCCTAGAGGAGTGCAAACATTGTGGAGCCAAAAGCAAAAAGGAGACACCTGTAACAGTGCTTTCCTTGGATATGGTAAAGTTCTGTCCACTCAAAGTGAAAACACATCACTAAGCATTTCAGGATTTCAGTTGTGACTCCAGAAATTCTTTGTTCATAGTAAGGGGCCTGTCCTAAGGGAAGGAAAGAGCCTAATACTAAGAGAGCAATCTCAACAGACTTGGCCTCTTTCCTTAGGATTCAGCAAGAAGAGAGCACATTTTCTTATTTTGCTGGGCACATGAATCATCCTCTGTTTAGTTCAATATAGATTATACTTCTTTAGTAGAAACTATAAGGAACATAGTTTGAACGGAACACATAATACAAACAAATAGTAGAAATGTGAATACCATCCCAAGGAATGTACTTTAACTGAGAGCAAAATTGTTGATTCTGTTTCAAATATTCTCAATCAAAATTTTTAAGTTAAAAATTGTTCAATAACTTATGATATTCGGCCCCAGTAAAGCCTTGAAAAACTTCACTTTTATAGATTTAGATATGACAATAGACTGCCAGCCTTAACAGCATAATTGGACCAGTGGAATATATTTTGATTTCTGCCTTTCTGTATAATATGACAACATTATTTGGGTTTGTTTATTTAATCAGTTGGGTATTATTCTGAATTATGGATGAGTTCTAAAGCATTACATTAAAATGAGAAATTCAACCCTGCAAGCAGAACTTGGCAATTACTATGAGCAAGGTCTTTGGGAGTAAGAAATATTAAAAATCTGGTGATATAACTAGAAATTACACATAAGCTACTGGACAATGGAAATTTAAGTAGTTAGCATTCTGCTGCTAGCCACAGACTAAAATTAGTATTCACTACTCTCCATCATTAAACTGTCTATAGAAAAGATATCAAACACAAAACCTCCACACTACAAAAATGATTATAAAAACACTGAACCAAAACATTATAATAATCTGTTTATTTAAATTGATACTATTATCAAATGCCATATTTGGATAAGTGTATTACTATGAAATTAATCTAAGAATTCTTAAGCTTCTTTAAATTATTTATTTTCCTTATATGTTTTATAATAGACAGTAATTCAAGTTAGTGATTATATTTAAAAGAAGGTGCATTACTCTGAAAATAATTGAAAATAATTTCTAAGTTTTTAAAAATTATTTATTCTCCTTATATATTTTAGAATAGATGGTAGTTCAAATTAGTGATTATATTTAAAAGAAATGCTAATCTAAAATGGTAATGCATAAGAAAACTATACAAAAGTATACAGAAAATGATGATATTAGATTTTTAGATTCAATTTTTTGTATAACCACAAGGTTTCTAGACAAAAAATTATGTATATACAACAATGAAAACACACACACACACCTTTTCCTTCTCTTCAATGCCCCTTTTATCATCTAAGAGTTTACACATTTTTATGTTGGTTGGTTTTTACAGATCTCTCTAATCATTCCCTGACTTTTTTTCATTATAGAATCATTCCTTTTTATTTAACTCAGACTTTATTGATTTGAAAATTTCAAGTCCCTAACATTTCCCAAACTCGACTTCATTGCTTCATGATGATGGATCTGATACACCTGGTAGGAACCAGGTGTGCCTTTGATACCTATGTATGAATATCTACGAAGATTCTAATGTTTATGAGTAGACATTAGGTGTGGCTGTGTTCTGGCAAATATTTATGGACCCTACAATTTGAATTTCATATATAATTTTTTACTTTGAAAAAAATAATATTCATCTTTTGATGTTTTTCAACCATTTAAAATTGTAAAAAAATATTCTTAGATCAGGGGGTGTACAAAAACCAGCAGCAGGCTGGATTTGGCAGCAGTGGAGGCCATAGTTTGCCAATCCCTGGCGTAGACGGGCTCCAAAATTATATTTAGAGACTCAGAAAAGCTTTCCAATTTAAGCAATACTAAATTAAGGCTTGAAGGTTAAGAGAAAATTGAAGTTTCTAATACAGAATGGTGATAAATTAACTGTAATTTAATGGTATTAAATTAAAGGAGTACTTAGTCAAGAAAAACAGGTAAGGACACAGGAAATGATCGCTTCAAAACAAGGGAATCAATCATTTAGAATCTATACCAAAAGTGACTGTGACATTTTTGAGGGACCAAAATGTATTTATTGAGTTTGGATTGCAGATTATGAAATAGGAAGTTATATGTTATTGGTAGACTCATTTCCACACCTTGAAGAATAGCAATTTCTCCCTTTGCAAAACTGAGTAGTAACACTCATCTTCTAATATTGTAGAGACAGCTAAATGAAATAATTGAAATAGAATTGCTGAGCAGGTAGAAAATTTATTTTATTTTTACGTATTACTTTTTGTTTTCAGATTTTTGCCTAGCTCAATATTTTATTTTGACTTTATAAGTCTTAAGTGTTTATTTTGATAAAAACGTGTTTACAACAAAGATTTTACTTTATCAAATTAGTTTGATTTCAGTATGAAGTTTACGATGTTTGTAAATAGTGAATATTAAAGAATGCTGTAATAGTGAAGATTGTTTGACTTAAAACTTTATTTTTCTTTTTAATTCTCTGTTTAAAGTCTACAAGAACAGGGAGAGAATACTCAACAAACATGTACAAAGGATGCACTTACATGCAGCAATTATCTCTACAACTGCAAATGATAGAAGCCCCTCTTTTTATTTGTATACAAATCCAAAGAATATTTAGCCACCTCAGCAGGAAAAGTACAATACTTCACTGCCCTTCAAATAACCCTGAATGAATTATTTATTCCTTCATAAAATAGACGGCCAGTTGAACACATATCTCCCCCCCTTCCTGCTGTGTATATGAAGTGCTGAGCATAGAGTCCACTGGGCTATCAGCTATTATTATGGTGCTATTTTCTTCTTTTATGCTATTTTTGACCTCTATGTTGGTCACACTATGCAGGAACCTCCCATTAAGGTCAATTTGTCATAAAGACAGTAGACTTTAAATGGAAAATCAGCACACTTACTGCAGGAGATGCATAAGAAGGGTTTTAACACACAAATGTTCAATTTATAAAGGAGATTTATTTCATTTTCCATTTGAGGCAATGCTTCTAATGGATTGAGTTAGGAGATATGGCCCTATGCATCGTGATTTGACTTCGAAACTGTCTAACATTCCTTTTTGGTTCCATTCTATTGACTTATGTATGGCCTTTGGAAGGTTATGGAAAGAAGCTCTAGGTTATTCATTTGAGAAATGACAGCATAAAAATCTATAGACCCCATAAAAATTCAGAATTAAAAATTATAATTTTTTGTAAAGCATTAAGTAATACCATTTAACCTTGATATTAGTGGTTCATACCTATAGCAATATACAAATGATCATTATGATCTTAAAGCATGATTGTAAAGCACTACCAAAGGTGATGTTTTAGAGAACTTGATTTGGAAAATTTCCTTTGGCTTTTCCTTATATAGTAAGAATGAGAATTCTTAAATAAAAATAATTAGAAAGCAAATCAAAGCTTATAAAATTGTGACATTTAATAACAACTGTAATCAACAACTCAACAAATGTTGATTGCCCAACAATTATAATACTCTCTGTTAGTTTGGGGAAGGGAGCAGACATTTTTATTCTTAATAAATTGACTATAATCTTCAAAATTATTTTTATTACTACAATGAGTTAAAATAAACAGACATATTTATAAAAACATATATATAAAATAAATAGAATGATGATACTTATTTCATGTGTGTCTTTTCTGATAATATTGATAAAAATTTTAAAAACTTTTTAAAGAAATATTCCTTCATCAAGAATGCTGTTGTGAGATTCACTCATGTACATCCACAAGAAACTAACTTAAAAAAAAACCAAACTGTAAGTAAATAGCAAAAAGATCACTAAAATAAAGGGGAGGGAATGGAGGAGAAAATGATGGAAAAAGAAGTAGTGGGAACTGAATTAGAACAAATTATATGCCATGCTTTTATAATTATGTCAAAATGAACCCTATTTTCATGTATAATTAAAAAGAACCAATTAAAAAGGGGGGGAAATAAAGAGAACACTGCCATGGGCTCAGGGAGTGCTCAGTGGCACAGCACTTGCCTGGAGGATAGCACTGTGACCAGTCCCCAGCACCACCAAAAGAAGAAAAAAAGAGAAAGCTGTTAGAAGATACAGATGGGCATAAAGGGTTTAATGAGGGAAAGGGCCAGGAGGAAATTTGTTAGCTGACAATATATGCTAAATGTTGTCGTGTATCACCTCATTTGATACTTAACACCATTAAGTATAATTTTACCAGTAAAACATTAATTTTGTAACCATTAATATTAAAATCAAACTCAGTTGACAATTTGAAGAAAAACTATCTCAACACAAGACGAGAAAACCTCAAATCATGATACATATATTTCAGTACACCACACCACCTTCTCAAGATGAAAAGTAGAAACTTCAGTATTCTTTTCTATCTTTTTCATGTGATAAATATTTTTCCTATTGCCCATTTACTAGAATTTTAACGTAATTTTCACAACCTAAGAAAACACTGAGAACAGTCTTAGAATGTAATTGGTTTGCTTTAAATTGTCTAGTATAAGATCCCTGATATGAAAGTGTAAGCATAAGAGTCACTCAGTAATTTTGCATGGAAAAATAGGTTGAAATAAGATTCAGTTAACTGAATACATAGGAAAAAGTGAAAGTCCAACACCTGAAAAATGATATAACGAAAATGGACGTGACTACATGTGAAATGTAAGAAAAATACAATTATTACCTTTGGACATATGGGCAAAGCTGACAGCATCAGAAAAATTACTATAGTAAATTGATGCATACAACCACACCTCTGGCACTGAATGGTAGGCAATCTATGATCACTGGTGAGTAGTTACAAGAAAAACATAAATGCCTTACCAAAATGCAAATGTGATTATATGAAAAACAATTTGAGTGTGTAAGGAAAAATATGTCAAATATACCATGTCTCTCATTCACCTTGTATTATTAAGAGATGCTAACTAATTGGAAAAATGAAAAAAAAAAAGGCTTGAGGACTTTCATGTTTTACTAATAATACTTCTCTGACTCCACCTCAGAAGCTTCCTTGGAACAAAAGAAGGATTTCATTGTTAACTCAGTGAAAAGAATAATTGAGCCAAGAGCCAGTTCTACACCTCTAAAAGAATGCAATGAAACTCCCCTGTGAAAACATTACCACATAGTGACTTCTGTTTTTAAAATATTTTTTAGCTGTAGATGGACATTATTTATTTATTTATTTTTATGTGGTGCTGAGGATTGAACCCAGTGCCTCACATTTGCTAGGCAAGCATCCTACCACTGAGCCACAACCCTAGCCCCAAATAGTGACTTCTGTCATTTAGTACAAGAAGACATTTATAAATGACATGGAAGTTCCAACTTAGTCTTTCATCATTCTTAAACTTCTCCAGGTGTTCTACAAGCCTGTTAAGGAAATAGTCTTTTTGCTTATGGATATCTTTTAATTCCTTCTTTTTTGTTTCATAATAAAATGAAAAATTCTTAGATTAGCATAAAATATATAACACCAAATTGTTATCTGATTTATTTTTACCTATTCAAGCGCAACTTTTCTTCAAATTCATTTTTTATATCTTGTGTTTTGATATTGAAAGATATTTTCAACATTTTGTACCATTTGTTTTCTTCTCTTTCCAGCTATTCTAATTTCAGGAACTTAGATATATTAAGAATTTGTTCATAATCTTTGTTACATTGTTTCTCTTGTTTCTTGATCACATTGTGTACCATGAATTGAAGGTAAAACTCTGAATCTAAAACCATAATGAATCATTTAATATATTTAAATTTTTTTATATTTTGGAAGTATGGAGGCACACTTTTTTGTTAAATACTTAACAAAATGACTGTAAATGAAATGATGAGTTGATACCTACATAGTTATTCCATCTCTTTGTAAAAATATATCAAAGACATATATATATCAAGATAAGAATACCTGTGTACTAAAACAACTAAATATTAAAGTTGGGAAGCTTTATATTCCTAGGCATTGGAAATTTCCAAAAAGAGAAAAAGAAAAAGGTTGTGGTAGACCTTGTGAGGGAAGCAAATCATTTTTACCATTGGTTAAAAAAAATAATAATAAAGGTTTTTCTTTAATACACTAATATGTACAAATTAGTTGTATAATACAAATGATTCAATACACCTTGTCACAGCTTATCATCGGTAAAGACCGATTTTTAACGTGCTACACAATTACCTCAGACGAAAGTTAAGCAGAACGATCAAATAGTAATAAGAAGAAAGGCAACGATACTAATAGGAAGAATAGAAGGAGGAGATAGAACCTTATTTTTAGTAAGTCATGTTCATTTTATCCCAAGTTATAGTAGTATCATGAATGTATATTTACAAAGACTATTATAGTACATCATGTTCTTTTCCCTCATTAGGATGGGAGGGAATCAGATTTCCAAGGAATCTGGGAATATTGATGAAAGACATTAAAATTCAGGGGCTTTTGGAAACAATTCTACAGCTTAGTTTCCCTAGTTCCTTTCAATTTTCCTCTTACTTTATGAAGCAAATAATCAGGAAATATAACCCCTCACCAGTTCCTTATTTTATGTTATTGTTTTAACAACCTCTCATTATTAATCAGTGAGGCATGCATTACTCCTTGATTCCCAAGTTCTTATACAGTTACATATTATGGTTTTGGCCAGAATTTTTAATTTTAATTTTTAATTTAGTTGTGGCTGAGTTTCTCACCTTTGCTCTGGCCCCAAGTCTCCTTTTAAATCAGCAGAGGCAGGGCTGACAGGAAGGGAATTAAGATGAGCAGTGAATCCCTGCTGTGCTTCTCCATAATTCATTCCCTTCCTCACCCTATTGCAACCACAGCAGTGAGTTAACAGAGCTAAAGAACGGGGGCACACACCTTAGAAGCACTGTGGTATGTTCTAACAGCCCACCCCGCTCCCTGGATTCCAGGTTGAGGGAGTCAGGTATTTAGAAAGGAACAAGGAAATCTCTTTATAATTTCCATACTCATATATAAGATATAAAAAGAAGCAAGCACTTTTTTATCTCCCTAAAGGTAACTAAAAATATAATAATCAAGGTGCTATGTTGAAGAAATTTTCTTTTTGCAATTGCTTAATGTCTGGTCATTAAAACTATGAGATTCATTTAAAGAAATCAGCTTTAAAGATTTACCAGTACCAAAAGATTAATGGAAAGTATGAAGAAATTTGATTTTTTTTTCCAAATGGAAGAATGCAAAAATACAATAAAACACAATTAAATTTACATCAAAAAAAATTGAGGGGAGGGGTACTGGGGATTGTACTCAGGACTGCTTTATCACTGAGCTATATTCCTAACCCTTTTTTCTTTTTTCTTTTTCTCTATTTAAATATTTTTATTTGAGACGGGGTCTTACTAAATTGCTAAACTGGCCTTGAACTTGTGATACTCATGCATTAGTTTCCAAAGATGCTGGCAATACAGGCATGTGCCACTGTGTCCGGCTGTACAAACAAATCTTAAAGCACCCGTACTCATTTGCTTATACTCTCAAAAAGGTTAGTCTGGAGGTTTACATGTCTTCTTCCAGCACATCATAATTTAGTTTACTCATAATTTGCTGATTTCTGTGCATAGTCATACGTATGTATTTTTAAGAGGGCTCTCCTAGACATTCCTGGAAGGGCTAATTCTCCCTTGTACACATTTATGGTACCTGGTGATTCTCATAAGTGAAGAACAATGAATAATGCAATGTACTATTTACAGAGTCATTATTGATCCCTCCCCCCATAAATGATCCATGTTTATTTCCATTACTTTTTAACTCAAATGGTAAGCTCGGTGCATGTTACGTTGTAGAGAGTGAAAAAAATATTTTCAGGTGAATGAGCAAGTAAGTTTTGGACATGATCACTTTACAATCTTTATAAAGTAATTTCAACTTTGTAGGTAACTTGCAATATTAGCTTTCTTAATCCTCTTTCTTTCCTACTTCAGTGCAAACAACTTAAAGTTATGCTGTGTTGCTTTATACACTTTGAATCAAACATTGTTCATTTCAATAGAGTGTTTTGTTTTTAGTTTGGATGAAAGCAGAATAAATGCACCTCTGTTGCTGTCTTGAGACATGAACACTATTCAAAATTGCTCCCAAATTTAGTATAATAATAAGACAACTACTTTTAAAATGGTACTTTGTCTTTGAAAATTATATCATTACATATAAAAATAAATAAAATTCCTTATTCATATATCTTTATTTATGTACATACTATAATTGATTATAAAAAGTGAATGAGAAGCTAATACTGGAAATCTTAAAAATATAAATAAAAATGCCTTAAATGAGTGTGTCCTAAGCAATAGTCACACTTCAAAAAATGCAAAACATGAAGAACACAATTTTTATTTTTTTTCCTTTGGTACATATTAATTATATGGCATAATTTATTTCATTTTGGGAATATTTGTACATGCATATAGCATAATTGGATCAGTTTCATTCCTTAATAGCTCCTTTTGCCCTCCCCTCCTCCTCTCCCTGACTCCCTTCCTGTACCTAAGGGTTTCCTTTCTACTTTCATGAGATCTAATTTTGTTTTCCTTTTCTCCCTCTTACTTTCATACATATGAGAAAACCTATGACATTTATCTTTCTGAGTCTTGCTCAGTTCTCTCAAAATGATGGTCTCCAGTTCTATGCATTTTCTTGCAAATTATATAATTTTGTTCTTGTATGACTGAATACAGCTCCCCTCTCCCTATATATATGTGTGTGTGTATGTGTGTATATACATATTCCATTATATATATATATCCCATTATATATATATAATATATATATTGTCCATTGTCCCATTGTCTTTATCCATTCATCTGTTGACAGATACCTAAGATGATTCTACAACTTGGCTGGCTGTTGTGAATTGTGCTGTTATAAACATCAGAATACATGTATCTCTACAAATGTTGTCTTTAATTCCTTTGAATAAATACTGTGGAGAGGTACAGCTAAATTATATGATAGTTCAACTATAATAGTAATTGAACTATAATGATAGTTCAATTATATGATAGTTCAACTTTTTTTTTTTTGAGGCAACTCCATAGTGGCCATACTAATTTACCTTCCCATGAACAGTGTGTAAGTGTTCTTTTTCCCTTGAATACTTGCCAGTGTTTTTCATTATTTGTAATCTTAATGATTTTCATTCTAACTAGAATAAGATATAATCTCAATGTAGTTTTGGTTTATATTTGCATGATGGTTAAAGATTTTGAACATCTTTTAATATTCTTTGACCATTTGTACTTCTTTTGAGAAGTGACTGTTTAATTCCTTTGCCCATTTATTCAATGGGTTATTTGTTTCTTTGTTGAGTTTTAAGTTCTTTATATCTTGTAGCTATTGATCTTCTGTCCGAATAGGTGGCAAAGAGTTTCTTTCATTCTTCAGGAAGACCAAGGTAGTTGTTTATTTTCTTTCTAAAATGATCACTAATTATGAAACATAATTAAATTATGCCTGTATTCATAATTTATTGATAATATATGAATGTATATAAACACATATACATGATATTTTCATGTTTTACTTTATTTTTATTTTTAAATACTGTGACTAAGTTTGTAATTTGAGCTCCATGTTAAGCAGAATTGAGCTAGAATTGAAAAAAAAACTCAATTCCAAAATTGATTTGTACTATCACACTACAGCTTATAATTACATGTAATGTTATTCTGAAGAACTAATGTTGAAAACTGTTCTTTTCTCCATTTATAGCTAACTCTAATACTCTTATTCAAGCTGTTAGGATCATGTGATACATATATATGTATTATACATATACATAGCCATATAGAGACCACATATGCATATGCATACATACATACACTTGATATATATCATTTTTATGTATACATATTTATATATGTGTATAGATACATATATACTCATATGATATATATTATTTTCTTAACAATGTCTTTTTCTTTTCAAAATCTTTATATAGACAGTATCATAGGCACAAATATTGTAGTTAAAATATATTTCAAATATAAAATGTATATGAATATACACACCTATAGGCATATTACCTAGGTACATAATTTGAACATAAAATAGTTCTTAGGAGATACTGTTACCACAGTCCTGATATTTTTCATGAACATCTTTTGATGCCTTCACATTTTTTACACATATACATGATGTTTTCATGTTTTACTTTATTTTTATTTTTAAATACTGTAGCCACAGTCCTGATATTTTTTGTGAACATCTTTTGATGCCTTCACAGTCTTTACACATATACATGATTATATGTGTAATCATATAGTTAATATAATATGATATATTTATTATAATAATTTCTGATGTATTTAATATAACATACAATATATTAAAACTTTATATAATTTGTATAAAGCTGTCATTAATATGGCTCAGTATTATATATTTATGAGCTATGCAAGTTGATGTGCATAATCAGGGTATTTCTTTTTGGGTAATCTCTTTGATCATTTTATAAGGATAGCCCATGTTTTATTTATCCTTTGTATGATTGATGGATAATTCCTGGGAAGAATTTCAAAATATTTAACAATAAGCAATGCATAGAAACTAAGTCATTAAAATAGAACCACAAGTACTCCAAATTTCTGAAAAGAAAGTAACAGTCTCACTGAATTATTTGGATTGCTTCCATGTCTTCCTTATAAAAAATAAGGTTGCTATGAATGTATCTGAACATACCTTCAAGCAAATTATAAACTATTTTTTAGATATATACCTAAGGGTAGAATTCCCTAGTTGTTAAATATGTTCAAATCTATTTTGAATACATAATGCCAAATTGTCCAAGGTGGTGTCCCAATTTACAGTATCATCAGGAAATTTAGTTTCCCCTCATCCACCAACACTGGTTGTTGTATGTTCTTTAAATTTTGCAATCTGTAGAAGAAAACCAAACAAAAACATGCACAGCAGAGCCTATTAAGTAAGTGTAGATCTTGAGATCTTGAGATCTTGAGATCACTTGATCTTAGAATAGTATAGGATTGTGGATTGTGCAAAGATCAGCTGTGTTCTTCATGGTGAAGAAAAGCACATAACCACTTGATAGGCTAGTGAAACAACGTCAAATGTTCCCATGCCAAGTTTTATGTGCACAATTAAAATCCACGTAAAAATAATCATTCTCTGTTCTCTAACAGTTCAGAGAAGTCATCCTCTCAATGCTAGATATCTTATTCCGGGCTTTCAATTATGAGAAAAATTAACATATATTTAGGCCACTACATTAGGAGATCTGTTTGTTAAAGCTGTAGCTTACCTGATGTACTAAGAAAAATAAATATTTTCTACTATGAATGCGTAAGTTTTTTAAGTAAAAGCTTTTGTAAAGCAGGATTTTATTGTTCTATTTAGTTATCTACGTGCACACTAAAAAAAGTAAAACTAGTTTGGATGATGTGCATATTTCACATGTTCAAAGCAAACAAAAATGCAACACAAAATAATTATGAATTAACATTTATGTAATGAGATCTTTCTACGTGTGCAGTCTAGGAAAATAAAGAAGTATAATTAATCAAGACTTTCTACAATTTTTTTCTTTAGGACTAGATTTCAGTGAAACATTATAGGATTAAGTCTCTAAACATATGACTTTAGTTTTGGTCATTTTATAACATTTTTCTTAACCTATACATTACACTAGAATTTATATTGAAAATGTTTTTAAGTCAAAACTCTGTAATAATTAGCTCATAAAAATCTGGTTAAATGATGAATTAGTAAGCATTTTATGGTGAAATACTGTTTATTTATCTCTTTCTTTAAAGTAGAGAAAACACCAATGAGTTTTCATTAAATTGGAATGGAATTTTAGTTGCCATGGATAAGGTAAATTGCTAAAATTTGTCATATTGTAAATGCAGCACCATGAACACTGAAAATATAGTTATATTGAATTACAGTCTTCTTAGGTACTTTGTAGGTTAGGAATAAATGAAATTTAATGACATTTTAATATTAAATAAACTAGTTTCAAGATCTAAGTCTCAAAGTTTTGTAAAATATTTCTTCACAGCAACATATAAAACTAGAAGTATTTTTTCATAAAATAGGAGAAAGCAAAATTTTTAATTGAATTGAAATTATATTTTTGAATTTTAGATTTAAAAAAAGCATTGAATTTATCTTCAATGTTAAGGGTGCAAATGTAATTCTTTGAAAGTTTTAATGATGTAGTACTAGCCTTCTCAAAGAACAGTGATGTCAGAAGTAGATCCATAGGCCATGTAGTTGAGTTTCAAGTAGTCATACTGTTTTTTTTACATTGAATCATGATTTCTTATTTTATCTACATTTACATATTATCTTCATTACTTGTGTTTTATGTCAGCGCTTTCTATTCTTTTATTATTTTACCTTGTCAGAAGTGCTGCTCGGTAAAGTGTGATATGAAATTTTTATAATTATCATAGCCTGATATAGAGCCCCCATTTCTTCAAGATTAAACCAGTAAATGCTTTTTATTTTTATTTTATGTATTTATTTATTTTTATTTATTCTACTTAGGTATACGTGATAGCATAATGCTTTTTGATTCATTGTAGATAAATGGGCTGGGAATATAGCTCAGTTGGTAGAATGCCTGCCTCTCATACACAAGACCTTGGGTTCAATCCCCAGCATCACTAAAAAACAAAAACAAAAAAAACAGTAAATGCTTTTTAAGTGTTAACAAAAATAGCTCTATTTTTCAGAATACAAACATTCACAGAAAATTTAAGCATTAGCTATAAGTTTATACAGTTCAATAATATATCTTTGCCATGTGTTTCTATATTTTATTTTTAATTCTTAGATACTTGGTTAAAATTTGAAACAAAACACTTTGTTTTCTAAATAATCTATATATTAACAATGACATATTTTAAAACTGACCTGACCTTCATCTCTGTGAGGAAATGGATAGACTCAAAAAGAAAACAAATAAAAATTTTTTTTAACTAACATTTGTATTCTGGAGGAATAATCTAACATCTTTGAACATACAGATCAGGTCTAAGGCACAGTTTCTATTAACCATGTTCTCTTGAGGTTTATACACATTATATAGATAGTGAATCAACCAACTATTATTACCTTAGCCACAAAAAAAAAAAATGGTGAATATTTGTTTCCTTTTTTTTTTAACTTTTTCCCCTCCATCTTCCTTCCTCTTCCCTCCCTCCCCTTTGACCAAAATTCCACCATTCTCTCCATGCCCCTCTCCCCATTATGGATCAGCAGCACCCACTTATCAGAGAAAACATTCGGCCTTTGGTTTTTGGGGATTGACTTACTTCACTTAGCATGATAGGTTCCAAGTCCATCAATTGACCTGCAAATGCCATAATTTTATTCTCTTTTAATGCTGAGTAAGATTCTATTGTGTACATATACCACAGTTTCTTTATCCCTTAATCTATTAAAGGGCATCTAGGTTGGTTCCACAGTTTAGCTATTGTGAATTGTGCACCTACAAACATTGAAGTGGCTGTGTCACTATAGAATGCTGTCTTTAAGTCATTTTTACTTAACTTTTATAGGCATATTTCATTTCACTTTCATCACTTATGTGGCACTGATGGAAAAGAATCTCAAAAATAAAGGGGAAAGGAAAGGATACCAAAGAACCAGACTTTAGTTCTTCGAGTATTTCAGTGGATTAAAATTAGAAAACAAAATACTTCAGGTGTTTATAAGTATAGTATTAATGGTCTGTTTACATAGATTTTCAAATGACAATATTTTTATTTCTTCCTAAACATTATCAGGAAATGCAAGCTAAGGAAATAACCTTAGTTTAAAATAGATTTTAAAAATAATTGGCACAATAAAAGACTCAGTGATTTGTGTCTGTTTAAAGAGAGGAAAAAGGAGCTCTGCAGCTAAGTTTGGAGGGGAGTAAAGAGAAGCATGTCTGACTAAGCAAAAGATTTCACCAGCTCTTCATAAAAATCTTCTAGTTATGTGAATGTACACTGTTAGAAATAATGTGCATAACTTCAATGTATTTGTACTTTATATATATTTCTATAAATATTTGATAAAGACCAAGTTTCAGCACTCAATGAATGTTTTTATAGAGTAACAAAGACATGAGATACATTTCTTTTTGTTTTTTTTTTAGTGTGGGAGTTTTTATTTGTTTATTTGTTGTTTGGGGAGGTCTTTTGGTAGTACAAGTAATAGAACCCAGAGGCTTACCCAGCCTAGGCAAAGCTCTCGAACATTGAGTCTGATCCCCAGGCCAAGATACATTTTATGATTGCATTTCTTTTTTTTTTTTTTTTTTTACAAAAAGAGAACATGTATAGTTGTAATATTTTCTTAAATCTAACTCAAGTATGTCTTGAGTATTTTGGTGTTTTTGTTTGTTTTCATAATAGGTATGCTTTTATTAGTGTTAAAAAAGGAAAGCTCTATTTGGCTCTCAAAAGGGCTGAAAACTTTTGAAGGGAAGAGTAATCCTCTCCTGATAAAAGGAAAGACTTTTTTAAGGACAGAGTGCTAACTTTAGATTGCAGTGGGGTTACTATGTGTAGTCTCTCTTTTCATCCCTTGGATACCAGACAATCAACGCAGCAAAACACATGATGTGATGGTTATAACTAGTTTGTATTTCAATCTTTAAAAAAAATAATAATTTTAAAATTATTATCAGAAGCAAATCCATGAGAATTTATCAAGGGTAGCTTTTGTCCTATATTTTGAGAGACAATACACCATTCCTTTAACCTAGTTTACTCAACCTATACTTTTTTTACCATTAAATGAGCATAGTTAATCATTTCACTCTAATACTAATAATTTATATATTTATGTTGTTTTTGTTAATTTCATGCATTCATATTATTTGGGGGGATTTTTATTTATTTATTTTTGTTCCCATCACTGTGTGCCTTAACCTCTATAATTAGAACATTTGTGAAAAGAGAAATATACAAACTCTTTGTATTAATGTTTTCATTTATGGATCAATGCTTAGTATCTTCTTTTATAATAAACACAAATTTCACAATTTAAGACAAATTGACACAAATTACAAATTCATAGCATGCTACTGTTTTTCAGTATTAGTGTGAATATTTTTGCACAATCATTTAGTAAATTAGAGGCTTAGGTCAATTCTTATATAAATAACTATAAAGTTCCCATGAAAGGAGGCATAGATAAATCTATCCAAGGAAGGAAATAATGTCAACTATAAAACCAGTTTATGTAAACTATTTTTGTGAAGTTTTTGTAAAATTTGTGTTTGTTAACTACTTATAAATAATAAAGCATTTGTAAGATGTTTATATGCACTGAAGTTTAGATTTCCTATTTAAATCAAAAATCACAGAATACTGATGAATTAATATATGCATTCACATATTTAAAAAGTTACTAAGCATCATCTACATTATCATTTAATGTTCAAATAAGAGGCAAAAATATATAGAATGCATGTATTGAACAAATAATTTTTCCAATAGCACAACTCCATCTGACATTATTTTGAGAAAAAACAGCTAATTTATTTTCAATTTGAATTACTATGTATACTGAAAAAAATGTCTATTTGTACTTCCTGAAATTTTGCAAAATTGGTGCATGTGCAAATCATAATTTTTTACTACCTGAAATCTCAAGCTATGTGTATATTAATTAACAAGTTGTAAATTTTTAGGATAGGTATTTATTTTGAAAAGAAAATATTGAATGCATAATATAGGTAAAATAAAAGGCATTCAGTTCCTATAATGCATTGTGGAGCCTAAATGTAATTACCTTGTTGACATCATGATAAATTTAGTTTACAGAGTTCAAATAAACATCTGTTATCTCTGCTCAAAAATGTGTTCAACCATTCATGCTTCAACTGCCTATCATATTTTAAGTGAGAATAATTTATAGCCCAATTATAGTCTGTCTTTAAATGTACTTAAATGTGACAGCAAGAGAAAGGCTTATTAATAAACAAAAGTTTGTGGGAAAATCATTTAAAACTGATGAAGGAAAACTTTAATAATGAGGACTTCAGTATAAATACAGTAAAATTAGTCCACAAACCTCTAATGGGATAAACTTAAAGTAATATTTTGAATGAATTCATTCACGACAACAAAGAATACAAAATGTGGCAAAAGCACATCAACATTTTGTGAGAAGTTAAAAGAGTGGTAACTGGGGGCTGGGGTTGTGGCTCAGTGGTAGAGCGCTTGCCTTGCATGCATGAGGTACTGGGTTCGATACTCAAAGCCACATACAAAATACATAAATAAATAAAGTAAAGGTTTCTTAAAAAAAGACTATTTGGAACTGACAAAGGCACTATGCTCATCACCTTTAAAAAAAAAAAAGAGTGGTAACTGGTGAATGAAAGGAGGAGAAATAGTCACTTGAAAGGATACAACCAAAAGAGGATTCAGATAACAGGAAATGTACCAAAGAGGATAGTTTCACTGCCATGGTAATAAATTCCCCCTGCCTCAGTGCTCACACAAATAAGATGACAAGAAGTAACTTAATGTTATGTGATCCATAATAATTTTTTTCCAATGCTCTTTCTAATTCCCACCTTAAAAGGAGAATAACTTTGCAATGACCTTCTACTTTCTATTCTTTTGTTTATGCTTTCTTCAGCCTTCCTCAGTCTACAAAATCTAGTCCATCCTGACACCTACTCTATTTTATGAAATGAAGTGTTATCCCAATACTAGAATAAAAAATAAAGCCAATTAAGATCTTTCAAGTACATTGTTGTAATCTTGTCCTTTGGAAAGTACTTATTTTTGCATACAAATACATTTAGTTCTTTTTGGTGCTATTCAATATAATTCCCAGGACCAACATTTGTTTGTACTTCTGGGTTAAATCCTGGACATCTAATGAAGAACAAAATACTGCAAATTCCTGCTTTCATAGTATTTATGCTTTATAGAAAAAAGCGGTGAGATAACTCTCATTACTCCCATTAACATCAGGAAACTGCACTTCACAATTGATTTGGACACTTCCGTAACCCAGATGTCAGCAGAGGTATACTTTCTTTCAAGCTTCAAATAAAAATCACTGCAATCTTATGCCATGTTCAATAAGAGAGAGGCAGGTGCAGGCTTTTCAAATGCACATCTGGCTATAAGCTTCTCTACTGCTGCATTAGTCAGAGAACAGCTCATTACCACCAAACTTTGATTTATCTACTGAATCCAAAGAACAGTGAGCTCAAATAACCCAAATATGCTTGTCAACACTTTTCTTTAATTTTCATAAGAGAAAAACTAATGGAATAGTTCTGACCAAGATGAAAAGAAAAAAAGAAAAATAATAAGACAAAAAGCAATAACAATACAAATTAAATAATTAAAATTACACTTAAGTAAAATTAACCTATTTATGGCAATGTGAACTCTTATCTCCTCTTGAATTTCATTCCTTTTCTGCTTTGTCCAGCTTGCACATTCATGGATGTGTATAATGTATAACATTTTAATATTCATTTATTATATCCTAACAAGCCATTCTCCCAATGCCTTCACTTGTATTTTAAGCAGTTATTGCCATCAACAACTTTTCATCCAAGATATAAGTTGATGAATAAATAGATGCTTACATAAAATCTAACATCTAGGGAGTGGTGAGGCCAATATTTACAGGCTTCCAAAGACCATAGACTTTGCACAATATCTTCTGCCTCAAATATATTCATAATAGCAATAAACTCTGCAGTAGATCATAGGAAGATTTCTTTTATAGATTACTTGTATATGGCAAGAGCAGAGTAGCAGCATACAGCATTCTATGTAAGAAAATTGTTAAAATCCATTAAGTGATTACCACAGGCCAGGCAATATAATTGAGTCATTGTGTTCTGATATCCTTAAGATAGCCATAGAAAAAACACACAGTATTATGCTCAAATAACAGTGGACATAGGATTGATCCATATTAACATATGGTAAGTTTGGGTTGTACCATCTCAACCATGACTGTTTGATTCCACAGTTTATTAATTACTTTTTATACTCTCAGGACATATGAAAACCAGCATTGCAGATTTCACAGAGACAAGTAATGGGATGCTGTGAAATCAAATGACTTTCTCAGAGTGACAAAATGGGTAACCATGGAGCTGCTAATCATAATCTGTTCCTGTGACGCTGAGGCGTTGCTCGTTTTGCTGCATCACACTGCTGTTCATAACAGTGACATTCCAACTTTTACAAGCCAAGATTCCTCACAGCTGCATGTTCTAATTAGATGTAGTCAGATTCTTTTTTCTGGGTGGGGTCATTGAATTATTGAGCTAAAAATCCTAGTGATTTATATTTGATATCAATTTAGGCTTTCAGTACAGCCCAAGCTTGCTGTTTTTATCTTTTTAATTCTAAAACATTAACTATCAAACATTATTGTATTAATTTTTAAAATAATGATTTCATAGTGTCATACAATGGCATTATTTGATAAAGGAAATAATTTCTTAAATTTAAGAAAACTCATATTTTAACAATAACCTATTGCCTCTTGTCTGTCTGGTGTTACTTTTTAGTACATATGATCTTTTAACAAGCTTATGTTCTGAATATAACATAGGCGATGTGTTAGAGTTAAATATTATTAGTAATGCATTTCTGTTTTCATCTTGATTCTCACTTTTAATTTTCATAATATGAAATAAAATACATTTGTAATTATAAATGTTATACTATTGCTCATTTCACTGATATTGCACTGATTATATAGAAGACAGACCTAGTACACTAAGCTATGGATTGGAAATTGAATCTGTATTAAGAATACTATGTACACTTATACTACTACTTAACAGTATATTGTGTATATTTCACAATTTATTTTTCATAAATAATTAACTATTAATTCACTGGATGATTTATTTTATCACATAGAGTTTTACTAAAATAATCTGCTATAACATTTGTGAAGTAACTTTGACCATTTGTTATTCTGTACCCAAATATATGATCAGATTATTGCATTTCTTATGAAGCCATATATCCGAAAAATACATTTCAAGGGATTGAGAGATACAGCTTGTTGTAGAACATTTTTCTCACATAAATGAGACCCTCATTTCAATCCTTACCACCAGAAATAAAATACAATAGTAAAAGGTAAAGTATAATAAAATGAACTAAAATAAAATACATACTTCATTTAATGTAAGAGTCTTCTTTCCAAGAGAACCACTGTTTCACTTATTTCTAACCAGAAGATGAAATCAGAATACTAATACAGTGGTAGATATTCAATGTGGTCTTCTAAATTAGTTAAATAAATAAAGTAAATATTTTAAAATAGAAAATATGACTGTTATAAGTCTTTAAATACATGTGACTCCTGGTTTGGAGATAAAGCTCAATGGTAGAGTGCTTGCTTAAGCAGCATGAGCTAAGCCCTAGGTTTAATCTCCAATGCTACAAAACAAAAATCACTCCTTTTTATTTTCCACAATTTTACTTTTATGAAGTAAGAAGATATCTTAAAATAGTTCTGAACAATTAACGTATCATCTCTTTACTTTCTCCAAAACTTATTTTTGAAATATTTTTCAAAATTAATGTCATAAAAATAAAGTTAGAAAACCATTTTTATTTTATATATTTAAAAATAAATATACCAGTGAAAATTTCAAAAAGTCATATGAAATTCTTACTATTATACATTTGTTTTTAAATAAACTAACAAGGATAACTCCAAATAAGCATCTTCTTCAGTTACTTTAAATTTTGAGTGATCTTCCAGAAAAATAATACATTTAAATCCCTGAATATCAAATCATCTATACTAAAAAAGAATTCAGGGTCAATACCTCATTCCACACTAATAAAAGATACTTTAAGTTAAACTCGAGTGGAAAAATATGACTTAAATATGTCTTCTCTAAACTAGAGGAACTCATGGAAGTAGACTAAAAGAGAAGGAGGTTTGGCAAATGTTAATTTGGAGTGTCAAAAGCTGGCAGACTTGTATGAGAAAATCTATACTCAAATCCAAGTTCTCCCTAAATAGGAGAACTATGGGGAAGTTGAAGATGCAGTACTATATAAATGTACTCTGATTAATTTGCCTTTTTATACAGAAGTGAGGTAGGAGAGGAAACAATACAATGTAAGTAAACTTTGTACTTTCAGACTCACTGTGTGGCTCAAAATATACTCAAGGTTGGTGAATGTCCAGGCTTATGCTGTATTCTATTACTGGCAGGACAACCAGCCTGTTTAAAGAATATATTATTCAGTCTTTCTAAAGAAGCAAATCCTGCCATTTGCAACAACATAGATGAACCTGGAAGAAATTGTGCTAAGTGAAATAAGCCAGACACAGAAGAATAAATACGACATGATGCCACTCATGTGATAAATCTGAAAAATCAAAGACATAAAAGCAAAGAGTGGAATGGAAGCTGCAGTGACCTATGAGGGAGAGCTGACAGGGCAGTTTTTGTCAAAGGATGCACAGTTCTAATTATATAAGATCAATAAATGCTAAAGGCCTACTGTACAGCATAGTGCCTATAGAAAACAATACCGTATTGCTTTCTTAAAAATTTGTTAAGTGTGTAGATATTATGTTTCATGTTCTTATCACAAAATACTTCTACTACAAATACTACTAGTAAATAATAACAAATATAGAGTGGGAAGAAACTTTTGGAGGTAATAAATAAGTTTAGAGGGTGAATTGTGGCCATATATTTATTTTTAAACTCATCTAATTGTCTCTTTAAATATACAGCTTTATGTATATCAGTGATAACTTAGTAAAGTGGTTTAAAACAAGAACAAGCTAATTTAAAAAGAAGACTCTCACAGGAAATGATTTGTCCCTGAGGTAGGGTTGCAAAAGACTTGGAAAGGAATTCAAAAGTGTACCAACTTTTCAACTTTTTAACCATCCTAGTTTCTTTTATACTTGCCAAGGAGTTGAATAAATAAGCAAATAATTTATGAAAATCAGTATTATCAAATTACTTATAAGACCACACATATAATGCTCAGTTTAAGTAGAAAAGTATAGATCGATAACACTTCTGCAAATACAGTATAACTACAGTGACAATTACCATATGAAAATAGGTATGGTCTTATCTTTTAAAATGAAGAAAAATACAGAATGCAAAAGATAAGTGTTAATCTGGAAAAAATGATATAGTCTTATTTCTTCCTGACTCTTTTCATTATTTCACAGCTAAAAGCTCTAAATAACACAAGACAATGAAATGAGAATGTAGAAGGATAGTAAGAGGAAGGCAAGCCAGCTCTAGACTCCAGGATTGGAGTAACAGTTAAGGAGCAGAATATCTTATAATTTCCCATCCCAGCCATCAGAAAGTGATCTACATCTGCTAATGTAGATCACTAATGCTGCCCACTCTGACCTAACAATATAAGGGAGGCTAGCTAGGTTAGTTTCTCCCCCAGATTGAACAGGAGGTCATCCAACAACAAGAGGCAAACTTGTACCCACCGATAGGGAGTTTCACTAATAATAATCCACCAGGTTGCTCTTTCCCACCAGGCCTGGGACTTCCTTCCCCTACTGACACACATGGGTACACCACGAAAATGCAGCAAGAGGGATCTTGCCATAACAATTAGCCTGCCAAGAAAGCCATTTTAGCTGTGTAATCTTGAAACTCCTCTCCTCTCAGGGAGATATGGCAGGCAGCTGGGAGACACAAGCATGAAAGAATTTTGCTATAAGTACCAAACATGGGAAACCTCTCTGTTCTCACATGCTGGAGATTGCCTTCATCTAACCAGAGACATTACACTACCAAGCAGTAACAGCAGGAGCCATAAAAAGTCACAATTCAAATAAGAAAAGATTATTAGCTAAATACAAAAACCAAATAAATTTGATATTAGAATAATGTGATAAAGATTTAAAGCAAGTATAATAAATATTCTTTAACAAGCAATCAGACTGTCTGGAAACAAATGAAAAATTACACAATTCAACAAAGTAGTTTTTATAGTTAAATATAAATCATAGGACCAAAAACTATAATAAGCCAAGTAAAAAATTTCTTGAGTAGACTAAATGTAGTATGGATGAAAGATAATAGAAACACTGAGCTAGAAGATAGTTCAATATTATTTACATAATCTCAAAAATAAAAATAAAAAAGAAAATAAGTAGAAACAATGAATCAAGCTCCAGGGACTTATAAAACAATAACAAAAGTTCCAAGGTTCATGTGTTAGTTAATTTTGTATTGCTAATTCAAAATATCTGAGACTGGGTACTTCATTAAAAAAAAAAAATCTATTAAACTCCCAGTTTAGGAAGCTAGAAGTCCATCAGGCAGCCTTATCTGTTCTGCTTCTAATAAGGAAGAGATTAGATAGTCAGAAAGTAAGTAAGATATTGTGGAGGAGTAAAACTTACTTTTATATTACCTGTATCCTTGGGAACTAACCCAGTCATCAAGACCAGCTTTTAATCCCAGTCCTGACACAATCATCTCCTACTAGGCCCCACCTCTTAAGGTCCCACCAGCTTTCAGCAGTTATACTGGATAGTAAGCTCCAGTACATGAACCTTTGTAGGATACACAATTCTCAAAACATATAGTTCATATCATTAATTCCTAGAAAGGTCAAAATGTATTCAAAGAAATAATAATTAATAGTTTCCTAAATTAAGTGGAATACATAAACATGGAGCTTAAAGAAGTTGAGTAAACTTCATACAGGATAAACACAAAGAGGTCCATATCAAGGAGCATAATAATTAAACTCTTAGAAACTAAACTCAAAAATATAGTGAAAGTATCAAGAGAAAGATAAAGTACTACCTGAAAGGTACAAAAGAGATGGCAGTAATTTCTTATCCGAAACCATGGTTGTCAGAAACACGTGCAGAGGGAATAAAAACTGTCAATGACAGGCTTATATCCAGTGAAATTAGACATAAAGTTAAAAAAAATGCTAGTAAATCAATCCTTAAAAATTTATTAAAGGAAATTCTTCAAAAAGGAAGAAATGATAAAGGAAGGAATCTTAGAACATCAGGAAAGAATAAAGAGCAACAGAAGGAATAGAAATATGAGTAAAGAGAGTAGCTTATCCCTCTCATATTGTCAGTTTTAAAAATTTCATTTGATGATGGAAAGAGAAATCATAACACTATCTAAAACTCAAGACAATGGTATTTACAAATTGGAAATGTAAAGGAGGATACATAGAAGCCAGATTTCCATACTGCTGTTCATGGTAATATGTTGATTGGTACCAGATTTAAAGACTGATAAAACATATATGCCTATTGTAACACTAAGAGAAATCACTAAAAAAAAATGACTAATGAGATATACTCAAACATCATTTCATCAATGTTGAATCCTAAAAAAATATTGAAATGTAAGATCCTACAAATTACTCGGTTTCTATGCAGCCTTACCTCTCTAAGAGGTTCACAAAAATAATGAATTTGCAGCTAATCTGACTTCTTGTTGTTGTTGTGGAATGGCCAGTATTATTTCTACTTCCTTACGTGTCAAGCAGAAACTGAAAGTCTATTGGTAGAACTTAAAAAAAATTTGAAGAACTATTTGCCATACATATATATACATTAGGTATGTGTGTGTGTTTGTATGTGTGTAATGTACTTAATCAAGTTATGTACTTAACCAAGAAATATCTAAGCAAATACTCAACAGATGATTTGCATAAGAAATTTTGCAATGTGTTCAAAGTAGACAAAGCTAGAAATACCAAAATCTATGAACAGAATGATTAATAAATAATTTTTATTCATAAAATGGGATATTAATAGTAAGAGGAAATTACTAGTGTATATGTAATTGTATAGATCACAAAAATAAAGTAAATTAAAAAATCATCTTGAATTTTTGTACTTATAAGACATTTATGAATTGGCAAATGTTATCTATGTGGACATAAATCAGTAAATGCCTCTGAAAGGAGTCTGCCTGGCATGAGTAAACTGGATTGAAAACAATAATAGACAACTCTCTTGACAGTTGGTTTGACATGTGAATAAAATTATCAAAACTTAAGGAACTGCACATTAAAAAGGATGAAAGCAGTCATTTTAATAACATATGCTAAGATGTATCTAGAACAAAGCAAAAACCTAACAACCAGCATTAAGTTAAACCTTAAGTAATACCAACCAGGGAAGAGCTAGGCCTTTAAAGGAGAAAGAGATAATAAAGTAAAATGCTTTGAGTGTGTGGCATCAAGTGGGCAGAATTATTAATTGTTAACCCACTCACCTGAGTGTTGTCCAGTGTCTTAATTTCTATCTGGCAGAACTCTTTCATAACATAGAAATTAAGACACTGGGAAAACTCAGGAGAGTGGGTTAATAATACATTGTAAGGATGACTCTTAGAACCTTGGAGAAAGCTGTGAGACATACTAAAGTGAATTAGAAATGTCAGGACCACCACAGTAAATGGTGGAAGAAGGTATTAAAAGGCTTGGAGAAATGAATGTACTAGAACATAACTAGTACATAATACAGGAAAGCCTACCAGCTAACTATTTTCAGCTAGAAGGTCTGAAGGACATACTGTTCACTAAAGCAATAAAGTAATGATGGAAAAAGCACGGGTATCTCTGAAAAACTCAGCAGTAGTTGTTATCTCCGGGCCAAGGTCAAGGGGTAGAGGTTATTGTTATGGAACTTGGTTCTCTGGTAGCAGGGGATATGACCAAATCATGGAGAAAGAGAGGTAGAATAATATCTTTTCCCATTAAAAGCAGAGGTGGGTTGCGGTGTTTTATATCCCTCTAGAGGAGCCTGACATGACAAGCAGCAAAGTTAGAAAGGCAGCCAGGAGTTTCTGAGGCACAGAAAATGAAGGAATGGAGCATCAGAATGCACAGAATGGAGCATCTTTAGAGATAATTAGCTCTGTGCTTGCTTAACCTACCAATGAAAAGAAATCAAGGACGAACAACCTGGAGATTGAGGAAAATAAAAACTAAGTTACTATCACTGACTTCTTTTCAGCCCCTGAACCAGTTTTCAGACCTGAAACCTAATTACCTAGTGCCAATATGGTACTTGGAATGAAAGAGCAAGCAATTCTATTGCAACCCTTTATGGTAATGTGTCCCTAGTCTATGACCATTAACTAGGGAAAGCATACACTAAGGAAAAAGGTGATCAACATATGCTCCAGACTATTGGACAAAGATACTATATGGTGATCAAAAAAAATGTCATGGCCTTCTTGTTATTTGGAGCTACATGGGATCAGACAATAAATTATGTCCTGACATATATGTGAAAGATTACATCCGTTGGTAGAAAGACATTAAGTATTCATTTCCCCAGTCTCTCCTTCTCTGACTCTCTCTTTCTTGCTGCAAACACACACACACACACACACACACACACACACACACACACACACAGCTCTTACACTCAGAATTAACCTAATTCTTGGAAACTGACAGAATCCCTACAGTGATAGTTTGCCCTGTGAGATATGGGCTATCATATTGGGAAAAAAATAGAAGGAAATGAAATTGTCTCCAATGGTCAAAATTTTTAACACAAAGCAATATTGTTTATGGGGATATATGGCAGCGATTAGTGTTCACCTTGAAAATCTCAAAGGTACAGAAAATAGTACAAAGTTTGTGGCCTCCATCATATCTTAATTTCATTAACAAGCTTAGTCCTTATTTAAACTAGGAAGATCCTGAAAGATGACAATAAACTCCCACAAAATCAACAAGATAGCAGCCTTGATTGCAGCTGCTATGTCATTCATATGTTTTAAAGACAGATTATAGGGTCCAAATTTTATATACATGGATCAATGACAGAAAGATAGGTAGGGGGAAAGATGATTTCATGGATACCCTTTGCTTCACTGCTGTATATACTGAGGACCAGAAGTAGTCTATATTCAAATCACTTAAGACACATTTCTACACACATTTACATTATTGTCTCAGGACAGAAAATACTACCTGACTTTTTCATAATATAATCTTAAAGAATCAGAACATTTCTCCATGAGTCAGATTTATTAGTTAAATGAAATTTTATCAAAAAATCACTTTGGTTCAGCACATGATTATACCATGTGAAGAGGACCAGATAAACAAGAAATGGTTAGAAAGTCAAATTATTAAGTTGTCCCAGATTTATCCAATGCGAGCCCCTTTGGTTTTGTTCTTTCTCCATGCTCTCATTACTTTTATGAGAAGTTCTTTATTTCTGTACAATTAAAAGTTTTAGATTCATCTTGTACCTTCTTTTCCTGCCCTTGCTGTCACTTCTACAAGTAGCCTAAGCCCTCACAGTGGAGCTGATTTTTAAACCCCTTGTTTCTGAGCTGTATGTTACTACTGAAATGTCATTGTTTCCCCTAAATCATTGTTGGAGCCCCATCTCCTGAGGTCATGGAAAGTGCACCCTGAAGAATCCTAATGCAGAGTTCCTGTTTATTAGCCCAAGCCAAGGAGGCTAGAATGCTGCACGTGGCAGAGCAGCAATGACTTTTCACAGTAGGTTAATTCTTGTGGGGCTCGATTACCCTGTTTAAGGAGAAAAATAAGGCTCCAGCTGTACTACCTGCTATGTCCTTTAGGTGTGTGATTTCTGGCATTTTTTGAGAACATATCCTGTTTTGTCAATGGGAAAAATGTTTTCTTATACTAGCAAACAAGCTAGTTGTTTTCAAATATGTTATGCCATAGTTTAGATTTAACCTCACATTGTCCTATAAAAAATGTACTGTGCAAAAACAAAGCAGTCTACAGCTTTGCAGGCTCCCAGCTCTCCTCAGTAAACAAATTGTCAATTTTAAAGACTCAAAGTCTTACTGCATAATTGCGGGAGCCAAATGCTCAGCAGTAGTTCATTCACAGCAGATTCTTTCAGAAGAGCATATATGTTTGCATGTATTTAAAAATTGTGAGATTATAATGATATGTCCTATTCTAAGCAATCAAAACATTCTTGCTGGTCTTCCTGAATTATATATTTTATTTTTTAAAGAATATTACTACTGAATTATAATTGTTCAATTCCCTCTTTTTTAACCTTCTTAAACTACCCATTATACTATGTGAAGATTGAATATGTATATTATACCTTTTTGTTTTATAACATCTCTGATATTCACATTGTTTTATATCTCTGTGCTACACTCCAGGAAATTTCATCTGTTTTTGTTATTTTATTGATTCTACCTTGAACTCTATTTAATTCAATGTTTAATAAAACTATTAAAATTTTAATTATCGTAGAATACTTCCAGTATGATAATTTTGTCCTTTTTCAATCTATCCATGCTTCCTTTATGGTTTTCTGGTCTTCATATTTTCTTCCACTATTTCATCATTTTCATTGTGTTTAAATGTATTCATTTGTTTTCTTTTATTTTTTATCTCATGGTCTAAAAATAATAATCATATTAGTTTGGTTGAAGACTCTTCCTCATAACAGATCATTTATGTAATTTTGGTTTTTGTTATAAGCTCAGAATAAGCAGAAAGAGTTTCTCTGTATATTCTGAATTGCAGATATATTCTCAAGAGTAGAGTTGGATGTGTGTTCTGACAGTTCCCTAGAGAGTTCACTGGTCACAAACCATATTATAATCGATGATCTACTTGGGGTCCTTTTCCTTTTTGGTTAAGATAATACATGTACATGATTCCATAGGAAATACAGGCTTGGATTTTGATTATTTGAAGTATTTTTGTTGTTGTTTTGTTTTGTTTTGCAAATGTCAGGGCAGGTATAAGCCTGTTTACCACTGACTTAGTATGGCAGAAACATTAATTTTTTTTTTAAATTTGTTTGCTTGTTTGTTCTGTGACAGTAATTTTCAACCAAGGAAAATATCTCTCCATAGTTACTCTGAGAAATAATAGACAATGTCTGGAGATATTTTTTTCTTGTCACCAAGAATGGGAGGGGTAAGGATAGTCTGGGAAACAATGGATAGAAGTTAGGAATGCCACTCAACATCCTTCCATATGAAGGATCGCCCTTAACAAGAAACGCGTATCCAGCCAAAATCTTGGTAGTGCCAAGGTTGGACAAGTTAATTAAAACCTGCATTCCTATTTTACCAAATAGTCAAAAGCAAAATATCATTTTTATTATTATTTTTTTCTGTTTTTTTATCAACCAACCTAATGTTTTTTTGTGGAGATTATACTGCTATGTAAAGAAAAATCATAATGCCTACTTTCTAAAAAAAAAAAAAAAAGACTGCTAAGATTTTCTTTTTCCCTTTCCTAGTGAATTTCCTCCAACTTTGATTGATGTTCTTCTTTTTCTCTTCACTGAAATTCACTTAGAAGAATATTTATTTTTTTAAATTACATAGAGTGGAATAGATAGCTTTCATAAATCATATTCTAATATTTTATATAGCAGTGTCCCAAAGACCAATAAATCTTGTAATTATCCAGAAGAACTTACTAATATTAGAATATGTAAATATCTAAAAACTGAAATTCTAACATACCATGTATAGGTCAGTTTATATTAAAGTTTTACTTTCTCTTAGACATATAGGTTATCAAAATAAATGATTTTAAAAATTATGTAGCTTTTAATTCAGGTCATTGATATTATACAGAAAATATTAAACTGAGTTTTTGATAAATGGTATTCATCTTGATTATTATTTTTATTCTTTACTTGACAGATTTTTAATGGTTCTAATTTTTATTCTATGATTTATCTTTTTAAAAAATTAATAAAAGGATTATGTACCATGTAGATGACACCTGACAGTAAGAATAACCAAGTGTATTTCAGAATCAGGTCGACCTTCTCAGTAACATTGCAATATATCACAATGATTCAAGTTTCTGCATTATAGGCAAATGTAGAGGACAAGATGACTTTGTAACCCCGATTGCCTGGGAACGTTGCCAAAAATTGGATTTTGTGCTACATTAACGTAATAGAGAAAGACTTACTCTTGAATTGCACTTATGTTCTATTGGATTTAAAAAATAAGAACTCACCATACCCTTGACTAGAGTCATTAAGCAGAAAACCCGATTATAAAGTTAAAGCAAAATCAAAATTGTGTGTATAATATTTAAATTATTATAATGATCATTAATATAAGCAGATATAGTGATAGCAATAATAGTGGAAAACAATCTAATAAATTTAAAATCAGTCATATACATCAAATTTATATTATATTATTTCTGTATCCTATTCACTCTTCTAGGCATTTAGAGATAGAAAACCAGCAGGTGCAACAGATGATGTCATTCCTTCATAGAAAGTATTCTGAATTTGGGGAAGGCATACAATAAAACATCAATCAAAAATAGCAGATAGTGACAAATACTATGATGAAAAACTAGATATTGCATTAGAACAATGTGTGGGATATTTTATACAAAGCACAGAAAAATGATAAAGGTTGAATTATTTACTCCAAAATGATACACTAAAGTTTAAACAACTGAACTTGTAAATGTAATCTTACTGAAAAAATAGTCCTTGTTGATATAATAAAATTAACATAAGGTCATTAGGGTAGGATCTAATCCAATATGACTAGAATTCCAATAAAAAGAGGAAAATTTAGGCACAGAGCTATTTATTCACCAAGTGAATACAGAAACAGAGATTATATAATGGTATAAGCCAAAGATTGACAAATATCATCAGAAACTAAGAAAAAGACATGAGATAGATTTTCTCCTGGTGCCCTTGAAAGAACCTGACACTGCTGATAACCTTGATTTTAGACTCTGATTCTCTAGAACTTTGAGAGAATAGTTTTGTTCTTCCAAGACACTAAGTTTGTGGTGCTTTGTTATGGCAGCCCTAGGAAACTAATACAGATGTTATCTAAGTTGAGACCTAATTTATGATAGGAGTCAACTCTATGAACAATAGGGGAAGATAGTTTTGATGAATAAGAGGGTCAAATACGCAAAAGCTAAAGACTGGAAAAAGCTGTCAGGGCACATGGGAAGGAAAGATGGTATGTGTAACTATGTTGTGAAGATAATGAGATGGGTAGGCAGTTGTGGAAAGTGAAAGTCAGCTTTTTCACTGCTGTGAGTAAGACTTGACCAGAACAGTTTTAGGGAAGGAAAGGTTTATTTGACGGCTCACAGTTTCAGAGTCACAGTCCACAGGCAGCCAACTCCTTTCCTCCAGGCTCAAAGTGAGGCGGAACATTATGACAGAAGAGCGTGGAAGAGGGAAGTGGCTCACATAATGATCAGAAGCAGAGAAAGAGACACCACTCACTAGATACAAAATATACATCCCAAAGGCATGCCCCCAAAGACCTACCTCCTGCAGCCACACCCTACCAGCCTTCAGTTACCACTCAGTTAATCCCCATTAGGGAATTAATTCACTGATGGCTTTAAGACTCTCAAAATCCAATCATTTCTTCTCTAACTTTGCATTGTTTCACACATGAACTTTTGGGGGACACCTCACATCCAAACCCTAACAGTGACACTGAAAATGTAGTTAGGTGTCCTTCAAAAGAATCCTGTTAAAGAGTTCAGATTTTATTGCAACAAAACAAGAATTATAAACATATTTATTTAAGAATATGTTTACCTACCTGTTCTTCAGTCCCACCCTAAATGATCTTGCCACTAAAACTCCACCCATGACCTGGCCCTGGCCCTGCCTACCAAAAGGGCCCAACAAAAGTGACTAACCCCTCTCATGACCTGGCTCTGCTAAGTCTGCATTTAAAGCCCCAAACTTCGTGGCCAGCAATCATTTTATCCTTGAAAATGAGCCACAGCAGGTGTTTGTCCAATTGACCTCGCCACTGTATAAAGAAGAGTTTGCTGATCCAAGATCTGCTCCCCGCCTCTGTCATTTTTGCACCATGTGCTTACATTTATGTATAAAGATTATAATAATAACAGAAGCTAATCAGAAAGGAAATGTGTATTCCTAGAAGGGCAGTCTGGAGAATGGCTCTTGGGAAGAGTGGTAGGATGAAGGTGGGTGAGGGTCAGGCAGACAGAGCATTAGCATCGACTGCAAACATCAGTTGGTTTATACTATAAACGCGCATGCTTTTTATTTCATTAATACTGAAGATGGAAAAGAGTAAAAGATTTATGACATGTTGATAGAAATTGCTGGCAGAGAGCATGTGTGGAATGAGAATAATAAAGAATCAAAAATAACTCCTGTGTTTTTGGCTTCAGATACTGGGAAATTTTTGCTACCATTTCCTGACATCAGGAAAATCAGGAAGGAATAGTGCTAGGTGTCAAGTGGCACAATTTCCACTGCAATATGACAGCAAAATAAGGCCTACTAGCAAAAAATGCAACATTCACAGTTTGGAGATACTGTCAGTTTTGAATTCAAGGGTGATATATATGAAGTACACATTTTGGATAATCAGTATAAGGTTGGTATTTAAAGCTGCAGCTGTAGATATACATAAGGTAACCTTCAGTAGATGAAAGTGAATTACCCGAAGTGTAACTCTATTTCAAAATTTGTTGGGATATGGGGTACATAAAATATGTTAATGAAGAAAAATCCATATTTCATGCAGACAAGAGGAGAAAACCCAAACCAGTAACCAAGAAAGATTCCTGCAGAGACAAAATATAAGCAAATATTTGGGAATAAATTATTTTTCATGCTCTGGTGGAAGAGAATAAAGGTAACTACTGAAATAAAGGTATTTCCAGACAGAAGAATGAGCATGCCTAAACTCCTGAGGGCATGGAACACAAGACATTAAAATAAATTTTGAAGAATTTAGTATGATTCAATGAACTCATGAAAAAATTAGTATAAGGATATGATCAAACCAGGTCATATATGCATAGAGAAACTCGAATTAAGTAAGCTGAATTTCATCTAATGAGCATATGATGCCTGAAAATAATTTAGGCCAGGGGAATATCTATATCACAAAATAGAGATAAATAAACAAAATAGAACACTATCCTACTTCTGTGGCAAAGATTGAATTTGAGAGCAGCATGGAGAAGCCACAGCTATGCCTCTATCGTCAGTGACATGAAGTTACTGCAACATAATACTTCATGTTTTGTCACTGTTATGGTTTGGATGTGAGGTGTCCCCCAAAAGCTCATATGTGAGACCATGCAAGAAAGTTCAAACAAGAAATGATTGAGTTGTTAGTGTCTTAACCCAATCAGTGAATTAATCCCCTGATAGGGATTACCTGAGAGTGGTAACTGAAGTGGTACAGTATGGCTGGAAGAAGTAGGACTTGGGGACATGGCTTTGGGGTATATATATATATTTTTTTAAATAATATCTTTATTTTATTTATTTATTTTTATGTGGTGCTGAGATCGACCTCAGTGCCTCATGCATGCAAGGCAAGCGCTCTACCACCGAACGACAATCCCAGCCCCATGGGATATATATTTTGTATCTTCCTGATCTCATGTGAGCTGCTTCTCTCTGCTACACACTCTGCCGTGATGTTAAACCTCATTTCAAGCCTCAATGATTGGAGCTGGCTATCTATGAATGCAGACCTCTAAACCCATGAGCCCTCAAATAAACTTTTCCTCCTTTAATGTTGTTTTGGTTGGATCTTTTAGTCCCAGCAGCAAAACAGCTGACCAAAACAGTCACTAAAACTGTTTTATGTTTATTCTTAACATAACAATGAGAACCTCAAATGTGACCTTCAATGAACAACAACACATGACTCAGTTACCTGGAGCAGTCTTATTTTACCTCTGCTTTGGCATAATCAAATGTATACCCTCTCATCTGCAAAAAAATTTCAGGTAACCAGAGTACTGAGAAATGTTCAACAATCAGCAGATTTCATGGTGAAGTCACTACCACCATAGAGACAGTTTCAAGCTATGTATTTTTACATCTGGCTTACAAATTTATTTTTAACAATTAACTCATCCAAGATGGTATGGATTAGTTTCATTCAGGTGTTGATTTCATTTTTTACAATAACATTACCTACATATATTCTCCTATACTCAAATAAGTCTTGATTTTAGTTATAAACTACATAGTCACCATTCCTAAAATTGAAGTGTGCTACTTGGAATAAATCTTATTAATATACTAAATAAATGTTAACTTGTACCATTCTTTGTAAGGAAAATCAAGTTATATTACACAAGAAAACAAAGTATAGATGAAAGAGTTAATGCTAATAATCTTATGGTGAGAAGTATTAATCTATTAGATCAATTCATTTGTAGTTGATATGTGGTATTTTATTAATTTTTTGTACATTTCATAACCATAAATGACATTTTTGTAAAATATTTTCTGCTTATATGAAAATATTCATTCATGGTCTGAAAGTATCCTCTAAAATTTACTTTAAAATATTTTAAAATAAATATTAAAACTTATGATTGTAGATTTTTGCTCACAAATTGAAAAACTTATATCATTATTTAATATAATATTAATATATTGTTCAGTAAATCTTTGAAATATTAAAAACACTCTATCAGATTATTTTCCTATGAGTTTTGATTAGGAGCCAGTAATTTCTTTAATTACTAGGTAATAGGAAAAGTGTATAATAAGCTGGGTACGGTGGCACATGCCTATAATCCCAGCACTTTGGGAGGCTGAGACAGGAGAATCATAAGTTCAAAGCCAGCCTCAGCAATGGTGAGGCACTAGTCATCTCAGTGAGACCCTGTATCTATATGAAACACAAAATAGGGCTGGGGATGTGGCTTAGTGGCTGAGTACCCCTGAGGAGTTCACTTCTGGTACCAAAAAAAAGTGTATAATAAAACATTTGTAAATTAGAATTTTTAATAGGTGAAATAATTCAACATGCAAGAAATGGCCTGCAAAATATTAAAAAGTAGTATCTGTTGAATAATAGACTGAAAAGTTGGTTGCACATAATTTTTATGTACAAAGTACCCATTTTGGAAAAAGTTATTGATATGAATTTTCAATGCTAAAAATTATGAATAATGTCAAACTAAAATGCAAATCAGGACTTATTTACAAATAAATGATTATGGTTTTCAAAATTCTAAGGCAATTTCTATTTAATATATTAAGAAACTCTCTTAATGTTTATTTGAGAATTTTTCTGTCAAATTAGAAAAAAAACTTAAAATTTCTGTTGTTCATGTAGCACCCTTCCTTTTCTGCAGTTCATCCAGGATTTGAGTTATAAATGGCTTTTGCAAATGTCAGCCAGAATTCTTCATATTAAGGAGAATGTGGAAGGGTATCCTGTGGGGGAAGGAAAATTCGGTTTTAATGAGTCAATCTCTCTTTGTTTGGTGTGTTTTAGCTCCTCTGTTCTGAGTCTTAATGGTTATTGCTGGAATGGTCTCACTTGGCACATTGCACTGAGATAGATTGCTATTTGCTCACAGGAAAAGTTTTGTAACAGACTAATTATATAACTCACTGCAATATTTTCCTCATTTCAAAAACCACAATCTGCATACAGATTTTGTGCTGTATGTGTGTATATGCCCCATATACTTTTGTTTCATGATTACTCTGAGAAAAATAGACATTTACACATCTAGAGAAAATTTCCATATACCCATTAAAAACTATATCAAAAGATATTAGTAAAAACTTACTCCATTAGTATTACTTTAATTATTAACAAATTTTCATTGTACATCCTTATTTTAAAACATGTGAGTTGGATATGTTTAATATATCTTGAATTTTAAAAAAGGAAGCAATGTGATTTATTCCTTATTATCAGTGAGTTTATAATCTTCTAGTTGATGAGTTTTGAAAAGGAATATTGAAAGACAGTTTGAAAATTATGTGTTCATAATTTTCATACAGTTCATACAGTAGTTCAGAAGAATTGGTAGAAATAAGAGAAAGAGAAAAAAGAAAGATTAGTTCACATTTCTATAAAATAATTCAAGTTACGTTTTCCAACTATGGTAGAATGTTGGCTTTGATTAATGGAATTACTTACATTCTCTAAACTCCTTTTCTTATCTGTTGAAAAAACAGAAATACACTAGAAATGCTACTCTGACAGAATTATGTTAAAGAAAATTATGTTTGCTGTCCTTTACCCCTGCAACCTGCTTCCCAAATCACACTTCTGTCATTTTTCCTGCCTTCATTGAAACAGATTGACAATAATTCCAGATACAGTTAACTGCTAGTTAAAAGGCCATTTTTTTCGGTTATCTGAAAGTATTAGATGCAGTTAAATTGAGCCATTGATATCAATAAAAATCCAACTCATGGCATGTATTAGCCCTAATAGATGCTAATTGCTGTGTTGCTATATTTGTTTGTTTGTTTGTTTGTTTGGTACTGGGGATTAAACTCAGGGGCACTCTATCACTGAGCCACATCCCCAGCCCTATTTTGTGTTTTATGTAGAGACAAGGTCTCTCTGAGTTGCTTAGCGCCTCGCCTTTCCTGAGGCTGCCTTTGAACTCAAGATTCTCCTGTCTCAGCCTCCCAAAGCGCAGGGATTACAAGCGTGCACCACTGCACCCAGCTGTGTGTTGCTATATTTGTATTAGTACTGTGAGTTTTAAGAATCCAATATTCCCTCTAGTTACCTCTGCATCTATTATTTGGAGAACTCTGAAATTCAGGGACATTAGCTTGCTTATTAAGTAAGGCAGACAAAATTATCATCCTAAATACTCTTCTATTTACCAATATAAATGGACCATTTACATATTACTTAATTCTATGTGATAATTATATTTGAAAATAATATTTTAATTTTGACATAATTTTGTTACTCTAGCATATATGATGTAAAACATTAATATACAACCATTTATAATTTTATTACAAACAGGTACAAATATTGATTTAGTAAATACAGGTTATCACCTAAATAAATTTATCCTACAGCTATGTATAAGCACATTCTGATGAAATTTGAACCACATGAATTTGTGTCCAAATGTTTTATTAAAACTATTATACGAGAATTACATTTGAAAGTATGTTTCACTAATGAAGATTCTATTAATAATATTATTGACTTCATTCATTCAATCCAAATCTGACAAAACACCAAAACCTAACATAAAATGTGAAATGAATCTTGTCAACAACAAAGACATGGAAGATGGTATGTAAGTAGCTCATATGTCATCAGACGAATTGCTAGGTGTGTTTTGTAATGATTAAAACATGCTATATGTCTGTTTCCTCCTTTTCAGCCAGAAGAAGTATCTTATCAGTGAAACAATAATGTTAGTCCATGAATTTTATGGCATTTATTATGGATATACAGAAATATTTTTTAAATATTTATTATTTCCCATTCATTAGCTGTGTTCTAGCTGTTTGGAGTTGCCAAGTGAGTAATTTCTGGACTACTAAAGTATTGTACATTTCTTTAATTCACATAAGACTGAAGCCACAGTTTATTGTTTTTTCTTGTTTCCAAAGGGCTGTTCTTTTCTGTTTCCAAACACGTGCACTGTTCTTTTCTTCAAAGTTTTACATATTCTCAAAGGGAAATGCTCAAATGCTCATTCTTAAGATCTATTGATAGTAGTTCAACTCATTCAATGTTTAGTAGAAGCCAGACATGAGAGGCAAAGCAAAATAGGTAAAGAAATAATGGGAGTGGAAGAAGGCAGAGGAAAGAGGGAGGGAGAGAGAAAGGTATGGAGATAGGGAGGAGAGAAAGAAAGAGACAGAAAGTATGAGAGAAGAGTTGTAGATATATGGGACTATAGTGGTTAAGACAAAGGTCAGAAGAATTAGCTTAGAAGTTTTACCATGGAATTGTTTAGCTTTTTGATATTTGTCGAATTACTTAATCCTTTAAAACTTCCATTTAAAATAAAAATAAAATATGCCCTTTTACTTTGCCAATTGTTTTATGATAATCAAATGGGTTAATTCATCTGAACCACTAATCACAGAGCCCATCAAAAAGCATGCAGTGATATATGTGAGCAATTATTAAATACAATTGTGGAATACAAAATGGATACAATGATGATGTGTTTCTAATAAATAATCTCAGCCAGGCGTGGTGGTGCAAGCCTGTAATCCCAGCACTTAGGAAGGCTGAGATAAGAGAATCGGGAGTTCAAAGCTCGCCTCAGCAACAATGGTGAGGCACTAAGCAACTCGGTGAGACCCTGTCTCTACATAAAACACAAAATAGGGCTGGGGATGTGGCTCAGTGGTAGAGTGCCCCTGAGTTCAATCTCCAGTACCAAATAAATAAATAAATAAATAGATAGATAGATAGATAAATAAATAGATAAATAAATAATCACTTATGGATATGTAGATTTAAAACACAGCCAAAGAAGAATAAGTATTTATGTAAGAAAGACAACCTATAATTTACAGCTAAATATATATATAAACATATATAAATATGTAAACCTAAAATTTACATATTTATATATGTTCATGGGGTTCCTAATATGTGCTAGGGCTATTGAGATAGTACAGAAACATTGGGATATAAAGAATTACATTATAGTTAGGAAGAGAAAATTACAATTAAGAATGCTAAAATATTATAATCAAGGTATGAGAAGGATACTTCTCATACACTTTCTTTGTATGAAAGTATACAGGAAGAATGACTGTGCATATACTTGTATTAAGAGGTAATTTATCTGAGATGATCCCTGGAGAATGTACACACTTCTGTAGAGATCTAGGGAGTACTGGGACAGAGAGAAGCCAAGAATTCCAAATAACTTGATCACATTTGCAAAATTCTAAATGTGCATGAAACAGAATATTGAATGTAATCTGGTACTGTATTTAAGGGAGAGGGCAGTGAGAGGTCAAGATATATTAAAATGTTTTACTTCCCAAAAATATTTTAGTTCAATCTTCAAAACATTTTTGTTTAATAATTTTTGCACATTAAATGCCACATAGTCCTCATAATTTTTCATATTGTATAACTTTGTCACACTTCAACATAGGGAAATAGATCTAGGTTTTCTGATGAATCAATGCAGAGTTTTGTCCAGTAAATAGTTTATTACTTCTCAAAAGTCTTGACAATTGATATTTATTGTTCAGTTGAAATTATATTTTGGAAACATCAACATACCCATCTTTACACAGAATGAAATAGTAAAATGTAGCATAAATAATCAGCTCATTATTAATATGCATAAAATCTTTAGGCTTTTGATTTAACATCATTCTATAAAAACATATCCTTTCTTTGATGACTTATTCTGGCCAGAGTTAAAATAGGGTTTATGTATGTAAATATGATTATCTGGAGCCTCAGTTGTAGACACAGTATAATAGTGTTCTGTTATTCACTTTCTACACCATGAGCAAGTGCTCCTGCAACAATGGTGATGTTTCTGTCTCCTATTTTCACCCAAGTACATAAGTTATTGAAAAAAAATGCCTTTAATATTTCATGGTACTGGATCGAAGGCAACAGATCCTTAATACATAGATATTTTGGATAATAGAAATTGACTAATATTCTTTTATATTTGAATATTTACTCCATGACAACTTATATAGTGATTTTACAAAGAAATATAACAAAACTTTTTTAAAAAGAACCATCTGAATAGAGTCAAACAAAGAGTCATTTTTCTTACTTTCTTATTCCTTCAATAAAGATAATTCTGCAATAAAATTGTCCCAGAATTCACAATTATCTTTCTGGATAGTGAATGTTCTACACATGAGTAAAAACTGAGTTTCTGAGACAATGAGTGATATTTGGGGAAAAGAAAGTTCCAAAATACATAATACATTGCAAAAAGGAATAACTCCTGAGCAACTTATGCATCAAAAAATTATCCTGATCTGAGGTAAATAATTTTAAATATAAGAAGCATCCAAAATCATGTTTTCATTAACCAATTACTCCTTGTGCTACTTTTATCATTTTTTTATTTCGACACATAGTATAAATAATAACTTATAATAAAATGTATTATCTTGTAACAGCTCTTTTTGGAAGTTAGGAAAAATATTCATCTAGATATTTATTTACTAATTCATAATTTATCATTAACTTGGCTAATTATCCTAATTATACATATGACTTTTCATCTGGTATGATTTATTTTTATCCCAAAGAGTTTTCTTTAGTATTTCTTCTACTGCATATATGATGATGAACCATTTGCTCAGTTTGTGTGGAATGTTATTTATATCACATAGATCTGTTGAAGATTATTTTTATCAAATATAAAATTGGTAGCTGAGAGATTATTTTTCTCTGGAGTTTTTAGATATATCATTTTTGTTACCTTTATGTTTTCTAATTATAATGTACCTGTTGTTTATATCACTTTATGTATGCATTAGATCATTTTTCTCATCTAAAGATTTTTTTTTCCTTTGGTTTTCAGCACTTTGAATATAATTTTCAGTGTGTAGGTATTTTTTATTTATCCTGCTTAATGTTCACTGAACTTCATAAACCTTGCTTTTGATCATTTTCAACAAATATGAGGAATGCCTAATCTCTATTTCATTATTTTAGACCCATTCTCTCTTCTTCCTAAGATCTTAAATACATATTTATTACATTACTAGGAATTTTCTCATAGTTCACTGATAGTGTCCCATAATTTATTGAATTTTACCATTTTTATATTTAAATTTCTTTTTAATTTTCTTTTTGTGTTTCAGTTTGAATAATTTTTATGCTAAATTCTTTATGTTCACTGATCTATATTTCTTTGGTGTTCAATCTCCTAATAAACTCATCCTATAATTTTTTTTTCCAAATATTTCAAATATTGGACTTTTCAGAGTTTTGTTCTTGTTTTTTTTTAATTATTTCCATTTTTCTTCTATGATTTCTCTTTACTTTTTCAGACCAGCTATTCTATAAAGTTATTAAATATATTTATAATAGGTTCTTTTGTCTGCAATTTCTAAATTTGTGTTTGAGTTATACTGTCTTCCCATAAAGAATGTTTATTTTTATCCTAAAAAGATTTCCTTGACTGTTTTGTCTTTCCCCTCTAGATTTGTTTTGTAGGGTTTAAAGAAGTTTTCACATGATCTGGTTCTTATCTTAAGGTATGGCCTCTCTTTTGTTTTAAAGAAAATTTCAAAAATTATTGAAGTCTCTACTTGGATGGGTCAGGACATCAACTCCCTCAGCCTATGTGACATGTTCAGTCTGTAGCAGCTGCTTAATTTGACCTTGTGAAGTTTCCACCTCAGCTTAAAGAGCAACATTTGGTTAAGGATCCTTGGTGAACCCAACATGACATTCTTCCCTTTTTCTGGTTCACTATTATGCAAGTTCCACTCATCTATAATATTATCTCCAATCTTGAATTTCCACCTTCTTAGTTGAACAGGATTACTTGGTTTTCCTAGGTTCACCAAATTAAAGAGGTGATAACTAGGCAGAAAGAATGAGTAGGTGCCACTCTCATATACTTTCTCTCTTTCCTGGTTTTGTACTGACAAAATATTATTTTCCTTTAAATATCAGTGACTATCCTCCCGAAATATCATCTTGATTTCTTATGGGATCTTTACACTGAAGTAAATTTCCTTCATACTAATTTCCTATTTTCCCTGGGAATTATTCTAGTTATTTGATGTAGGGAATTGTATCTTTATTATTATTAAAAATAAACAATAATTCTTAAATTAAAAATGTGGCTTTGGTTTTCATGATGTACTTTGTGAACTTTATTTTCTAAACATCATTTACTCTTATTTTCTCATTTGGATTTAAATTTCACATTTTTAAATTCATATTTTTTACTTTTCTTCTTTTTTTTTACTTTTCTTCCTGCATATTTATTTTTTTAAATTGAATTGAGAAAATCACACAATGGAAACTAACATATTCAGAAATAATTTTAATGAAGTATTATTATTAATTTTATATATATTTTAATTTACACCATATACATTCAGGAAATACTTTTTTGAATATTAAGGCTCAATAAAATAATAAATATAAATGTTTCTCTAATGTGCTTAATGCTATACAAAAATAAATTATCCTAAATTATAATTATTTATTAAATTTTTGATACTTTTATTAAAGCCTCAAACATGCAGAACACTGCATTTTTACATTTTAAATCCACTGAATAGGAAATAAAGCTATCACAAGTAGTTTGGAAGGGTACATACTGTTATGGTATAGATCTAGAATGTCCCCCAAAGTCTCATGTGTTGAAGGATTTGTCCTCAGGGCATTAATGTTCAGAGGTGGGGCTACTGGAAAGTGATTGGATCATGAGGTCTCTGACTTCATCAGTGGATTAATCCATTGATACCTGAATGAATTACTTGGAGGTCATAGAAACTGTAGGTGGTGGTCATAGAAACTGTAGGTTGGAAAAAGTAGGTCACTGCAAGTTAATGATAAATTATGAATTAGTGAATAAATATCTAGATGAATATTTTTCCTAACTTCCAAAAAATCTGTTACAAGATAATGAATTTTATTGTAAGTTATTATTTATACTATGTGTGGAAATAAAATATATGATAAAAATAGTACAAGGGGTAATTGGTTAAAGAAAACATGATTTTGGATGCTTCTTATATTTGAAAATGTAAATTATGAAGTATAAAATAATACAACATAATTTTAAATAGATTATTAAAATGTGAGAAGACATATTTCAATTTTAAACACCAAACTTATAAAGAAAATTTAGAGAAAAGGGAAGAAATGGAAGGGATAAATTGAAAATGAAATAATATATGTCAACTCCAGAAAAGGAAAATCAGAATTCTTAAAAAGCATAAAAAACAAAGTAACAGTGAATTGAAAAGCAGTGGATACAAACAGAAACATATCAACAATGCCATTACATATCAATGGACTACATGTTCCAATCAAAGGAACTAATTATCCTGGATTTTCAAAAGGCATTCCATGACATGCTCCCTATAAAAAACAAACAAACTTCATATATATGTATAAAAGTCATAGATAAGTTGAAATTACAAGGGTAGAAACATAATACCATGAAATCATAATCAAAATAAGGATTATATGAATCTTTTTTAATATAAAAATGTTAGATTTCACTATGAGGGTGAGAGTAACATTTCATAATGATGAATGGATAAGCTGAACAGTAAGACATAACAATGATAAATGGGTATTTGCCCAGTAAGAGAACTTCATTACACATAAAGTAAAATCAAACAGAACTAAAGAGAGAAAGAGAAGTCCACAATCATTGTTAAAGATTTTATCATTCATCTTCACAAAATAAAAATAAAACAAATAGACAAAAAGCAAGAACAGTATTGATTGCCTGAACAAGACAATCCATCACTTTCACTTAATTTGAATGTACAGAACACTGTACCAGCACTTTCACCTGTACAACTTTCTAGTGGAACTTGGAATATTCCTCAGATAATTTATAATCTGGTCCATAAAATAAAACTCAATGCAACTAAAACATTCAAATCTGAGTAAAATCAAAACACAGTACATTAAAATGGTTAGGTAGCTTAAAGCAGTACTTAGAGAAAATACACATAGTCAAAAATGCTTATTTGATGAGAAAAAAAGAGGGTGGTTGAAAAAATCAGTTATTTAATTTTCTACTTTAAGAATCCAGCTAAAGAAGGAGAAATAAATCCAAAGTACTAAGAAAGAAAGAAATGTTGCAATATTTCTGAATGTATTTTGCAGTTTACTTTGACCCATTGTTACTTCAGTAGTGTGTTGATTGATACCTGAACATTACACAATATTCTAGGTATAACACTATTGGTTTATAATTTAATTTTGTTATGGTAAGATTAAAATCTGTAAGATTTTAATATTTACAACTATTGAGATTTATTTTATGACCAGCTTAAAAATTATCTTTGTAAATATTCTTTGTTCACTGATAAAATTGTGACTACAGCAGTTTCAAGATGCAGCCTTATTTATATACAAGTAAATTTGACAAATTGATGGTTGATGTTGCTCCCATAATCTACCTGCTTTTTTTTCTCCCTCTACTTGTTTTATTTCAAATACTTAGAGATATATAGTAAAACCATTTTGATAAAAGAAAATTCATGAAAGAAGAAAAAAAATTGGGAAGTAATAAAATAAAATATATTCACAAATTGAAGATGTAAGTAAAATTGTATGAGTACTAGCAAAATGGATCAAGAGAAAAAAATCATGAATGAACTGATATAGTTAACAGTTTTGCAGAAACTTAAAAACTAACAAAGGAACATTATCCAAAGCTTTATTATTAAATTCTACAACTAATATGAAATATGAAAATATATGTACCAGAGATAATTATTCCAATGTGTGAATAAAAACAGCCGAGTATCTATCAAAGTAATTCATTTTTTATTTTTTATTTTTAGTTGTCAATGGACCTTTATTTTATTTATTTGTATGTAGTGCTGAGAATTGAACCCAGTGCCTCACACATGCTAGGCAAACTCTGTCACTGAGCTCCAGCCCCAGCCCAATGTAATTGATTTTATAGTTAAAAATTCTATCAAAACCAGACATTACCATATTGAATAACTTGTTAAGTAATAGCCATAACACAATGTGCAGAAAAGTTTTTCTACCACCTATCACTGGTAGCAAAAAGTTGTTTATTTTTATATGATTACATAGCATTACATAGTTTATTTTTATATGATTACATTTTCTGTAAAAATGGATTTTTCTTTGAAACAATATTAAATATTACATAAATGGATTTCAGAAGCAAAGTAGGCTGCAGGTAAATCAGTGGTGTTCTAAAGAAACTAGTTTTCAGAGTGAACTCTGGACCTGCAATAGCATATCACTTGGGGACTTATTAGAAATGCAAATTCTTATTACCCTCCTAGAAATGCTGAATAAGAAGTTCAGAGTTTGGGATCTAACAAGTCTTGTTTTATGAAACTCTTCAAATCAATATGATAAGCACCTATGTTTAAAATCATTGGTTGTAAGGCATTTCCATTATTTCCATTAAGAACTACATGCTCATGAAGAATTTAATCTGCTTATAATTTTGTGCAGAGTTAGAAAAATTATGATTGTAACAATTTTTTCTATTTGCCTCAACCAATGTTTTCAGTGAACAGTGTGCACAGCTTCTGAAAATTTGTTTTTTTCTATTATGTTTGATAACATGTATTAAAATGCAATTTTTGAGGAAAAATAAAAGAACTACATGCTCAAAGTTATCATGGAAGGTGAAAGTAATATTGTAGCAATACCATTTCCATAGCAATGCTTTAAAAAGCAGACAATGAAAAAGTTGATTAAAATCTAACAAACCAACTATTAAACCAAAATAATTACCATTGAAAGAATCCACCACATTTGCAGCTTTTCAATATGTTCAGTAACCTCCATTAAAATAGTTTAGACATCAAAAATCCACCTTGAAATATACATCAAATCTGTGTCACCATAGTTATTTGATCTTTTTTTTTTAATTTGAAAACCAAATACTTCAGCTAAATTATTAATTTCTCAAATAGTATGTTTGGTGTTTGAACTATTGAACATTTGACTCAGTAGATTAGTTAATTTAGTTTGGATTTTCAAACTAGTTAAAAGAAGTAATTTGTGAGACCACAGAAGCTACAAAATAGAGAATGTCATATTTTCTAGTGCCCTTATTAAAAATTCTATGCTCACAGAATTCTTTTGTTGTTGTTATTGCATTTTTTTTGTTGCTGCTTTTGTCTGTTATTTTTTGTCTCAGGAGTTTTTGAAGTCCAGTTCAATCTCTGAAATCCCAAAGTTACAAACATTCTTATTAATTAAAATTCGGTCACAACAGATTAGCTTAATTGGGACCAAAACGTTCCTGAGAAAATTGTAGTAGGTCTTTTCAAGTCTGAACATTTCAAGAACTTCATTAAGCCAAGATCCAGTTATTGTAATTTCTCTTGTCCTTTCATCATTTATGCACAATAAATTTTGCTTTTGAGGCAGTTTCATAACTGAGTAAATACAATACCACTTCCGTTTTTCTGAAAAACTCAAACATGATGGAGTGAAATTGCTTTGAATTATGTTCCATCATGTAGATGATAAGACAGAAGTAAAATTATGTGATAATCATAAAAATCGCAGCAAGATCTTCTTACACTTATAGGAATATTAGAGGCAAAAGGTTTTCGTCAGTTTTACTCTGTCAGCACAACCCTCATCAAATACTTTCATAGTACTCAACATTAACTAAATGGGCAATCATATTTTCAGTTTGTGTGTAAACTAGCAATCAGAAAAGACAAAAGTCAAAATTATTGATTGAAAATTTCTAATCTTACTTCAAATTAAGAACCTGAAAATTTGCACTGTATAAAATATTGATGCATATTAATGTGTCAGAATTGCTAGGCTATAATAATAAATATACCCAAAATGGCATCTGTTTCAAACACAATGGAAGACTATTCCTCGGTTCTAGAACAGTCCAATGCAGATCCCTGATCCACAGGCAGCTGTCTTCCATGTAGTGAGTCAGACGTTCAATACCGTTCAGTCATTTAGCCTTCTCATCCCCTAGGCCTAGGGCCTGTAACTCAGGAATCCATCTAGTAGAGAAAGATGCAGTCCGGGTTGGAGAACACATGTCAAGCTTAATCTTGAGATAGCACCCATCACTTCTCATTTACCACTGTCTAGAAAGCAAATGGCTATATCTAAATGCAAGGTAGGTAGGGAAACGCAGAATAGCTTTGTGCTGAAGATAAGAAAATGCATTTTTGATGAATCGATGGCAGTCTCTGCTGTAGTCACCTTCAACTAATTTAAAACTCTACTAATTTAATTCTTTGCAGAAAGCTTAATTTATAGAGGCAAACTAAAGTGGCAGATAGTTTAAATTTTACTCACAGCATGAGTATTGAGATGCTCTGACAGCAAAAAGATGAAATGCTAAAAGAAATGTTATAAAAGCAAAACCAAATTCATACAAATAAATCAGAGGGCTGTGTGTCTGTTTATATGTGCTCATGTGCAATGTCTGTGGTATTTACTTATAATGGATAAAGGAAAATGTTCACATGTATTCTTAAATATGATTCATACCATGTCCATGGTGAAATGGGCTTATCTGTTTCCATTGCTTTAGTTATCACCCTCGACTAGATAGAAACAAGGTTCATATAAAACAGCATTAAGTTCCAGGTTCAAACATTCCAAATATACAATCTTGGTTAAGCTGCGTACTAATTTTGCAGCTTACTAATTGTGTGACTTTGGGCAAGTTTCTTAATCCTTTTCATACTAATCTCCTCATTTTTAAAAGAGCAATCTTTCTACTTTGAAGATTTTGAGGATTACATGACATAATGCCTGACAACTCCCTGACCCACAAGAAACGAACTATAAATAGTAACCATTATTTTTATGAGTTTCCTATCTCCACTTATGATCTCTCTCCTGAATGTGTGTCCTATTTTTTCAACTTCTTACTTGCTATTTTCTTCCTTTATTTTCTTCTCTATTTTTAAGTAAGTAAAATTGTTACTTCCAACATTAACTCCAATAAATAGATTCTGCCAATTTAAAACTCTCTAATCATAATATCACTACTAGCTTCATAATATTTCATGCATGTCAAAAATCAAATAATAGTGCCTATGTCATCACTATGCCATTTCCACACACTTTTCTACAGAACCCGATTTCTAAGTCTTCAGAGCATCTTCTAATAATTATCAAATTATTATTTTCAAGGCTCTTCTCAGATTTAATTTATCAAAATTTTTCAACTTCACTTCCTTTCATTCTTTTTGCCTGATCCGTATACATTATCATAAACTTTAGCTACACATTTGCTCAAAAATCTAATGTCACTTTTAATTTGCATATCTGTCCATCCTGGAAAATATACTTGGAATGCATTTTCTCACTTTCTCTGCTTGGTGATTTTATTTGTCTACTCCAATGCTCCTTTAACACTCAGTTTAAATCTTAATTCAGCCACTGAACTTTATGGGGCACAAGTAATGCCAAAGGACATTAAAAGTTAGCCCCAAATTAAGGGTAACCTTCAACTAAGGGGTACATTATCTGTTTCGCTCTTCCAACGTTGCTTTCAATTGCTGCAGAAAAGTGAATTTGTCAGAAATAATGCTTTGCACTCTGGATGTGGGCATATCTCTAAAGCTTATTGCTAAATGAGGAAAATTACCATTTTGAAGTCTGTATTTAGTAGTAAGAATCAACTACATACAGGGCTTTGGTAATTATGCTATGAAACATCAGAATTAAGTAGAACAAAATCTATACAGCTTTTGAGGGATGCATATTTACACTGTGAATATTAAAATGTTTGTTAGAATTATTGAAAAAGAGAATCTCTCTTGCTTCTTTATTCACTTATTTTTTTTCCCCTTTACTCTTCTGAAGTTGCGGAAAAGTTAAATTAAACCATGGATTTTCAGGCAACCGCTTTGATATTACAAGGAGAAATCCTGCCTGTGAAAGAAGCCAGAATAAAGGAAATCAGAGCAGAGACCAGTTGTAACATTGAGCCTCTTGTACCACCTGTTCCTGAAGGTCATTTCTAGGCAAACCAATAAAAGTGTCTAAGCCACTAAATTTATGGCTTTTTAAAGTAAACTTTTAGTTGAGATTTGCACCTTATTGTATTGTTCAATTCAGTCCTCATAACAAATTTGTAAAGTTTATAGAGGAAGACACTCAGATTTCATGGCTACGTGAATTATTCAAGGTGATTCATAGAGTGGAAATAAGGGATCAGACATGATCTGATATCAAATCTGTTTCTAATACTTGCTTTGCTTATAGCTCATCGTCCTCCACTCACCCACTAGAACAACTGCTACCAAGAAACTTAAGTCTGGTAAATAACCAAAGAATAACATGTATCTTGTTTATTTTCAAGAAAGAAGTAAAGAAAGAAAAATGAAGGAAGGAAGGAAGAGAGGAAGGAAGCAAAGGAAGGAGGAGATGCATACCCAAATGCATTTATATGTATATAAACCGCCAACTTTTAAGATAATAATCTTGAAATTTAAAAACAGGTGATAAAAATAATACCACCGCTTAATTCTATAAGTAAAGTTAATGCCAGTTCAGAGGAATTCTAAATAATTCTGTTTCTCTGTCCAGAATTGAATATTAGTATCTGATACGTAGAATTTTATATCAAAATTATCTTATACGAGAGAAATTTTAGATGCAAAATACAGTAGATTGTATTTCTTTCCTTTTCAGTAATTAGAAATATTTTATTCAATTCTTGCCTTCTTCTGTACTACCTCTTGACATCCCTGTTGCAATATCTAACTCTTTGTTTTGAATTGCATATAATAAAATTTCATTTAGATCACGTCCCAACAGATAAAAGTCACAAGTCAAAACCCTACTGCCAGAGCCTGCTTCTTCTTGTGTCCTGGGGTAGTGTGTCATTTTCTCTAGGTAATCTTTAGTTGATATCTTACATGAAATTCTATGTGCTCAGATTACACTATTTCACACATGTAATCAGTGTTCAGCATTTGAGAAATGAATTACCTCCATTGAACATGACTCTTTATTTCTTCACCCTTTGATGTGTATGTCAGTCATCACATTACCATATGCTTCATAAAAAAACTGAAAATCTCATGGAAAATTAAGCAGCACTAGTCAGAATGGACAAAGCAGTACAAGTCATTTTAAAAATGTGATTTTATGAAATGATCATGCTGATATTCTCTGTTTGTACCTCCAAATCTATTATCACTCTGTGTATAGCTCAGGGAAGCAAATTTTTGTAGAATGATTTGAGGAGTAGCTTTTCCTTCTACTTCCCTGTTAGCAGGAGATGAGGCATTGGACCACAATAAGTTCAAGAAATTTTTTCCCCAATGTCTCTTTCTTCAGATCCAGTGACTGCATTCTATTATCTATAGTCACAACTATCGGTTAATGGACCTTTACTACACTTATGGCTACCTATAGATTCTGGTTACTCTCCAAACAATGGCACCTTTAGCTTAGCAGTGATAAAGTACTTCATTTCCTTGAGTTGATGTTCCTTTATTGTATTTACATGTTTTCAGCAGATCTTCATTAAAGTTCCCTTTTTTGTGCAGAGCTAGTTTGTTTAGTAATTGGTGCTGAAAGTGGCCCCAGAAAATAATCCATTGAAATGAGGTTCTGGGAACAGTTTGAACATGAACTTGAAGAGGGCAAGTTGACTTTATTATGCAGGTGGTGGTGGAACTTTCTGGGTTGCCTAACATTAAGGATATGCTGTTTACTTATCCATATGAATAACAAAAAGGATGTAGGGGAAGGTAGATTATGCTGAGTATTATTCAAATGACCCTGAGAAATACTCTGAAATTTTTATTAGTCAACTATTGCTACATAATAAATCAGTGCAAATTTAGAGACTTAAGGCAACTTCCATTTATTATCACTCCCAATAATATGGCTCAAATCATGATTCCATTTACCTGGGTCAGACAAGGCTGTTCTTTCCTGGACTCACTGATGTAACAGGCCTAGCTGGCTGATTAGCTGAGTGTTGAATTATCTAGAATGAGCTGAGTGTGGCTGGTCTAGGATGTCCTCTTCTGGGATTACTCAATTCTCATCTAAGTGGTCTCTAATTCCATAGCAGGCTAGTTTGGTCTTGTAATTGTGGCATTAACATAGTTTGAAGAATGGAAAAAAAATGCAAGGCATTTTATTGCCAGGGATAAACTGCGAAAACATCAATTTTATCATATTCTATTGGTCAAAGCAAATCACATAAGCAGCTCAGAGTCAAGGTTTGAAGTAATGGTTCCAGTTCTTAAAGGGAGACTGCAAAGCCACTGTTATGGTTTGGATGTGAGATGTCCCCCAAAAGTTCATGTGTGAGACAATGCAACAAGTTTTTAAGGAAAAATGATTGGGTTATGAGAGCATTAACACCTGTGAGTTAATTCCCTGTTGGGATTAATTGAGTGGTAACTGAAGGCAGGTGGGGTGTGGCTGGAGGAGGTGGGTCATTGGAGGCCTGCCTTTGGGGTATATATTTGATATCTGATGAATGGCTTCTCTCTCTTTGCTTCCTGATCAGTGCTTCCCTCCTCCATACTATTCCACCATGGTGTTCTGTCTCACCTTGAGCCCTGAAGAATGGAGCCAGCTGTCTATGGACTGAGACTTCTGAAACCATGAGCTTCACAATACACTTTTCCTTTTCTAAAATTGTTCTTGTAAAATTTTTTATTCACAGCAGTAAAAAAAAAAAAAAAAAAAGCTGACCAAAACAGCCACATTGTGAAGATAAGTGATATGGGACTTCGTGGGGGTATAAGATATATTTTGGTGCTCAATTCAATGCAAACTTCACCCTTATGATCTGGCTGAGAAGTTCAACTTATAGACTACATCAATATCTATCTTTCTGTAAGATTTGACTGTTGAGAGAGAATGTTAGCAGACTAGAGACTATATAAAAAGTATTTCTAGCTAAAAATAGCCCATGGCTGCATTTCCCTGTCTGATGGATTTATATTTATGATTCTATATTATCATTGATTAATTAAAATAGCACTTTTAAGGGGTTAATCATAGTAATTAATTTTTAAGATATTTTAATTCATAATTTAGTGGCAAAAATGATCTTCTGAACAAACAGTATGGCCATCTATGTCACATCCATAAAATTGAACATAAAATGTATCTTGAAATTATTTCATTTAAATGGATATTCTTGTGAGGATTTTTAAATTGAAAAATTACCTTTGTGATTTTAAAAAGTGTCTATTTTCATATTGTGATCAAATTACTTTTCAATGAATCAATAATTAAAATAATTTGAGCATTGATTTTATCTAATTATAATTATGAATTAGGTGTTTCTTGACATCTTTATATTTGATCCTTATTATCTCCATTGGATAAGATAGCAAAGAAATTATTAGTGCTTCAGATTCTGTTTTACATATTACACTTAGAGTATGTTATATCATGAATACTATAAAATATATTTATTTTAATTCGAATGTTTTATATTTCCAAAGAAAAAGAGTGATATTTGTTTTTAACATGTATCTGAAAGACAGTGGATATACATCTCAACAACTTTATACTAAAATTTATTTAGAAAACAGTGTAGTGTAAATAAAGGTCAGATTTGCTATCATTTCTCAAATCTCCCATATCTATTATTTGTCTCTATGAACCTATGCCTTATTGTAATCTTGTATTTATTATATGTAAATGTCTAATGTGGGGATGTGTGTGTATGTGTTTTCATTGAACCATCTGTAAGCTATTACCACCATAACTATTCCCAGAAGTACTTTAGCCTGCATCTTCTAAGAATAAAAGGTATTTTTATACATAATTTTAATTACATTATCATAACTAATTGTCTTAATTCTATATTTGTGTATGCTTTCTTATGTTTGCACAATCCTATGCATTTATTTTAGGATTTAGGTCCAAAAATTTTATGTTTAATTTAAATATAGTTAACAAGAATACTCCATGGATGATACCACCAATATCATTTATATTACATCTCATTAGTAGTACATAATGTTCAGTTTTCTCAGTATTAGTAAAGTAGTCTGAGGGTGATGATTTGACAATATACAACTTTTATGGCTCTTAAAGTGCTTTCATTCAATTATTATTTTCCTATGAATTTAGCATATTTGGGATTGCAAATATTCTAAAATTTCTAGGACTGCATCTCATGTATAAGCCTATACTGTTTGAAAGAGTAGATATTTTATTACCACTTTCTTATTTACTTATTAGTTTATTGTGTCTCCATGTATAATCATGATTTTAAGCATATGATCAATTAGTATCATTTTGAGGTTCAAATGAGTAGCTTTTGATTTAATGTTAAATCAGTAATTACATACAATATATGAATTGATCAATTCTTTTTAAATATCTTCTATTAGTTTTCATGGCATTAAGCTTATCCTTTAATGACTTTCTAAGGAAGCACTCATGAATGGTTTCTTGATGATCTTGCTCTTTTTCTATATTAGATGAATAAAAATCTTCATGAGATATGAAGTCTCATATAAATCTTACAAATTTCTTAAGAATATATGGCCCTGACCACACAGTTTTAATAAACTGATCCATATAATAAAGAACCCACATTGAGGACAAGAGAACCATAAAAAGAACAAAATTTTTCCCAGGAATAAAGATAATAACTTAGGATGTTATCAAATGAAATCTTAGTACTCATTCAGGGAAGCAAAGATTTCAGATAAGGTTAATTAGGGAATAGATCACAGTAAATCTGAAAACAATGAGGAAAAAAGCACCAACTAGTTTTTCAAAATGCATTTTTAAAATTTTTTTGATTTTAACATTTTTTATGTGTTCTTCTTAGTTATACATGATAGTAGAGTGTATTTTGGCAAATAATACATACGTAAGAGTATAACTTATTCTATTTAGGATCCCACTCTGGTGGTTGTACAGATGCAGTTATCCTGGTCATGTATTCAAATACAAGGCTAGGAAAGTTACGTCTAATTAATTCTACTTATTTCCTATTCCCCTCCCACTTCCCTTCCCTTCCTTCGTTTTCCTTTGTCTAACACAATATATTTCTATTATTTCCCACCCCAACTTCCCTTGTTTGGGTTAGCATGGACAAATCAGAGAAAACATTGAGCCATTGGTTTTTTGGGATTGGCTTATTTCACTTAGCATGATATTCTCCAGCTCCATTCATTTACCAGCAAATGTCATTATTTTATTCTTTTTTATGGCTGAGTAATATAACATTGTGTATATGAACCACATTTTCTTTATCCATTCATCCATTGAAGGACATGTAGATTGTTTCCATAACTTGTTTATTGTGAGTTAAGCTGCTATAAACAGTGATGTGGCTGTGTCACTGTAGTATGCTGTTTCTAAGTTCTTTGGGTATAGACCAAGGAGTAAGATAACTGGGTTAAATGGTGGTTCCATTCCAAGTCTTCTAAGGAATTTCCATAATGCCTACCATTATGGTTGCACCAATTTGCAGTCCTACCAACAATGTATGATAGTATCTTTCTCCCTGTATCCTTGCATTTATTGTTACTTGCATTCTTTTTTAAATTTTTTTTAGTTGTCGATGGACCTTTATTTTATTTATTTATTTATATGTGGTGCTGAGAATCGAACCCAGTGCCTCACACTTGCTAGGCGAACACTCTACCACTGAGCCACAAGCCCAGCCCATATTGTTACTTGTATTCTTAAAAAATAAATAAAATATAGCATAGATAAACATTTGTTGATTTTTCAATTATGGTAAGCCAAAAATTTAGTTATTTGAAAGTTAGCAGATTCATACTTTTATTATACACTTGCCTCTTGATGTAGAATGTAATACATTTTATATTATTTATATACGATATACTTTAATGTTATTCTTTCTTTTTCTCTATCTGTTTTTCCCATCACCAAATTCTTTTTTATTTGTGTTGCATTTGCATTGCTTCAGTTAAGAACACAAAAATAGATTATATTGGAAACAGAAAAGATGATTTGGTTTCCATATGAGGTTGCTCTTAATTACTGACTATGTGCTTAACTCACACTTCAGGGAGCTTATAGGGAACATGAGTTCATGAAACTTGCTCTTCAGGAGTGTGATACTTAAAGATTCATCACAGTCTATATTAATATAGCATTTGTAGCCTATGCTACACTAAAATCAGTAAATTGAGAAAAACCTATAAAATTATTAATTGAAGTTCTTCTTTCTTATATTTCAAAAATAGCCTGCAACTTACATTGCCAAATTGGAGAGATTCTTATGTTTAATAACAATGGAAATTGAGCAATCTTAGCAGAAGATATTTGTTTGTACTTTTGTTTAGGAGATTATATTTAATATTGATTGAATGAAAATCACTAAACTGGAAAAAAAGAATGTGAGTATGTGGGAATGTGACAGGATGCAAAAAGGAAAATATCTTTTCAATTTAGCAGGAGAAAAAACAAAGATAAATAAAACAAAATGCAGAATAACTGGATTGGCATCTTGCCAATGTTTGGCTGGATTAAATGATCCTACATCAAGATTGCATTAGTTTGATGAAAGTGATTATTTTAAAATGTTTTTCTAAGCAATGAGCATAATTACACAACATACTAGAATAAAAATTAATTTAAAATATATATGTATTATAACTCATCTCAAGAAATTTCCCATTGATTAATTTCTGATTAAGAAAAATCAGAACAATTACAAAGGCAGTGGCATCAGCAGGATGGCAGAGTAGGAATTTCTATCATTATCACACAGAAACACCAGTTTGAGTAAATATCAGAGCATAATAATAATTTCAAGAAAGCTCAACCCAGAGGAGAGCTTACAGCACCTGGATAAAACATAGGAATAAAATAATATGTTTGAAGAGAATAGGAAGGAAAGTTTCATCGTACTCCCCCAAGCTCATGCAGTTAAGGGAAGAGAGGGATGCCCTCCTACAAAGGGAAGGAGAGTGACACAAGAATGTGGCTTCATGATGGACTTCAGCTGCAGGGTGGCCCCTGTTAGCCCAGGCATCAGGCCCCACTGCACAGAAACAAAAAATGTGAGCTACACACATGCACACACAGACACACACACACACACACACACACACACAATAGTACCTCACTTAGGATGGATTGAGTTGATTATTTTGACTGAAATGAGGTGAAAGGGGTACATCAGTCAACTTCATACTTTGAGTTTTGATCTTTTCCTGGGCTAGCTGTATTCTGTACCACACTCTCTTTCAATTTAGGGGAGCAACAGAGTGCTGCAGCTCCCAGTCAGTCTGGAGACCAGGAGGGTAAACAAAGCTTCCCCACTGTGAGCTGTCTTGCTACCTCACCTGTGGTAGGTTAGGTATAGTAAATGCACTTTCAATGTAGAATATTTTCAATTTACGATGAGTCCAGGATATATAAGCTCACTGTATATAGAGGATAATCGGTAAACACACACACACAAATATATATATTAAATAATATTCCATATATTTTTTTAAAAAAAGAAAATCCTAGCATTTGCAGCAGCAAAATATTTCAGCTCTGAGTTATTTTTGTATTGAATTGTTTGTTCCTGTACAATCACAAAAGGATCTTTTCTTGCTATTTCTTTCTTCCTCTTTCCAAGTTCTCCTTTCCTCTTTCTTTCTTTCCTTCCTTTGTGTACATTATTGTAATTTCTTTTATTATCAAGATATTTGTGTACTGCTTTTTGCTTTCTTATGTTTCTTTTTTTTAAAAAATTTATTATAACCCATGCTTCCATAAAGTCACAACTTTGGCGAGGGGATATATTTTTAAAGACGTGTGTTGACTATGTTTAATGCCTTGCGTCTTTATCCTGACAGAGCTTTCATGCATCCAGCTCTGTGGTCTTGTCTTCACATACCACTTATATAGCCATGTCTTCACTGCTAGCTTACTGCTGTGGAATCACACTTCATCCTTTTTAATGAGAGGATTTTCCTCATTTAGTACCTAGACTGAATATCCTTAAGTTTATTATAGTCTTCCTCACAAACAAAACCTCATTTTGATGAATTGTTTTGGTATTTTCTTATCTGTCTTTCTTAGTTGATGATGGACACAATGTCTTTATTTTTTTATTGCTTTGTATGTGGTGCTGGGGATTGAACCCAGGGCCTCACGCGTGCAAGGCAAGCGCTCTACCGCTGAGCTACAATCCCAGCCCTTATCTGTCTTTCTATAGGAAGGAGAGTCCAAAAGTTTCCATTTATGTGAAGCTTCTGTATTGCTTGACTTTCTAGAAGTATATATTATTTCAAGGTCTGTAGAAGTAATATTTTATAAATGATAAAGTATAGAATGCAATTCAAATTTTGTAATATGACACATAAGACTATTCAAATAATGTCACCTCAGTGATTATCCATTTGACTCTGCCACAGTTTAAATTCTCTTCATTCTCCTTTCAAACTAGATATTATCAAAGTTAGAATATGATTAAACAAAACAAAGCAAAACAAAACAAAACACATGCTATGGTCAAAGTGTTGTTAGACTGCAACTAAAATGTGACTCCTTTGTAATATTTTTAATGAATTATTAAGATACAGAAGTATGTTCTAGATCATGTTCCGTGTGGGTGAGCAAAAGGGTTCCCCTCCAGAAGGATGGGCTGGCTGAGAAATAAAAGCTAAGAAAAATAGTACTACAAAATAACCACAGGATTCAGAAATATAGTTTCAGAATGGGGGCAGCAATGGGCCAAGCTGACCAGATGGATATAGTTTCTGACAAAGAACTAGCTCTTGCCTAGTTTATTTATATCACAACACATCAAAAAGATTCAATAGAAAGTTCTTTATCAAAACAGGATAGAGGTGGGGACAGGTAGGCTGCTCAATTCCTAATGGGTCACATCCATCTCTGGTGCTGCATGAGACCTCTTGGCAGAGGTGAGGGGGAGTTCACATGTAATTGGACAATCTTAATAGTGCCACTATAAGTTCCCAAATACCAGATCTGCCTCTTCACTGGCTTCAATGCTAAAAAGTTCCTCACACATTTCACTGGTGTCTTCCTGCAGTATGTCTTGACTTCTCTGGGGAAATTTTGATGAATTTAGTTTCTTGAATAAATAAAACACTCATTTAATTTATTATATTAAACAGTTACCCAATTGCAAAATATACTACCTTCCTATATGCATGTATAGATAATGTACTACTTTATATTTTTGTTTCTTTATCTAAATTTGTGGAAAGATAACAAACACCAAAGCAAGAGTCAAAGAAAATCATGAGTAGTGACCAAAGATAATAGTACAATTTAATGTAACCTAGAAATTAACTGAAGTAATGCATAAATGAAAATATAATAAACAAAAAAACCTTCCTGCTGCTTTCTCATAGCTGGTAGTGTAAGTCTTTTCACACACAAAAACTGGTTTGATATAAAGTCCTAAAAGGAATACATCACATGGACCCTTTTCTCAGGGTCATTGCATTTGATAATGAACAATATCTTCAGCCATGAAATTGAAACTATTTTTTAAATGCATACTGGTGCTTTAAAAAAGAAACTTTCCTTTATCAGAACATCTTTGGTTTGATTCAGTTTTGTAAATGAGTTTTTAAAATTTTTCTCCAGTAAAAATGAATGTCCTTGTTTCTTCAAACCGAAAATATAAAGAAAGCTTAAAACCTACAACAATGAATTTTTAGCATGCTCCTTTGACTACCTAATATAATTTTGAATATGGAACTTTTGGCAGGAGCTCAATAGCATTTAGTTCAATATCATGCCCCCTAGCAAATGAGACACCCATGACTTCTAGTCCAAATATGAAGATAGAAAAGTTTTCATTTTATTTTTTGAATTAAAGAAATTGATAATTTTTTACATCCTATAGTAAATCATATGATAAAGTTTATTTATACAGATAGTGGGAACAAATTCATTATATCATGCAGTTTTAAATTTGTACAGATATCTAAAATAAACAATTACACACCCATTCCAAGAATTCTGCACCATATTTCATGGGAAATATTTTAAGATATTTATTATTAATTATCAGTTGATAATTTTAAATTTTTTATTCATGGAACAATATTATTCTGGCTTCTTATTTATATATGGTTGTGTGTGTAAATAACTCAAACTTTTTTAATATTTAAAAAACTACATAATGATTAAAATAATTAATCTAAGTCATGAATTATTTGTTATATCCCTGTAACTTTAGGCATATATCATCTTATATAAGAACATCAACCTGAAAAATATTTCTAGATATTGAATTGCTTAGAGAAGGTGTGTCAAATATCAAATTTTATTACTCTTACATTAAAATAGCTTGTGAATCCTCTTTCGTATCATGCGCAATGTATATAAATGGAGGATTTATATACTCTGATATTCTTAGTGGTGTCTTCTCTTATTTTTTGGGTTTATTGGCATTGCTTTTTTCTTTTCTACATTTTGTTGACTGGTCCTTCAACATTGCTGATTTCATATTGAATACCTTTTTTCCTTCCAACTTGAAAAACAATCTCAAAATCCAGAGGGAAATACAGGGCATTCCAATAGCAGGAGGCTTCAAGTCAACTTTAAGATAGATAAATAAATAAACAAAGTTTTCACTGAATTACTTCATTTTAACAAATACTTGTTACCTCCTGCTAAAAATGGGTCTCTTCTGCTTTTATATTTTTCTTATAATAGAAATTATATGACCTGGAATGCATTTTCTGCACCCCAATCAAAATGTTGCTGAGTATTTGATTGTGAACCCTTAATAAAGATCCAAATGAACAATAATAAATACACATCAAACATTCTATGCTTTATGTTGCAACATGAAAGCTTTGAATACACCAAATGCCTCTGGTGTCAGATATTAGGAGATGACAGATGTACCATGAATATAGCCTGCTGGTGCATAAGAATGGATCATAAAGAGCGATTGAATTAAAATAAAAACAAATATTCCTCAGTGGATTCTTTAAAAACAAAAGAAGTATCCTGTGTTTTGCATTTTCATTCAAGCATTACCAGCACCAGTGAATGTTAGTATGTTAATGGAACATGTATTAACTTCATGTGCCCTAATTGGACTAAAGATGGATCACTCCATCAATCCTTTCATAGGCAGACCAATGTCTTCAATGAGGGACCTGTCTTTAATACACTGAGGCTTACTTTATTATCTATCAGTGTTCATTTTACTAAGAATTACACTGAATTATTTAACATCTATAAAATCAAAGCCATTTGCTTTGTGATTTGAGCTAACAATCAAATGAGTCTAAGTCAGTAAGACACTAAAAATAATTTTGCCTATTGGAATAATTTAGGTTCAGCAAAGATTATCAACAGCAACAAAAACAACAACAAAGAAGAATTCCTAATATTGACACTACTTTGAAATTAAAAGAGACATAAAAATTCTATCTTATAAAATCATAGTTTTAAAGAGAGAACTTTTGCTGAACTCCAGTACTGAAAGACAAATGTAGCATTTTTCACTGAATTTTAAAAAGTTGATGACTTTGACCTGAAAAATACACTTAATTTTTATATTTAACATTTTCAGTGATATTTGGAAAAAGAATTTGATTTTTCCCAAGAACAATGTGATAGATACCAGATGTACAAAGAATTCCCCATTATAAATAAACTTAGGAAAACTTTTTTTAGACTTCATGCAAGAATTTATTAACATTTTATAAATTGCTGGAAGGATTATCAATGTGATCAAGATAAAAGTATCTTAAAAGTCTTGAAAAATCCTTTTCAGTTCACTGACACAAACTCAATATATAAACTAATTCATTTGCAATTTCCTAATATGGTATTTTAATTAATAAATTTAAATTGTGTCAATTGCTAAATGACTGCTGAATGGCAGCTATGAGAAGACTAATAATTGTCCTTGGTTAGACAGCCGCAACTCATTTGAAATGAACAACTAAGCTGCTTTCTTTCTGATATACAAAGTGGCTGCCTGCAAACTATAGTGATATTGATTATGGTTTTGTTTCTATATCATTTAAAAATAAATATCTTAAGAGAACCTGCTTTTTTCCTTCCCTTGCCTTTTATAAATTCTAATTGATTACTGATAAATGCTAATTCACACCTTGTATTGAAAGGAAAAAACTCATATTTTTTTCTGCTCAATAATATTGAGGTTTTATATGAAGTAATTGTATTGTGTTTCTCAGATTTCCACAAATCTTAACCTTAATTTCATTTGATTTATAAGAATAAATTTTATTCTCTAATTATATGCTGATTGAAGTTTTTAAATTTTATTTAAATATTGTAAGCATGCTTTGATAATTAATATTCTTATGAGCACTTTAAAATATTTTATTTAAAAGACATGGTCCAGCTCATGCCAATTAAACTTCTTTCAACTAAATCATTCTGAGGTTATTCAATATTTCACAGAACTTAAAGGTAATAGCACAATGAGTCTCCTTATTATTTCTAAAGTCCTCAAAACCAATATAGTTTTAAAATATGTAATCTGCTTTGAACAAGACTGCATCTAATTCTTTTTTATAATTATGTTTTTTAATGAGTTGAGGAAGCAGAATGCATGGTACATGACCGAACGGCTCTCTTATGAAGGGTACTCCAAAGAACCTTGAAAGTCTGAACATTTATTACAATTATTTATTTATAAATTGCTGGCTATTATTTGGTTAACATTCCATTAATTGAATCTATGTTTTGTCGTAGTTTCACAACTAAGTAATACTGCATTGTATGTCTCATTGATCTCCCTTATAAATATTAAAGTAAATGAACTCTTTGCAGTTTGTTAACATAAATAATTTATCTTTAGGGCCTGGAAAGTTCCTGGAAATGTCTTGCATTTTTAGTAAGCATTTCTATACTTAAGTACTAAGAAAAATGATAGTGTATAGAATTAATTTCTCACCCAATAAAAAACCTATCATTAATGAACACATGTATTTCTATTTTCGTTAAAACTTAATCTGCATATAAAATTTCAATATCAAATTGGAAAATAGAATGTAATCATAATTCATTGGATACAGAGGACTTGATATGTATGTGGATGTTGTATATATTTAGGGTTTTTGTGTTTGTATGTGTGTATATACACATATACAAGATTGAATACATACAGTGATGACATACAAAATGTGTTTTTATGTATGTTTAACATTCTAAATCTATGTGTTAAGTAGTGTATGGAATGGGACTATGTGAAACTAGGCTTGATGTAATGCTATATGAAGTCTAAACTTCCCGCACTGGTTTTAAAAGTAGAAGGAGTCAACAAACCAAATATGTGGGAAAACTACAGGAGTTGGAAAAGGTCAGGGAACCGATTCTCACTTATAGCTTCCAGACGGGACTTAATTCACAGTATTTTAGCATAATGACAACCATCTTGGATTTCTGATTTCCAGTAATGTAAAACAATGTAAAATCCATGTTGTTCATGTTGAAAGAAAAATGGTACCCCATCAACAGCAATGATGACAACAATAATAACAACAAATGAAATCCTAATACTGACAATATTTTAAAATTAAAAGAGCATTAAAAATTCGATCTGATAAAATAATAGTTTTAAGAAGGAAAATCAATTTTGCTAGAACTCAGTCTTAAAAGATATATAGCAGCATTTTTCATTGAATTTAAAAAATCTGATGACTTTGACCTGAAAAATATACTTAATTGTTATACTTAACATTTTCAACAGTACTTGTACCTCTCCTGGGCCCTACCTCTTAGAGTTTCTAACATTCCCCAGTTCCACCAAGCTGGTAATCTTTAACAAATGACTTTTGGGAAACATTTAAGATTCAAATTATAGCATTGTACTACACATTAACTAATACTAATAAGATATTTTGAATATAGTTGATATTTTACTTTATATATAATGCTATTTTATTTTTTTATTTAACTAAACTAAAACAGCCATTAACAAAACCATGATTTTTGAAATACTGAATCTAAAATGGTATTTTTCTTTGTAAAATTAGTGGTTTTTTTTAAATCCTATTTATAATTTTAGTAATAATATATCTTCATCTTTTATTCCCAAAGATCTATATGACTTCTTAAATGTGGTCAAATTCTGTAGCATTTGAGGTAGGGTGAAGTTAATAATTTCACTTTAGATAAATTGAAGGATATTGTCTAAATATTTCCCTTTTTTGTTAAAAAAAAAAGATGAAACATGAGAGTGCAAATTGTTTAGCCGAATCAGGTTAATGTCTCCTTTTTAGCAAATAAACTACCTTTCCTTAGAATGTGCATACATTTGGATGATCCCCACAAGGTCATTCTATCTGATAAGGTAAAATTTACTGCAAAGAATTAGGAAAATGTCACAAAGATAAAAATGCAAAGGAGAACTCTTTTTGAAAAAATGTCCATGAGTCAGGCACTATGCTTAGAATAGTTATTATCTTCTCCTTATGATTATAGCTTAATTTATTGTTTTGTTTTGCTTTTTGACATCTTGAATGTGACCTAATCCCAAACAGGTATATCTACCCTAGGGAAACTTTCTACAATTCAGGTGTATATACCAGGAAAGTGACTTTAATTATGATTCCCCTGAAGTAAAGGTCTGTATGATGAATAAATTGGTGTTTGTTGCTTGACTGTTCTGTGCTGACTAAATTTTAGATATTTATTATCTTAACTCTGGGATGATGGTCCAAAATATTGTAATCTTCATTATAGCATAACTTCAGTTATGCCAGTAGTGAGAACATTGACTTTCTAAAGCAGTGTTACTAGATCAGAAATAAAATATATTAGACATGAGATATCATTGATAAACAAGAAAGACCAGGTAGCCGGGCGCAGTGGCTCAAGCCTGTAATCCCAGCACTTAGGGAGGCTGAGACAGGAGAATTGCGAGTTTAAAGCCAGCCTCAGCAATGGCGAGGTGCTAAGCAACTCAGTGAGACCCTGTCTCTACATAAAACACAAAATAGGGCTGGGGATATGGCTCAGTGGTCGAGTACCCCTGAGTTCAATCCCCAGTACCAAAAAAAGAAAGAAAGACCAGGTATAAAATGTTCAAGAATGAGAAAGAATAGAATTTACATGCTATAATTATCACTTTTGTTCCAAAAACTTTTTCCTTATGTGTACTTTTCACATCATCTCATAAAGTTTCTTCTTCATCATATTTAAGCTACCCTGTATTCATTTGCATTCTTCAATCTTGAGTATAGTTTTTATAGCTAACTCTCTCTTCTTCTCTCTCAGTCTTTCTCCCCCACCCCACACACTATATATATGTAAATTTTAATCCAAGCAATAAAGCCTAAAGTAGGAAGAATCTACAACCTTGACATTCAAAATCTGGGAAACCCAATTCTGATTCAGAAAGCAAAAAAGACTTAAAATATTTGATGTTTTTAAAAAGACATCTTCAATGAACACTCAGATGTAACCAGCAACCCTTCTAATTTGCTAAACCAGAAAAACATTACAGCCTCCCCTTAAAAGTCATTCTTTTTTTTTTCATATTTATCTAATTACCATTTACAAAGCACATAACATCCGTTATAGGTCTGATTCACATTAGGAAGAGATGAAATGGTTATAACTTCACAATAAAAATCAGTCTTGATAATTACAGTATTCAGCCTGGATACATGGGTATTCATGCATAGATGGTGAATAATTGTGGACAATTACAGAGTTTGTTGAATTTACAAAGACTTACAAATGAGAATGAAAGTTTAGGAAATAAAAAGAGCCTGAGTTATTTGAATGATGCTATCTGTATAATCTTTCAAATTCATATCATTTTTTTTAACAAAATCCCAACTTTGAGGATATATGTATGTTTTGGTTTATCCTCCTTCAGGCACAGACTGTATATCAAAGCAAGAAAAGAATTGATAATCATTCACATTCTGTTCAGTGAAGAACTTTACTAAATGATATGTAGAAAAAAAAGGATTGAGTTTTTATATAAAATGAGCAGTGCATTATTAACAACAATATTAAACAATTCATGAATATGCATGACACTTCTCCATGCAGTTTGATTAGCAGTCTTTGAGAGCTATCATTATTTAAATGATTTGTGGAGGGTGATGTTATTTTAAAGTTAATAATTTGTTCTCATGTGTGTATAAACTCTGAGACAGGAAGCTGCATAGTATGCCTCAAATATAAAAGTATTAATAAGAATGTTCCATTCAAGGAAATGTTTATTAAGTTTTGGTCTATTCCAATCACTGCTTTAGGTCAAGGTGAAATATGGGATAAAAGGTAATATGAGGAATTCAAAAGAAGAGTCAATATGTTCCCTATAGAAGATAAATAAAAAGCAAGTTGATAAAAGAATAAATGTAAAACAGCAGCACAAGCTCAACCAGAAAATAAAAATTTCTAAAGAAACATACCAAAACATAACATTTGTAAAGGTCAGATTGCATTCATAAAGGGTTAAAAAGATTCATCATTTTGGGATACTATTCTCCTGAGAAGTCTGCAAACACTTGTTACAGGATAAGCAAATTATTTCCTGTTTGAGATAAACACATTTATCACAGTTTTTCTGCATAATCACATTGGAGTTTCATGTATGAATTTGTCTTAAGAAAGCAAAGCTGAGTATAAGGTGCTCTGAGGATTTAGCTCTCTATTGTTTTTCTTCTGTTGTTTTATCTGCATTAATAACCATTTTAGTTGTCTAGTCAAACTCACTTTTAGATTTTAGCTGGGTTATATTTGATTTTTTTCATGATTAACACTATATAATATATTCAGTATTAGCAGAGTAAAATTCCACTCCAACAACTGTAATTTTCTACATGTAAGTATAACTATTTCCACCTATTTTATCTATAACATTTGTATAAATTGACCATAGCTTTCACCAAGACACATTTAAATATTGATATTTCCTTTAAACATGAAAGCACACTCATACTTCACAGTGGAAGTCTTCTCTTCCACATACATGTGATTAACCCAGGGATTAAATCCTGGCATGTAATAGAGCAAGTTGGATTTCTCATAAGAGGCATTGGCTACTTCTTGCATGACCTATAACTTAGGATTGTATGTCGGAATATTTTTAAGAGTTTCACTCTCTCTTGAAATATTTCCTATTAAATTCAATGTCTAAGCAATACTTCAACAATTGTCTCTCACTGTTTTTCTTTCTCTTGCTACAAATTCTCTGTATTTATTCATTTAAATTGGCATAAAAATTGTACACATTTATTGTATACAACTTGGTGCCCTGACATATATGTATATTTTCAATGACTAAATGTAGCTCATTAAAATGTATTGTTTTACACAGTTATCACTTGTGTAATAATAATGTCTGAACATCCACTTCTTGGTATTTTTAAATCATATTTGTATAAGAGATTTCCTGAACTTATTCCTCCTAACTGAAGTCTTTTTATGATATATTTTTACTATTTTAAAATTAAATTATTTTTAACTAGTACATAAAAACAAAATTCATGCAGTGTGATATGTGATGTTTCAATACATTTATACATAATGTTTAAAATGAATTGTAAAAATATAGCAAAATAAAATCACGTTGCACCATGAAAGTTGTCTATAAGTAAAAACAAACTACAAAACATTTTTTTTACAAATAGATAATCTGTTTTCTTCTTTGAAAAAATGAGGTAGCTAAGAAAGTCCCCAAATGCCTATCAACACCTATATTCCACATTTCTGGTATTATGAAAATACTTTGAAAGGCATTGTCTATAAATATTTATGCACCTTTTTATCTAACAAAATACGATGTTATAAGGAAGATCAGCATATGATTTGAATCAGATAATTACAATTTTGTGCTTTCTCAGGTAACAATTTGTAAAGCCAGATGACCAAAAGGCAGCGAATTAAAACCGCTGGGCAAGGCTTTATTGGAAATGCTTTCCTGCTGAACCCTCCTGTCCATCAGAGTGCATCTGGGAGAATGGCACATGTGTTCCCCAGTAAAGAAAATTTAAAGGGCCCGGTCTGGAAGGGGAGGGCTTAAGGCAGGAATGAAAGGGCTATGAGATAGGAAGAGGAGGTATCTGGAGTCCTGCGTCCCCTGGGATTGGTCAGGGGATCCTGCCGAGGTCAGAGTCCTTCCAGGATGAGTCAGGAAAAGTCCACCGATTGGTAGGAGGTGCCATTACTGCTTACATATCAGCCTCTGGTAGGCTGTTCCTTTGCGCATGCGGGCTGCTTGATGCTTCATTCCCTGCAGCTGCTCCAAACCAACGCCCTCACCCACCACAGCTGTGTGGAATCCACCACGCTGCATGTCCTGTGTCTGCTGCTGCCGCGTGGAGCTCACCATTTTGTACACTGTGTCCACCTTGCCAGAAGAAACACAAGATCTCGAGCTGACCTGACACAATTTATTAGAAGATACCTTTTTGAAATTATAGACTGACTTCTGTGTTATGATGTCCCCTAAATTTAGCATCGTTATAGCACATACTACATACAATGCACAATTGCATACTGTTTAATGACATTTTGTTCAAATGACAGACTGCACATAGGAGGGTATCTACCATATAGCCTGGATATATAGGGTACTATGCCATCTAGATTCATGTAGCACATGGATGATGTACATACAATGATAAAAGTGGCCTATAAATCCACTTCTGAGAATGTTTCTGTTGGGGCAGTCTCAAAATGGCTATAGTGAGGCTCCTTTGTCTAGGTTTCCAGTGGGCTATATTTTCAGTGTGTAGTTAAGGTCATAAACATTTGCTTAAGCATGCATCCGCTTGTAAAGCCAGATGACCAAAAGGAGGCGAATTAAAACTGCTGGGCAAGGCTTTATTGGAAATACACACTCTCCGGCTGAACTCTCCTGTCCATCAGAGTGTGTCCAGGAGAATGGTGCACGTGTTCCAGGATACAGAAAATTTTAAAAGGCCCCGTCAGGAAGGGGAGGACTTAAGGCAGGAAGAGAAGGCTTTTCTTGGATAAGTCAGGAAAAGCTCGCTGATTGACAGGAGGCACCTCTACTGCTGATGTCAGTGTCTGACTGTTCCATGGCTGCCCCTAAGTGGACACCCTGAACCCTGAACCGACCTAACACCACTGATGTAACCTATTGGCAATATGCCTTCTTTGTCTTGCCTGCATAGAAAAAAAGATCTATGGCCTGGGCACAGTGATTCACACCTCTAATATAAGTGGCTCAGGAGGCTGAGGCAAGAGGATCATGAGTTCAAAGCCAGCCTCAGAAACTTAGCAAGGTCCTAAGTAACTTAGCGAGACTCTGTCTCAAAATGAAATATAAAAAAAGGACTGGGAATGTTGCTCAGTGGTTAAGCAACCCTGGGTTCAATCTCCAGTATCAAAACCAAAAAGTCCTATGGAAAGGACTCAAGGGGGCTAAATGGAACTGGCTGGGGGCTAAATATGGAGCTGGAGACTGGCTAGAGACTATTGTCACCTCTAAATAAAGCATGTCCACTTTCCTAACCATGTCTTGCATCTTCCTCCACCTGCTTGGATCCTGAATATGTTTCCTGGGCCTGATCTCCCACTGACACTTGGCTTAAATGGTGGAATGTTCCACAGGTGAGAGATGCTTCAACTGAGGTAGACAGGAGGGACCTGTGGCCACTGAGCATCATGTAGCACTTTGATGCTAATGTCCTATTAACAGGGACTTCTGTGTAGAGTTGGGATACAATGGATGGATTTTCTATGAGCCTAGAGAAGATTTCTGATTGTCTTGCAGTGGACATCAACCCAGCGGAGTGGACTGTGAACTAAGTAGTGGAGCCAGGCCCCAGCTCAAGGCCAAGGACAAAAATGGCAATGGCCGTGCAGATGAGACATAAATGGCCAGAGGAGCCACACAAGTGGCTGTTGGGGTCATGAGATATATATATTTTTTACAGCTTTGAGAGCAAAAACTGATGCTGCTTTTCTAGATGCTGCCAAGATGAGGGAGTTACAAGATAATGAAGAGGCCTTGGAAGCCAGAGTATGACGAATGGAGGAGGACCTTCATGCCTTAGAAATACTCCTCAATCTCACCCTGTAGTGCTGATGGAATCCAAAGAGGAGGAGAAGGAGGAGGATTAAGAGCTGCAAGCTAGGCTATTAGTAATGCAGAAAATGAAATAGAAGCGGATAGTTCTGATGGACAGGCCCCATCAGGGCTGGCCCAGGTAACCAACTTCAACATGTTCCATCTGTGAGGTAGAGTTGGTGGACTTGGGAAAATAATTTGGATGGAGGCCAAGAGAGCCCCTTCCAACTTTGTTATGCCTTTGAGATTTAAAGGTGTCTGGAGCCAACAAGGGCCAAGACACCACATCTGCTACATGTTGTGGAATCCTGCAAAACTTTGTGACATGAATGTATTAGGAGCCAGAAGGGGCCAAGCAAGACCTCAAATGTGCTAGGAGACAGCAAATACCAAGGGAGGGCCCAAATGCACTAAGAGCTGGCAGGGGCCAAGAGAGAGCCCAAGTGTGCTAGGAATCAGCAGGGACAAGTGACTTCAGGACCTATTACTTATAGGTGCTAGGACCTATTACTTATGTAAGTGAACCAGAAACAAGCCCATACCTTGAAGATAAGGCACATGTGCCATCCAAAGTTTTGTGCACTGATGACTCCAGCCATGAGCAACAGTCTGTGTGGATGGCACTGGCTGTGGAGTTTGAGACAGACACTATCTGACTTCATACTAGTAAAAGACAAAGTAGCCAGTGAGCTGACTTGGATGATAGTAGCAAATATAGCATCTCCCATAGTGACATGTACTGACAGTTGTGCTGTGTACTGGGGGTAAGTTATGTGGCAAGAGCTTTGGGAGCTAAGCCACCAGGAACAGGTGACTGTAGTGTGTGTTTTGGAAATGATGAAACATGCTTTGGCTAGGATGCAATGATTAGAATGGGCACCTCCCACTGACCTGGCAGCTTGCTTGCATCCCTGCCTGCAGAATGCAAATATGCAAACTATGTGGAATGCCCTGGTAGAGGCTGGCCAGGTATGAGTGGTTTATACTCAAGAGTATCTACACTCCTGCAGCCTTGGAGCCACTGATCACTAGGTAATGCATAGATGTATCCTTTTGACATAATGGCAAGTTGACTACACTGGCCCTTTACCTAGGTCAAAAAGGGGCCTTGTTTGCTTTGACAGTAGTTGATACAGCTACAGGCTTGTTGTTTACCTGGCCAGTGGCCAAGTGAATCAGTACACTACATTTTGTACCCTGACAGTATTGATGGCTTTGTATGGCTGGCCCATTACAATTCAGAGCAACAAAAGTACTCATTTCACAGGTCAAGCTGTGCAGTGATGGGCAACTCAGTTACAGATTCAATGGAAGCTGCACATCCCATATTCATACCAACAGCTATAGCCAATAGAAAGAAGCATTCTATATCTTACCTCAACTAGCTGAGAGTCAACATGTTTTTGCTTGATAGATTTGTTTTGACCCAAATATGCATTATACTAAATGAAGGAAATATAATGAAACTTCCTGATTATGCTATAGACCAAAGCATCCAGATGCTGAGGGATCCTGGAATTCTTGAATGTATCTATCACATAAAACTTGCTCATCCTTTCTCTAACTGCATCCCACAGAAGTTACAAAAAAACAATTTGTCATGAGTTCAGAGAAATACATTATACGTTTATGAGTGGAGGCCCTCCATGTTTTAATAATATTTATATTCTTTACAATTCAGAAATGATAGTGGAAACTACTCCCAATGAATTAAGCTCTTAAAATGTTCATATAATTGGATCTGCACTAAGTATATAATGTACAATTCTTAATAATTGTGCTGAGAAAATTAAAAATTAATTGCTGAAGAAAAGATATGCATCTTTGCCACAATGAATGATAGAACCAACATAGTAATTCAAAATTGTCTCAACTGCACAGATTTTTGACATTTTCTAGTTAATTACTGCATCTCTAAATGAAATATATGAATGACATTTTAATCTTTATGGGTAACTCAAGACCTGATTTGATGGATAAAAGTGTTTAAGTTTAGTATAATAGAGAATCACAACTCATATCAATTCTCACAGTTTAGCCTATTCAAAGACCCATAGTCTCTTGTTTAAAGAGGAGGCTAGATTCCTTCAAGGGTAGATCATTCCATATAACCAAAAACGAATACTCAAATTTCTTTCTACCTTCCTACAAATAACTGGCGGTTTCCCAGGATGACTGTGAATTGCAAAACAATAACTAATTAGATACTTGAGAAATTACTGAATTCTATCTCTGGAATGAGCTTAATCCTAGAAAACTGAGATTCTTTTTTGTTGTACACCAATTGGATTAAGGATTTATACAAGCTAAGTGAGCAATGGGCATGTTTAGGGGTCCATCTCATAAAGGACCCCATGAATCCCCTAAACATGCCCTGTTGTTATTTTGTATAATTACAATAGTCACACTTAGCCACTGGAAGAATTCTCATTTTGATTACCTGGGTTCTTGTAATAAGAAAGACCAAGTGAAATCCACCAAAATGAGCTATATCTAACAACACAGTAATTTGAAATCAATCATAAGAGAATTACTGAGATTAGTACCACTTTACAAGTTTTAAAAAGTGCAAGGATGGTGATTTATGCTAAATTCACATTCATATTGCCTATTTGTGTCATATACTACCCATATGGATCTTAAGAATAAAGATGGATTATTATCATCTCAATTACATGTTGACTCTAATTTTACCAACAAACTTTATAGCTGGAATAATTGAACATATCCCTTATCAAGAACCTGGTATGCATCTACTGATCTTGAATGTTTTCTCTTTTTAAAAAATGTATGTATGTGTGTATGTGTGTGTATATATACACACACATACATAACCCCCCAACACATATGTATACATACCATACACATTCACACATATTAGTAAAAGATATGAAAATTGTCTACTTTCAGTTGTACATATTAGTAATGTTATCACTACCCAAATTCATAGCTATAAAACGCTCTAAGGTCACATCATAGTGATTTCTGGAGCAAACCTGATCACCTTTCTTTTCAACTAGAATCATACATTTTCTTGATCTATTAAATAGACAAAACTTTGATGACAGGGCCTGGTTACTAGGATGTAGCAAGTAATATAGACATCTTATATAAACAAATACATGCTAAAAGATGAAAAGAAGTCTATAGGTCTGGAAATTGTTCCAAGACCGTTCCAAGATTTAAAAAAAAGTTTATTTCATCAAGATTCTCCAACCACTAATAAAAGTACAATGACAAGTGGACTTGTTTGAAATTTGCAATATATATCACCTTTGTTATTTTAGTGAATAATCCAAAAAAGAGGTCAACTTTGAGTGCGTTCCAGAACAAAATATTCTTTTCAACATGTACAAGCTATCATACATTAGTCATATAACCTAATAGGCTATATTACACTTATAAAATCTATGAAGAAAATGGTGTTACATTAGCTTCTCTCTCTCTGCCTGCACATATGGACTTTGGGGGAATTATCCACAAACAATAACTAATAAAAAATTTTTTCTATTTGAAAATGTTTTTGTGCAATACACTGGAACTGCTTAAAAGTGCGCAGGTGCAGCATTGCACTGGGGTCACTCTGGGATCACTACAAAGGAAGGTGACATGGTGTTTTTCTAATAAATGAGAATCTAGTACTGCAAAAAGTGTTCCTAGTTGTTAATTTTGTGGGGAGGTAGAAATGGCCAGCAGCATGGGTCTCCATTTATTCATGGGTGGTAATTAATGATTTGGCTGAATGATCATAAATTTAGAAATAACCAAGGGAAAAAATCATTAAAGGAAGTTTGGATGAATGGTATATAGGAAAGCCTTTGTGAATAGCATTGAGTGTGAGGATGTATGTGCCCCACATGAAAGCTCACCAAAAAGCAACCTAGAAAAGGAGAATCACAACAATTAGATGGGCAAATTGACTCATTTTAACAACATAAAAAAACCCTTTCCATAGATCCACCTGTTCTTGCCCATTAGCTGAAGAACTAAATGCTCATGGTAGCACTGATGAGAATGAATAGTGTCAACAGCCTGGACTAAACTCACTAAAGCTGATACAGAAACAGCTGCAGCTAATGCCCACCTGCCAAAAGCATAAGCCAACACTAAGCCCTCCAAATTGGACAACATACTGGGCTTATCAATCATTTACCTAGTGGCAGATTAATTGAATTAGATGCCCCTATCATGGCATGGACATTACTTTATTCTAAGTGAAATAGATTCTCATATTGCATATGTACTTGTTTTTAATATCAATAGTTTCCACCAAAAAAAAAGTATCCACAAACTTGCAGAATGCCTTATTTACTATTGCAAAATTCCATACAGTATTGCTTCTGACCAAGAAACTTATTTTAGAACAAATGAATATAGCAAAAATGTCATGTTCATACAATTCCCTAGTCTTTCCAAACATATCAACAACAAGAACAACTGGCTTGAATGATAGTCTGATGTTTGGAAGATTCATAGATGGCAAGAATTAAGTATTATCAATTCTGTTAAAAAGCAGCATATTGTTTATTTAAACAATTCAGGAAACAAAAATCTTAGATTAATAATTTTCTGAAAAGCACACAGTTATCAATTGGTAAAATGGATATTGAACTCAGTAATATTGGTACAAAAAGTATATTCTCTTTCTCCTTTAATATATCTCTTCTCTGCATATCTATATGCTTTTTCTAGAAGAGAACTACTGAAACTTGTTAATTACTCCATATTTCCAAGTTGAATTTAATCTGCCTCTATTATCTGTGTTTTCCTCTACTGGAACAGAATTGAAATACAAGAACATCTGTTTAAAGAGGATTATATTTCAGTGTTTCCTCCTTATCTTCTTGGAAATCATAGAGAAGAAAGCGCATTTAAAATTTTTAAATGATTCAGAAATTACCTTTTTAGAGACCTAGGAGATAAATATAATTCCATACTCAAACATTTGGAATGCCAGCAGCAAGCAGCTGATGCTGAGCAGAAGTTATCTGCAAAGACAAGAAGACAAGAAGTACAGTGAATAATGATAGAATTATCTCCAACATAGCTGAAAAAAAAAAAACTTCAGATGAAAAATATCAACAGATGAAGCTCCCATTCAGAAGCCAAAAACAATAATGGATAAGTAACTCATTTGATGCAAAAATGCAAAGGACGTACAACGAAACAAAGAATTACAGAGGTGAGTCATACTTTTTCAGGAAACAGCCTGTCTCTAGGGCAGAAAAATAAGTCTCTCAATTAGTATCTCAGCACACTGCTGCTTAAAATAAAAACTAGCCATCTTTGAGTCACATTGTATGGTCACGTGAGGAAGTGCTGAAAAATAATATATAAACCAACTACCTGGAAACTTCAAAATATGGCTCAAGGGTTCCATTTACCCACTTCTCTCTCTCCTTCCCGCTTGAGATTCACATGTAATACCATACCAGAGAGGTAGAAAGGCAAGATAAAAAGACCTTTATAAGAAATAAGCATCCTTCCTATTTAAGTCAATATTATTTTGGATCTTCTTTTGGGTGACAGTTGAACTTAAAATAATTCTTTACAAATATGTGGGTTCAAATCCATTTGATGTCTTCCAAGAAGAAAAAAAAAGTAATAATTATGACCTTTTATCACTTAAATTGAAAAGCTTTATATAAAAGTATAACTAAATATATATATGTTAACAAGGGATACTATAAGCAACTGCTAAGAGAAGTCCCAAATTACAAATTTTGTTGGCTTTAAAAATTTTATTTATGAAGTGCCACCTTCTTCTTAAAATTACAACACAGTATCTAGATTTCACAAGGAAAAGAGAGAGAGAGAGAGAGAAGGAGGGAATGGAGGGAGGGAGGGAATGGAGGGAGAGAAGGAGGGAGACATAAAATGTGGTATCCTTAATGAAGTCTTACATAGACCTATATTTTTCATCCAATATTTAGAATTTCTTTGTTTGAGTCAGTTTTAATTTCTACAGAATTTAAATACTATCCTAATAATTCATAGGGGCTACTTCTCTATTCATATGTTCTGTCATTTGATACTATCACACTTCATATACCTAGCGAGAAGAGTGAATGATGAAATGCAGCATCAGCTGGTATTTTTATGTAGTACCTTAAAGCTATTGACAATCAGGAGTAAAGGTATTAAACAAAATGGAGTAGTTTTACATGACAGCATGCTATGCATACATGCATAGCTTTAGATACATATTGCTAAGCAACAAAAATTAAAATAAAATGAAATATATAGAAAATATAAATTCTGTAAATAAAAGAGTACATTTAATGCTATCACATAATTTCAGAGAAGCAGATTTATACACCTATGTTACATTCAATTGAATAATTGAATGCCTCTGGTGTGTGGGATGTTTGAAGACTATAGTGGTGGGAATAGGGCTAACAAGTTAACTAAAAGAATTGAATTACATTCTTTGGTTTGTTATTTTGCATGAGCTATGAATCAGATTATTTTAAATTGAATTTTGCATTCGAATTATAGAATTATGATAACATACGTTAAAAGGGTATTTTTGTTTTTGTTTTGTTTTGTACAGACATCTGTCCAGTATCACTCAGGACTGAGAATCGGAGACATTTCTCAGCATTACATCGTCTGCTAGTTTATCTATGCCTTGTAAATAGAAGGTGCCCAGCCCTGTGTGTGTGTGTGTGTGTGTGTGTGTGTGTGTGAATTTGTATGCACGTGTTTGCATGAAACAGAACATACTGAAGACTTTAAACATCATCCAAACATTAGTTTCAGAAGACTGACATGTATTTTAACTTCTTTGTGTCTCTGAAATACTTTTATTTTCTTTGATCCTAAGTTATTGCTGAGTTTTTGTCTGAGATTTTTCTATAATAGGTTATGTAATATGCATGATCCTCAAACATACTTCCATTTCTTTCTTATGTGTTATTATGCTCTATCACTGGTGTTATCATTATCCTATTCAAAAACTTAATTATCTTTTCTCAAGAAAGCTGGTTTTACATTCATCAATTTAATAAATATTACACATAACTTAAGGAGTATCATGTCACTGGTAGAGATTCTTATTTCTAAACATGAAACTGATGCTGCAAGTAAGTTATTATATATACATTCAATTTAATAAAAATGCCCTGCATATCTATTCTTGTTTTTTTTAATTAGGACTGAGAAGTTAGCCCTTCTGTAACATCAAGGAAGATTTATATCTAGAATTGTGAACATGCTGTAAATTATAATATAATTGGTTTCAGAGTACATATAAATGATATAAGAAAACTGAATACTGATTTAAATATATTTCAAAATAAATCACCAACCACATATAACATATTAACAGATGTCTAGACAACTAGACAACCCTACCTACCCATTCTCCTTTGAGATAAAGCAAGAAAATAAGTTCTGAAAAGTTTTCAGTTGGAATAGATATTTATGGACACTTTAGTCAAACTTCTATCCAAAGCATGGATTCCCTTTCTTGGTATCCAAGCAAGATGAAATTGAAGAAAATTCTCAGACAAAACCCTCAATCAGCTTTAGAGTTATGCTTAACTCTTATATGAACATTTCCTGGTATCTACAGAGAAGACAAATAACAAAAGCATTGAGAATGCAGTAACACTTTCTGCATATCAGTGATGGTGTCAGCAACAAGAGCTACATGAGCCAGGCACTGACTCAGAATGCACAATGAAGACTGAGGTGTCAGGCAGCAGGCAAATTAGGTATGAGTTAAACTGAAATCACCTCGGTAAAATCAGAGAATACTGAGAATACTTCCATGACAGTTTTAGCTCTAGTTGTTTTAAAAAATGTATAATAAAAGCATGAGAGAAGAATTGGCAAAAATAGAGAAGCTTTTAGTATGATATTGAGCAGCAGTTTTACATTTTTACTAAGCATGCTGCAAGCCTATATAGCAACCTTGTTGATGGTGTTTAAACTGCACTTGAATGAAAAATTACAAATAAAGTAAAAAAGTATAAATAACTTATTGGATTTTGGTTAAAAGTGTGTAATAATCTGAGATGAAGAAAATATTGTTTTAATGATACTAATAAAATAACTTCAAAAGTTCAAAAGAGTTTATTTCTTCTTCTGCCTTAAATATTTCAAATAGTGGAAAAAAGGAAGCCACAAGTTTAATGCAAAGTGTATGTTTGATTATGTCTTTCATCATACCTTCCAATGTCATTTTCTTAACACTTTTTTGACATTTCACTAAAAATACTGGACATATATATACCTTGCAAATAATTAATTCTTGAGAAAATATAATTATGTTTCAACTCATGCATATTTAATTTTGTAGAATGAATAACTAGTTAATGCAATCTTTTACACACCAATTTTATCTTCAAAGTATCTAAAATAATTTTACAGTGAAGGTGTAAGGACACAACATTAATCATTTAATGGGAAACTATCGTGGTATCTATAACTTGATACAAGTACATTATCAGTAATTTCATCATATTCTGAAATAGTAAAAACAATAAAATTTTAAGTTGTATTTATTTTATATATTTAATAACTATATTTCTTGTTATCATCTATTCTAAAATAAGAATCAAACTTTTTATATGTCCTTGCGTATGATTTTTTTGTACAACCAGTAGGAGAAGCTACTGAAAACTAACCTCATTTTTACGTAAGCATAAAATTCCAAGCTGATTTATGAAACAATGTTAAGTCTCCCATTGGGGAAGTGTCATATATTTTGAAAAACATTTCACCATTAATTAACTCACATGAACAACTCATTATGCTTGCAAAGTTACATATTAACAAAAACATGTTCTTAAATATTTCCCAAATTTTTAGCAATTGTGCTTCATGAGATAGTTTTAACAGTCTTGATATTTTTGAAGTTTAGGTTCATTCCAGTTTGAATTTTCATATGATTTTTAAAAACTCTCAAGCCGTTGATCAGCCAATTAGCTGTGGTTTGGAAGGTTAATTGATCAGAATTGTGGAATGTATGTATATATTCACAGTTCCGACACTAAGTATCTTGTTATTTTTGCAATGTATACAAAACATACATCTGATCAAGTGAGTTTCATTTCTGACTAGGATTAAACTGTTGCAGTTGATTTCACAATTTATAATATCATGAGTATCCAACCTTTTAAATATCTGAAAATCAAAACACACAGGAAATACATTCCCAAATGTCATGAGTCTAAAACCTAAAAAAAACCCTGAGCCTACTGTGCATTGCTCACAGTGGAATTGGTGTTGTAAAATTATTGCAGGCAAGTGTAAAAGTGATAACAAATTAAACTGAAACTTTTAACTAATCAACTATATTTCAGGAGCAAGACTCAGAAGTGTCTACCTTAACTCTGTGCTCTATAACTTATAAATTTACAATGATTTAAAATATATAGCTTGTAAATGGGAAAAATTAAATTAAATGACTATGCTATTTAGTAAAATGTCATTCAGTTAGTTATATTTTATAACAGATTTTCACTAGCTTTTTAGTCACCCATCACATTAGCAATTTCCCCTGGTAGAGGGAAATATATATCCTAGAAATAAATATATTCTCTGGTTGTCTAGGGAGAGTGGACACTGGGCAGGTTTCCATTCTCTCAAGAGCACAAAATCTATATTGGCTTTCAAGGGAGCAATCAGAATCTCATATGGACCAAGAAATAGAGGAGATCCTTTGGAGCTTTGGCAGATTTTAAGAACCCTGTGGCCTCTGTAGGAGTATAAAAATGTGGAGTTACTAAAAAAAAAAAAAAAAGTAATTTTGAAGACTGAAGTAATTTTCCCTGTAAGCAGTAAGCCAGGTAAATTTTCCCCCTAAAACCAGTTTACTATGGAGTTAGAGTAAGTTTCGTATTCTTTCAAATACTATAGACCAAAGTGGTGTTTCTTCCACATCTAGTTCTATGATTATGTCTAGCTACAGTTCAGATCTGAAATGTCACCCAAAGGTTGAAGTGTTAAAGTCTTCGTCCATTGCCAATAGCACTGTTGGGAGGTGGTGGGTCTTTTAAAAGGTGTGGCTTAGTTGAGGAAATTAGGTCATTTGAGCCATGTCTTTGAAGGGGATATTGGGAAGCTGGTCTCTTGCTCTTTCTTTTTGCTTCTCAGCTTCCATAAGGTGAACAAAGTTGCTCTTCCATATGTTTCTACCATTATGTACTGCCTCACCACAGATCAAAAGCAGCAAAGCCAAGAGACTATAGACTGAAAACTTTGAAACTTTGAGCCAAAATAATTTTTTTTAAGTTCTTCTTTTTTAGTTGTTAATGGACCTTTATTTATTTATTTATTTATTTATTTATTTATTTATTTATATGCTGTGCTGAGAATCGAACCCAGTGCCTTACACATGCTAGGCAAGTGCTCTACCACTGAGCCACAGCCCCAGCCCCAAATGAGCCACAACCCCAGCTTCATCTCAGTTAATTTGTCACATGATAGAAAGGTAATTAATACACAATTTACATTCTACAAGTGAGTTTTAT
>PVHX01002005.1:94654-182188 GCA_004024805.1 Geosciurus inauris
TATATATATATATATATTTATATATATTTTTTATCAACCATCTTTTCCACTATGTACTTTAAAGGACAGCAAAAATCCTGGCATTTACGTGAAAAAGGTAATTTAATAAAAAAATAATTATCTATTTCAGGTTATGAAAGTCTTACTCTCTTTAATATTTTAAATCTTAAGGTAATAAACTTTAATTATGGAAGCGTTGCAAAGCAGTTTTATGAATTATAATTAGCAGCTTTGTGGAATACAATGACCTGTGATGGCTGGTAATTGAGAGCACATATGATAAAGATGATGGGAAAGACAAACTATAAAGGGACCAAGGCCTAGTCATGAGGTCATGAGATATTACTACAATAATTGTCATTCTTTGGTGCCTTCACATTTCAGTATTCCTTGTGCCCCACATGAATTGTTTCAGCTTGAACCAAATTGTGATATTTACATATTTCCAACACAATCCTCTGGTAAAGACGATTTACTAGCATTCTCTTCATTATTCGGTACATTTATTCTAAGAGATGATGTACAAACAAGTCTTTGTGATCAAAGGGCAAAAAGACAATAAAGCAATTTTTTTCCTTTTCTTTTCTTTCTTTCTTTCTTTCTTTTTTTTTTTTTTTTTAAATTTTTGCCCAGAGTACTAAACAATTACCTGGGATTCATTGTTTAAAATTCTTTGGCCATAATCATGATAAACCATTTTTTCAGAACCTTAAATTTCTGATTTACTTTCAATTCTTCTAAATAAATACATACCTACCACATAGAGAATGCTGTGCCCACACTCTAACTTTTCTGATGTCAGCTAAATATTTAATTCCATAAAAGAAGAGGCAAAATATATTTTAATTGATATATTCCAGCTTTCTGACAAACCACATCAAGAGGTTCTCAATAAATATTTAAGATTCATTCAGCTAGCACATGTATATTTCACACTTACTATGGGGCTGAGGCACATTCCCTGAGTGATTTGACCTCTCTATATCTTCCGAATTGGCAGTTAAGAAATGGAAGTTCAGGGCTCTGGACCTCCAATCATAGGTATTTCTCACAGGATTTTGTTTACATAATAGGTTTGTTTCTTCTAGATTGCAATGTCTTTCCTAGAAGGTACCTGTATTTATGTTGGCAAGGGGGTGCTGTTTTTTCCTACTTCAAAATTTATCACTTCTTTATGATGCTTGAATTATACATGTTTCCTTCATCTTTTCACCATGGAGATTCTGAGATATGCTTCTTTCCTTCCAACGGCCCCCTGCATAAATGTCATCTTTCCAAAAATGTTACCTCTGTTTCCACATACTATAACCATTTCCTTTCAATACCCTGGTACTTACTGCTATCATTTAAAAAAAATCAAACCAAAATAAAACAAAAACTTTAGTCCTGTTTCTATATTGTCCTATTCAGAATGGAATTCTGAGATAATTAAAAAAGTGATGTAAAACATTGGAAAACTAACATTTACTATGGCAATAATTTTTAATCTAATAAAAGGATTTTCAAAATCTTAATAAAGTTTGTTGCTAAATGCCTTAAAGAATAAAACTTAAAAAAGCATTTCCAAATGTCTTAACCTCTTCAGTTTTCTTACTTTCAAGTAACCACAGATAACAAGAGACTAGTATTAAGTACTTGTAGCTTAAATGAATTTAGGAATGCCTTGGCTAAAAGTAAATATTACTATAGTGTGAGAACTTATCTACCTCTGATACGTGGGTGGACTATACGAGATGTTGCTACAAGGTCTATTGAGTGTTATGAGTTAAGAGAAGAACATAAAACATGATAAAATGGTACATAAAATAGCTACTAACATAATATAAGATTTCTAGCAACAATAGATACATAAATTCAGAAGGACTAGTGAAGTTACACATAGAATATTGTGCTTAGCTTGAAATTTTTAATAATCTGTTAAGTGTAATAAAACCAGAAACAATTTTTAAAAGAATACTGATGATGATACCTTGTTAAAAGGAAGTAAATATATTATAAATATATAATTTGGCTAGTCACTTTTTCAAAATAATAACAAAATTATGCCTCAATTTTAAAATTAATTATTCATAATCTGAATAACCAAGAGGCAGTATTGGTGAAATGAGAGAAATGAAGTAAATAAAATGAAAATAATAAAATACTAAGGGATTCATGACAAAAATGTCTGTGATGTGGTTTGTATAGAAAGTGTTCTGGAAAAGCTCACACTAGTCAATGCAAGATTATTCAGAGGTGCAATGATTAGATTATAGACTGCAGCCTAAATAGTGGATTGATGCTTTTGATGGATTGATAATTTGAATGATTTACTGGATGGTAACTATAGGCAGGTAGGGCATGGCTAGAGAGGTGGGTCACTGTGGGTGTGCCCTTAGGAATTACATTACACCACAGGAGCCCTCTTTTTCTCTATTTCCTGGCTGCAATGTGCTCAACAGCTTTCCTCTGCCAAGCCTTTCCATCAGGATGTTCTGCTTCATCTTCCATCCAGAGCAATGGACAGTCAATCATGGACTAATATCTGAAACTGTGAGCCCAAATAAACTGGTCTTGCTCTAAGTTGTTCTTGTCAGTTGTTTTAGTCAGGTTTTCTGGTGCTGTGACTAAAAGACCTAACAAGAACAATTTTAGAGGAGAAAACGTTTATTTAGGGGCTCACGGTTTGAGATAGCCATAGATAGCCAGCTCCATTCCTCAGGACTAGAGACGAGGCAGATCCTGGAAGAAGAGTATGATGGAGGGAAGCAGCTCACATGATGATCAGAAGCAGAGACTCTACTTGCCAAATACAAAATATATACTCCAAAGTCAAGCCTTCAATGAGCCACCTCCTCTAGCCACGTCCTACCCACCTCAGTTACTACTCAGCTAATCCCATCAGGTTATTAATTCACTAATTGGGTTAAGGCTCTAATAACACAATCTTTATCCTCCAAAACTTCTTGCATTGTCTCACACACAAGCTTTTGGGGAAACACCTCACATCCAAACTATAATACCAGGTATTTGGGTCACAGCAATGGGAAGCTGACTAACAACCTATATATATTATAAAAGATCTTCAAATACACATTTTTGTCCTTTTAAATAACGCTTAGATTTAGAGACTATATCCATAAATTTTGCATGGAAAACTATTGTTTTGGACATACTTCCTCAGATAGGAGCCAATCATTAGAAGCAATGTGATAAGAAACTGCAATTAATACCAACAAGGCAACTAGTTATTTTTCTCAAATTAAGTAGTTCTATTTATACAAATATTCTTCCATGTGACATATATGAAGCATTAAAAACATAAGAAAACATAGATAGATATACACATATGAAAACAAAACATTTGTTGGACATTTTAGAGCTATATAGAAGTCTACAGTAGTAAGTTTCACTAACATAAAAACACTAGGATGAGACAATACTCAAGTTATGGGCCAACGTTAGTAATGTATATGAAGTAAGTTTTGATATTTACAATATATTTTTAGTTTTTAAAACAATATGAACTATAAAAACATTCCTATGAAGTTTTTAAAAGAAGCATATTCATATGGCAAATGAGAAAATTAAAACATACAGAGATAAGCTATTTCTTTGCTATTAAAATCTTGTTTTTTTCTCTTGTTTTACATGACATATATTAAACTAGGAATGCCCCAGGAGCAAAATGTTCTCATGCCAATCATAGAATCAGAAGTCGTGAAAATATTTGTATAGGTTCTTTTGTATGCAAAGAATTAGAGACATAGTGATAAGTTTTCATATATGACCATAACTTATTATGTAATCACTCTGTAGATATATTTGAAGAAGGAAACATTGTCAGACATCATAACTCTTAAAGAGTTATCTAGCTGTTTTGATGAGATTCTGCACACTTTTTACTAACCATTTTCATGATCTCATTCTGTTTCAAGAGTTTCCATAGGGCTTCCTCTTTTTTTCCAATATAGGAAAAGAAAAATATCATTACCATATATACATAAGAACCAGAACTTCATGGTGAATTTACTTCTCTACATTTTAGATGTGACTAACATTTTTCTATTTTCCTTTTAATGTGGCTTCTTCAAATTTAAATGTACTTCTAAGAACATTATGCTTTTCATGTACATTCTCTCAATTTTACCTATTTAGCAAAGTTAAAGAATAGACCTTCTCATTTATGTTTAATATTGCTTAATATTAAATAGTTCATTACATTTAATATTAATTAAAATAACAGATTCATAATAATGTGTTTTTCAATCTATACTTGAATATAATACACATAGTAATTAAACTTTTGAAAATGTTAATGCAAATTTTATTTACAGCATGAAAGCAAAAAATATTAGGAAAATTTTGTGCATGGATAAATATATAATAACAAATCCTATCGTTATGTACACCTACAATGCACCAGTAAAAAATTTTGGAAAAAAAAATTGGAAAAACAACTTTTATCAAAAGCATACTATTATGTAACAGTTTTTCTAAATCATTTGTTATCAGCCAAGGGTAATTTTGTAGTTCTATTTTTGCTTTCTAGAAATTGGTAAAGAAGTTTGGGAAACTATATGAATTTAGAGTTGAAGGCAAGAGATGTTACTAATCCATCAAAAATGCCCAAGAAAGACATCTGCAAAGCAGGGAACTATCCAGTCCAAAATGTTCACAGTGATGAAGTTGAGAAACCCAAATTCTAAAAATTTTGAGATTATTAGAGATTACTAGGTATTTAAAAAATGAATAAGGGAGGTGGGAATGGGAAACATAAGAGAAATAGAGGAACACTGGACGCGACATGGGGGAGGTGGGGGGCAGGAAAGGGGAATGGGTATAGTAAAGATGGTTGATTGAGATCATCATCACTACCCTTGGTGCATCTATGAAAACACAATTGGTGTAACTTTATCTGGTTTGCAACCAGAGAAATGGAAAAACTGAGCTCTATATATGTGCTATGACTTGAAATGCAATTAAATAAACTAATAAAAAAAAGAGAAAAAAATGTAATGTAGGATGAATGTAAAGTAGTAACTGATTTATTTTCTCCCTAAACTTAGAAAAATCCAGATGTGATAATTGAATTATTAACACTTTCCTGGATAGCATTCATCATCTTGCCTCTTTGTCAATTCTATTTTAACACTTTAGTTGAAAATATACCATTTAAGTATATGTAAATTTCAAAAGCTATTACTAATTAAACAATCTAAATTGAATCTTACTTTTTTTAAAATTACCCTTTCTCATATGGAAAATTACACACGTACACACAGATTAAGAAAAAACACAAAATTAAAGGTGACGTCCAAGACTGATGCTGGATTCCTAGTTTCTGCATGACCTGGGATTAAAGCAATGGGAATACTGTTTCTCTGTGAGCTATTAGAGGACTCACAATAGCTGTTTCCATGCAGGAATTCCAGCCACATGCCCACATGGGTCTCCAGGCCTTCCGCATTTGCGTAGGACCCTGGCTGTTTGCCCATTCAGGACCCGCTCCCACCAAAGACCTCTGGTCATCCACCCACCCAGGACCCCTAGACGATGCTCCCTCCCATGCAGGACCATTGGCTGCTTCTCCAGAGTGGACCTCCATCTACCAGTGTGGGGTCCCCTGTTCACCTGCACCTGAGGATATTGGATAGGATCTGGAGACAGCCTCCTACCACTACACAGCACACCACAGAGCTGCATCTCCAAACACTTTGCCCAATGCCACTGCCTGGCCCAGCCTGATACCCTATCTCTGAAAGCATATGCCTTTATCGTGGGACACCTTCATCTCCATCTTGGATTATCCTTGCGGCAATCATCATCTTTAGTTGGGGAACTCCCAACTTGGGACACTGGCTGGGGTCCAGAAGCAATATTAAGGTACTTATAGTCCCCCAGCTCACCTCTCTCTCCTGCAGCCACTAAATTGGCACAGTGCTTGCAGCTATGTGGTGGGTCTGTAGCTTGCAAAGCCTGGTTCCGACCTGCCTGACACAAAACAGCTCTCTGCAACCTCTGGAAAGAGAGGTTAATGAGTGGGAAGTAGAAAGGGAGGGGGTAAGAGAGATACAGTTTAGAGACTAAATGAGAGACCAGGAACTGTGAGGTCTAGAGGCCATATAAAGAGATACAAGTCCAGGTTCCCAAATCATGGAAATCTCTGGAGTGGAATCTTCTCACAGGAATTGGCAAGCACTAAACTCCACCTCCAGAAGCTCTGCCTCTAAGATCAATACACATACACTAATAACCTGCACCATCCTGAGGGAGGAGATTCTAGCAAACAACAGACAACTCCACCTACTAGATGAGAAAGGAAGCAATCCTTTTTATTTACCTTGAGATTTTTTTTTCTGTTATCTTTTCTTCTTCTTCTTCTCTCTCTATTCCTGCCCTCACATTCCCAACATTTGTGAAACCAAGTATTTGTCATGCATTAGGGTACTGAGGACTGACTGAGATAGCAGATTAGTATATTACAGTTGTATTATATCATCTCATATCTTCTATTTTTACAGTTTTTATTTTTCTTAATTTTTGTTTTCTTGTACTCTATTTTCTTCCTAATTATTTGTCTTCCCCAAATATCTTTTTCTATTTTCTACTATTAGCCAATTTCTTTTTTGCTTCCTCCTTCATGCTTTCTAATATCTAATAACTCTATATTCTCACTCCCTACCTCCCTAATATCTCATCCTACACTCCACCCCTGATGCTCTCTAGACCATCAGCAGAAACTGTAGACCCTTTTGCAAACCTATTGTTTATATTGTAGAAACTGATTAGACTCATAATTTCTGTATATTGTGAAAAACCCAGAAATGTCCTATTAGGAGCTACTTGGTTAAAGCTATATATTGTTTCCATTGGGATCTGTTAATATCATTCTCCCTTTACAGGAGAGGTATTGGAACCTTGCAGAGAATCTATAAGCCTATAGGACAAAGACTGTAACACCTCAGATCTGCAGTGCTAGAAGGAAGACACATGAACAACATGAAAAAACAAGGGAAGAATTGCCCCAAACAAACCAAGATACTACATTATTAGAATCCATGGTCAGCACAGCAGAAGAAATGTCAGAGAAGGAGTTCAAGATGTACATAATTAAAATGTTCTGTGAAATAAAGTATGATATAAGAGAGCAAACACATGCAGCAAAAGATCATTTTGATAAAGAGCTACATAGGCAAATACAGGAAGCAAAAGATTACTTCAATAAGAAAGTAGAGATTCTGAAAAAGAATCAAACAGAAATTCTTCAAATGAAAGAAACAGTAAACCAAATTAAAACCTCAATAGAAAGCTTCATCAACAGTTTAGATCAATAAGAAGACATAACTTCAGACAATGAAGACAAAATATATAATCTTGAAAATAGAGTTGACCACACAGTGAAGATCATAAGAAACCATGAGCAGAACATCCAATAAAATTATGAAATAACATGAAAAGACCAAACTTAAGAATTATTGGGATAGAGAAAGGCATAGAATTTCAAACCAAAGGAATGAACAATCTATTCAATGAAATAATATCAGAAAAATTTTCAAAAATGAAGAACAAATTGGATAATCAAACACAATAGGCTTACAGGACACAAAATGTACAAAATCACAACAGATCCACACCAAGGCACATTACAGTGAAAATGCATAGTATACAGAATAAGGAGAGAATCTTAAAAGCCACAAGAGAAAGAATCAGATTACATACGGGGGGGAACCAATTAGGATCTCTGGAAATTTTTCAACCCAGACCCTTAAAGCTAGAAGAGCTTGGAACAACATATACCAAGCTCTGAAAGACAATGGATACCAATTAAGAATCTTATATCCAGTAAAATTAAGTTTTAGATTTGATGATGAAATAAAAACCTTCTAAGATCAACAAAAGTTAATTTACAGCAAAAAAGCCTACACAAAAGAACCTTCTTGACAAACTATTTCATGAAGAGGAAATGAAAAACAACAATGAAAATCTGCAAAGGGAGAAACTACACTAAAAGCAAGGCCAATCAAATGAGAAACCTAGTCAAGTTAAAAACTAAAAATAACCCAAAATGTCCAGAAATACAAACCAAGTCCCAATAATAACCCTGAATGTGAATGATCTAAACTCCTTAATTAAAAGATATAGACTGGCAGATTGTATTAAGACCCAACAATATGCTGCCTCCAAGAGTCTCATCTTATAGGAAAAGACATCCACAGACAGAAGGTGAAAGGATGGTAAAAAATATATCACTTATATGGACAGTGTAAACAAGCAGGGCTTTCCATCCTCATATCAGATAAAAGTGGACTTCAATCCAAAGTTATGAAAAAGGGATAAAGAAGGTAATTTCATACTGCTAAAGGGAATCATACATCAACAAGGCATAACAATCTTAAATATCTATGCCCCAAACAATGGGGCATCTATGTATGTCAAACTTCGTAAACAAAATAGAACACAACACAATAGTACTGGGTGACATTAACACATCCCTCTTGCTACTGGGTAGATCTTTCAAACAAAAACTAAACAAAGAAACTATAGAACTCAATAGAACAATCAATAATCTAGACTTAATAGACATAGATAGAATATTCCATCCTTGAACAAGTGAATACACTTTTTTCTCAGGATCACATGGAGCCTTCTCCAATATAGATCATATGCTATGCCACAAAGCTATTTATAGCAAATATAAAAAATAGAGATGCTAACCTGCATTCTATCTGACCAAAATGGAATGAAATAAGAAATTAATAACAGATTAAAAAATGGAATACTCCAACACCTGAAGGCTCAATAATATGCTATTGAATTATGCACAGATAACAGAGGACATCAAGAAGGAGAGTTAAAATAAAAGTACTTTGAGGTAAATGAGAACTCCAAAACAACATATCAAAATCTCTGGGACACTATGAAGGCAGTACTAAGAGGAAAGTTCATTGCATTAACCTCATTCATTAAAAGAAGAAAAAATCAACAAATAAATGACTTGTCACTACATCTTGAAGCCCTAGAAAAAGAAGAACAAACCAACACCAAAATAAGTAGAAGACAGGAAATAATTAAAATCAGGGCTGAAATTAATAAAATTGAAACAAAAGAAACAATTCAAAAAATTGACAAAACAAAATCTGGTTCTTTGAAAAAATAAATAAAATTGACAAACCCTTAACCACCCTAATGAAAAGAAGGAGAGAGAAAACCCAATTTACTAAAATTCATGAAGGAAAAGAAAATATTATGACAAACTCCTTTGAAATACAGAGGATAATTAGAAACTATTTTGAAAATTTATACTCCAGTAAAATAGAAAATCCCAAAGACACCAACAAATTTCTAGAGGCATATGACCTACCCAAAGTGAACCAGGAGGACATTTATGACTTAAACAGACCAATTTCAAGCAAGGAAATAGAAGACACCATCAAAAGCCTACCAAACAAGAAAAGCTCAGGACCAGACAGATTCTTAGCTAAGTTCTACAAGACCTACAAATAAGAACTAACTCCATTTTGTCTCAAATTAGTCTCTGAATAGAAAAGGAGGGAACCCTTCCAAACTCATTTTGTGAGTCTGGTTTCACTCTGATACCAAAACCAGACAAAGACACATCAAAGAGGGAAAATTTCAGACCAATATCCCTGATAAATATAGATGCAAAAATTTTCAATATAATTTTGGCAAATCACATACAAAAACATATTTAAAAAATAGTGAACCATGATCAAGTGGGGTTCATTCCAATGATGCAAGGTTGGTTCAACATATGGAAATCAATAAACATAATGTATCACATCAATAGATTTAAAGATAAGAATCATTATTTTATCAATTGATGCAGATAAAGCATTTGACAAAATACAGCACACTTTTATGTTTAAAACACTAGAAAAACTAGGGATAGTAGGAACATACCTTAACATTGTAAAAACAATCTATGCTAAACTCAAAGTTAACATCATTCTAAAAGGAGAAAAATTGGAAGCATTTTCTCTAAAAACTGAAACAAGACAGGTATGTCCTCTTTTACCACTCCTATAGTCCTTGAAACTCTAGAAAAATAATTAGACAGACAAAGGAAATTAAAGGAATACAAATAGAAAAAGAAGAACCAAAACTATCATTATTTGCCAATGACATGACACTATACTAGAGAATCCAAAAAAATTCCACCAGAAAACTTCTAGAATTAATAAATAAATTCAACACAATTGTATGATATAAAATCAACATCCATAAATCAAATGAACTTTCATACATCAGTGATAAATCCTCTGAAAGAGAAATCAGGAAAATTACCTCCTTCACAATAGCCTGAAAAATAAAAAAAAAAATAAAAAAATAAAAACACTTGGGAATCAATCTCACAAGAGAGGTGAAAGACCTCTACAATGAAAACTATAGGACACTAAAGAAAGAAATTGAAGAATATCTTAGAAGATGGAAAGATCTCCCATGCTCTTGGATAGGCAGACTCAATATTGTCAAAATGGCCATACTACTCAAAACACTGTATAGATTCAATGCAATTCCAATTAAAATCCCAACATCATTTCTTAGAGAAATAGAAAAAACAATCATGAAATTCATTTGGAAAACTAAAAGGCCCAGAATAGCCAAAGCATTTCTTAGTAAAGAGTGAAGAAGGAGGCACCACAATACCAGACCTAAAACTATAGTAACAAAGCTATAGTAACAAAAACAGCATGGTATTCACACCGAAATAGACATGTAGGCTAATGGCACAGAATAGAAGACACAGAGACAAAGCCACATAAATACAGTTATCTCATACTAGATAAAGGTGCCCAAACCATAAACTACAGAAATGATAGCCTCTTCATCAAATGGTGCTGGGAAAACTGGAAACTCATATGCACCAAAATAAAACTAAACCCTTTTCTTTCACCATACACAAAAATCAACTCAAAGTGGGTCAAAGGCCTAGGAATTAGGCCAGAGACATTGCGCCTAATAGAAGTAAAAGTAGGCCCAAACATCCATCATTTCAGATTAGCTCTTGATTCCCTTAAAAAGACTCCTAAAACACAAGAAATAAAATAAAAAATCAATAAATGGAATGGATTCAAACTAAAAATCTTTTTCTCAGAAAAATAAACAATCAATGAGGTGAACAGAGAGCTTATATTCTAGGAGCAAAGTTTTTGCCACATGCACATCAGATAGAGCACTAATCTCCAGGATATATAAAGGACTCAAAACACTTAACACAAAAAATCAAACAACTTAATCAATAAATGGGCTAAGAAGCTGAACAGAAACTTCTCAAAAGAAGATATACAATTGATCAACAAATACATGAAGAAATGTTCAACATTTCTAGCAATTAGAGTAATGCAGATAAAAACTCCTTAAGATTTCATCTTAAACCACTCAAGATGGCAGTTACCAAGAATACAAACAAAAGAAGTGCTGGCATGGATGTAGGAGAAAAGGCACACTCATACATTGCTGGTGGGACTGAAATTGGTGCAACCTATCTGGAAAACAATATGGAGATTCCTTAGAAAACTTGTAATAGATCCACCATTTGGCCCAGCTATCCCATTCCTCAGTCTATACCCTAAAGACTAAATAACAGCAAACTATAATAATGCAGGCACTTCAATGTTCATAGCAGCACAATTCACAATTGCTAAACTGTAGAAACAACCTAGATGCCCCTCAATAAATGAATGGATAAAAAAGCTGTTGTATATATACACAATGGAATATTACTCAGCAATAAAAGAAAATAAAGGAGGGCGGTTCCAAGATGGTGGCCTAGATGGACTCCTTCGTGGTAGTCTCTCCAGGACCAAAGCTGGAAGTAGTGGAAGTGCCATCTTCCAGCCAGCTTCTTGACATCATCCTGCGACTCATTATCCCCTGCAGGAATTTCACTTGTGTGTGGGTGCTCAGGGCCACCAGGCAAGCAACAATTGTCACAGGCAACGTGACTTCAGCAGCAAGCAGCGCAGAGTGCAACTGCGGCGTAGGGCCCCAGCACAGGGCTCCAGCCCAGGATTCGCCCCGGGCAGGCAGGGCCTGCTTCTACTCGGGGTACCTGGCTCCAGCACCCACCCAGCCACGCAAGACCCCTAGCAGTTGCTCCTGTGGACAAATCATCTCCTGAGCAGTACCCCGGCTACTGTTCTTTGTGGATCTCCATCAAACACAGTGGAACTTCTTGCACCAGGGGGCATCGGACTGCAACTGTGAACAAACCTTGGCCTCAACGCAACACACTATGAAACAACATCTTCACCAGTAGCCCAGAGATACACCCTTCTGTGAAACCTACACCCAGGACATCAGTGGGGAAAGTCCAGCAAGCAACGGACAACGCCACCTACTGGAGGTGAAAGGAACTATGCCTGTTCATTTTCATTGAGACTTTTTATTTTTTTGTTATTTTTTAATTTTCTTTTATTCTTATTATTTATTTTATCCTTTATCTTTTTATCCTAATATTTCTATTGTTCAATCTTTTTGTTTTATTTCTCTGCTCTTTTCTTCTTCCCTTTCTTTGTTTTTTCTTCCCTCGTTTCTCACTCTTTTCCTACCCTCTAATCCCCAAGAGTTGTGAAATCAAGTATTTTTATACAGTGGGACGTGGTAGATTGGGATTTCTGAACTGTAAACTAGAGCGGTATTATATAGTCTTGTAACTGCCACTTGCATATGTTTTATTTTTCTTGCTATCATCTCTCCTCGCTGTACTGTCTTTTCTTCCTCCTTACTGGTCTTCCTCAACTCTCTGTCACTCTTTCTAGTAATAGCCAACTTCTCTTGGATTCTTTTTTCATGCTTTCTAAGATCTAATAACCATATCCTCACTTCCTACTACCCCAACATGCTATCCTACATCCCACTCTCAAGTTTCCCTAGCCCACCAACAGAAACTATAGACCCATGTGCAAACTTATTGTTTACATAATAGATTGTAAAAGAACTCATAATTGTTGTATATCGTGACTAAACAGTAAATGTATTTGGGAGCTGTTAGGAGCTACTTGGTTTGAAACTATATATTCCTTGTATTGAGATCAATCAATATTGGTGTCCCCTTTAAAGGAAAGGTATTGAAACCCTGCAGAGAAACTATACTCATATAGGAGTAAAAACTGTAACAACTTGGATCAGCAGAGCTAGAAGTAAAGACACACAAACATCATTAAAAAAAAAAGGGAAGAAAGTGACTCAAACAAACCAAGATATTACACTATTAGAATCCATGGTCAGTACAGGAGACGAAATTACAGAACAGGAATTCAGGATGTACATAATTAAAATGTTTTGTGACATAAAGAATGATATAAGAGAGCAAGCTCAGTCAGCAAAAGATCATTTCGATAAAGAGATACATAGGCAAATACAGGAAGTAAAAGATCACTTCAATAAGGAGATAGAGATTCTGAAAAGGAACCAAACAGAAATCCTTGAAATTAAAAAAAACAATAAACCAAATTAAAAACTCAATAGAAAGCATCACCAACAGATTAGACCACTTGGAAGACAGAACCTCAGATACTGAAGACAAAATATTTAACCTTTAGAATAGAGTTGATTACACAGTGAAGACAGTAAGAAACCATGAACAGAACATCCAAGAACTATGGGATAACATTAAAAGACCAAACTTAACAATTATTGGGATAGAGGAAGGCATAGAACTTCAAACCAAAGGAATGAGCAATCTGTTCAATGAAATAATAGCAGAAAACTTTCCAAATATGAAGAATAAATTGGATAATCAAATTCAAGAGGCTTACAGGACACCAAATGTACAAAATCACAACAGACTTACACCAAGGCACATCATAATGAAAATGCCTAACATTCAGAATAAGGAGAGAATCTTAAAAGCCACAAGAGAAAGGAATCAGATTACATATAGGGGGAAGCCAATTAGGATCACTGCAGACTTCTCAACCCAGACCCTGAGAGCAAGAGGATCATGGCAAAGCATATAACAAGCACTAAAAGACAGTGGATGCCAACCAAGAATCTTATATCCAGCAAAATTAAGTTTTAGGTTTGATGATGAAATAAAAACCTTCCAAGATAAACAAAAATTAAAAGAATTCACAGCAAGAAAGCCGGCACTACAGAACATTCTTGGTAAAATATTCCATGAGGAGGAAATGAAAAACAACAATGAAAACCTGCAGAGAGAGGAGCTACACTAAAGTTCAATCAAAGGAGAAACCCAATCAAGTTAAAAACTAAGTATAAACCAAAATGTCTGGAAATACAAACCATGTCTCCATAATAACATTGAATGCCAATGGCCTAAACTCAGCAATTAAAAGACACAGACTGGCAGATTGTATTTTTAAAAAAAGACCCAACAATATGCTGCATCCAAGAGACTCATCTCATAGAAAGTGATACTCACAATTGAAGGTGAAAGGATGGAAAAAAATTTATCACTCACATGGACTACATAAACAAGCAGGAGTTTCCATCCTCATTTCAGATAAAGTGGACTTCAAACCAAAGTTAGTGAAAAGGGATAAAGAAGGTCATTTCATACTGCTTAAGGGAATCATACATCAACAAGACATAGCAATCTCAACGGGGCAGCCTTGTTCATCAAATAAACCCTTCTCAAATTCAAGAACCAAATAGATCCTAACATAATAGTATTGGGTAACTTTAACACAACTCTCTCACCACTGGAAAGATCTTCCAAACAAAAACTAAATAAAAAATCTACAAGACTTAATAGAATAATCAAAGGTCTAGACTTAACGGATATATATAGAATATTCCATCCTTCAACAATCAAATACACGTTTTTCTCAGCAGCACATGGATCCTTCTCCAAAATAGATCATATGCTATGCCACAAAGCAAGTCTTAGTAAATACAAAAAAATAGAGATACTACCCTGCATTCTATCTGACCATAATAGACTGAAACTAGAAATTAATGACAGTTTTTAAAAAAAGAAGCCACTACAACACCTGGAGACTCAATAATTTGCTATTGAAAAATGCATGGGTAACAGAAGACATCAGGGAAGAGATAAAAAAAATTCTTGGAGGTAAATGAGAACTCTGATACAACATACCAAAATCTCTGGGACACTATGAAGGCAGTGCTAAGAGGAAAGTTCATTGCATTAAGCTCATATATTCAAAGATGTAAAAGTCAACAAGTCAATGACTTAACACTTTACAACTCAAAGTCCTAGAAAATGAAGAACAAAGTAACACCAAATGAAGTAGAATACAGGAAATAATTAGAATCAGAGCTGAAATCAATGAAATTGAAACACAAGAAACAATTCAAAAAATTGATAAAATAAAAAATATTCTTATTCTTCAAAAAATAAACAAAATTGACAAACCCTTAGCCACTCAAACAAAAAGAAGGAGAATGAAAACCCAAATTACCAAAATTTGCTATTAAAAAGGAAATATTATGACAGACCATGCTGAAATACAGAGGATAACCAGAAACTATTTTGAAAACTCATATTCCAGTAAATTAGAAAACCCTGATGACACCAACAAATTCCTAGAGACATATGACCTACCCAAACTGAAACAGGAGGACATTCATGACTTAAACAGATCAATTACATGCAAGGAAATAGAAGATGCCATCAAGAGCCTTCCAACCAAGAAAAGCCCTGGACCAGATGGATTCTCAGCCAAGTTTTACAAGACCTGCAAAGAAAAACTAACTCCAATAGTCCTCAAATTATTCCATGAAATAGAAAGGGAAGGAACCCTTCCAAACTCGTTCTATGAGGCTAGTATCACCTTGATTCCAAAACCAGACAGAGACACGTCAAAAAAGGAAAATTTCAGACCAATATCCCTGATGAAAATAGATGCAAAAATTCTCAATAAAATTTTGACAAACTGCATACAAAAGCATTGGATGGGATTGTAGCTCAGTGGTAGAGTGCTTGCCTTGCATGCGTGACGCCCTGGGTTTAATCCTCAGCACCATATAAAAAGAAATAAAATAAATACATTATGTCCATCTACAACTAAAAAAATATTTTAAAAAATTAGTGCACCATGATCAAGTGGGGTTCATTCCAGGGATGCAAGATTGGTTCAACATACAGAAATCAATACATGTAACCCATCACATCAATAGATTTAAAGGTAAGAATTACATGATTCTATCAATTGACACAGAGAAAGCATTTGACAAAATACAGCACACTTTCATGTTCAAAACACTAGAGAAACAAGGGATAGTAGGAACATACCTCAACATTGTTAAAGCAATATATGCTAAGCCCAAGGCCAACATCATCCTAAATGGAGAAAAATGGGAAGCATTCTCTCTAAAAATGGGAACAAGACAGGGATGCCCTCTCTCACTACTCTTATTCAATATAGTCCTTGAAACTCTAGCCAGAGCAATCAGACAGATGAAGGAAATTAAAGAGATATGAATAGGAAAAGAAGAACTCAAACTATCCTTATTTGCAGATGACATATTTTATATTTAGAGGATCCAAAATGTTCCACCAGAAAACTTCTAGAACTGATAAATAAATTCAGCAAAATTGTAGGATATAAAATCAATATCCATAAATCAAATGCATTTCTATACGTCAGCAATGATTCCTCTGAAAGAGAAATTAGAGAAACTACTCCATTCGCAATAGCCTCCAAAAAAATAAAATACTTGGGAATCAATCTAACAAGAGTAGTGAAAGACCTCTACAACAAAAATTACAAGACCCTAAAGAAAGAAATTGAAGATCTTAGAAGATGGAAAGACCTCCCATGTTCCTGGATAGGCAGAATCAATATTATTAAAATAGCCACACTACCCAAAGTGCTATACAGATTCAATGCAATCCCAATTTAAATCCCAAAGTCCTTACTTATAGAAATAGAAAAGGCAAGCATGAAATTCATTTGGAAAAATAAGAGACCCAGAATAGCCAAAGCAATCCTGAGCAAGAAGAGTGAAGCAGAAGGCATCACAATACCAAACCTTAAACTTTACTATGAAGCAATAGTAACAAAAACAGCATGGTACTGGCACCAAAATAGACATGTAGACCAATGGTACAGAATAGAAGACACAGAGAGTAATGCACATAAATACAGCTATCTCATACTAGACAAAGGTGCCAAAAACATACATTGGAGAAATGATAGCTTTTTCAACAAATAGTGCTGGGAAAACTGGAAATCCTTATGCAGTAAAATGAAACTAAACCCCTATCTCTCACCATGCACAAAATTCAACACAAAGTGGATCAAAGACCTAGGAATTAGACCAGAGACCCTGAGTCTAATTAAGGAGAAAGTAGGTCCAAATCTTCATCACATTGCATTAGGCCCTGAATTACTTAACAGGACTCCTATAGCACAAGAACTAAAAGCAAGAATCAATAAATGGGATGGACTTAAACTAAAAAGCTTCTTCTAGCAAAAGAAACTATCAATGAGGTGAACAGAGAGCCAACATTCTGGGAGCAAATTTTTGCCACAGGCACATCAGATAGAGCACTGATCTCCAGGATATATAAAGAACTCAAAAAACTTAACACCAAAAAACCAAACAACCCATCAATAAATGGGCTAAGGAGCTGAATAGAAACCTCTCAGAAGAAGATATACAATCAATAAACATATATATGAAGAAATATTCAATGTCTCTAGCCATTAGAGAAATGCAAATCAAAACTATGCTCAGATTTCATCTCACCCTAGTCAGAATGGCAGCTATCCAAAATACCAGCAATAATAAGTGCTGCTGAAGATGTGGTGAAAAGGTGCACTCAAACATTGCTGGTGGGACTGCAAACTGGTGCAACCAACCTGGAAAACAGTATGGAGATTTCTTAAAAAACTTAGAATGGAACCACCATTTGATGCAGCTATTCCACTGCTTGGCCTATACCCTAAAGACTTAAAAACAGCATACTACATTAAAGCAGCCACTTCAATGTTTATAGCAGCACAATTCATAATGGAAAAACTGTGGAAGGAACCCATATGCCTTTCAATAGATGAATGGATAAAGAAACTGTGGTACATATACACAATGGAATATTATTCAGCAATAAAAGAGAATAAAATTATGGCATTTGTAGGCAAATGGATGGAATTGGAGACATTATGCTTAGTGAAGTAAGCCAATCCCAAAAAAACCAAATGCTGAATGTTCTCTCTGATTAGTGGATGCTGATACATAAGGGGGATGGGAATGGGGAACTTAGGAGAAATGGAGGAACTCTGGATGTGGCAGGGGGGAAGTGGGGGGAGGAAGTGGAATGGGTATAGTAAAGATGGTTGATTGAGTTTGTCATCACTACCCTTGGTGCATGTATGAAGACACAAATGGTGTGACTCTATCTGGTTTGCAACTAGAGAAATGGAAAAATTGAGCTCTATATATGCACTATGACTTGAAATGCATTTAAATAAATTAATTAAATTTAAAAAAAAAGAAAAGAAAATTATGGAATTTGCAGGTAAATGGATGGAGCTGGAGAACATCATGCTAAGTGAAGTAAGTCAATCCCAAAGAACCAAATGCTGAATGTCTTATCTAATTAGTGGATGCTGATCCCTAATGGGATGGGGGTGCAGAGCATGGGAGAAATGGATGAATTTTGGATAGGGCAAAGGTGAGACAGGGAAAGGAGGGGACATGGGGGTAGCAAATAGTGGAATGAAATGAACATCATTACCCTAGGTACATGTATGAAAATACGAATGGTGTGACTCTACCTTGTTTACAACCAGAGTAATGGAAAACTGTGCTCCATATGTGCACCATGACTTAAAATGCATTCTTCTATTTTAAAAAATAAAAATAAATGAATAAAAAATTAGTTTTTTCCTTAGAGGAAAATTAAGTATTTTTTTTTGCAATTGCATCATTTTTTATATCTCATTTATAAATTCCTTGAAAACCAGTGGATGATCCAATTAGAAATTCAGCAACATTTTGCAAAAATAAATTGAAAGCATGTATCTTTTGTTCATTCTAATGTATCAATCCTTTGAGCTGTATTAGGAATATGAAAATAACTGGTAAATTACCAGTATTTCTTTATTTTTGTGGATTTACAAGTTTTCACATTCTACTTATTCTTTACAGAAATAAAGTATTCATGCAAATACTTTGTTAGTCTTAAATTTCTTTTTTATTAAATGTCAGAACCTGGATATACTTATTGCTCTTCTAACAGAAAGACTGCATTATCTAAAAAGTGATTTTGAGTAGCAACAATCATATAAATTCTTCTTGTATAATAAAAAGGTTGACACAATGTACAGACTTGAAAATGTTTTCTTCTGTATGCACAATCTTTGATAGATGTATAGCTGAGAAGGAAAAAAATTAGTAATAAGTAACACTTTATTTGGGGGAATGTTTTACATGAAATATGCCACCAAGTAGATATGTAAAAAATTTTTATTAAATATTTTATCATGTTTACTGGTATGAAAGTTGTGGAGTGTACTAGATTTTCTCCAATTTCCATTTGTATTATAGATATTGTTATGCCAGAAAATAATAGATCTGGATTCTCAGTAAATATATTTTGAGACAAATTTGTAACTTTTGAGTTCTCAAATCTTTTTGTTTTGGAAATGTTTTTTGCATTTCAAAATTACTACGATTATTTTTCTTTGTTCCTGCTGTAATTAATATATCCCAGTAACTGGAAACTTGCACTTAGTTTAGAGGAAATATGGCAGTCAGTAAGAGCAGACAGATATGGCTCTGAACATCATATCTAGCATCTAATACAAAATTAGGCCAATTGATTAACGGCCTTGTGCTTCATTTTTCATCATTAAGATGGGAGTGATAACTCCTGCAGAACATTTTGGTCTGTTTAAAGAACCTGACATTGAGTATATGAGTATTAAATAACTACATGTATTTGTATGAATCATAATATAGACTGGATGGAAAGATGGTAGTTTAAAAATAGTATCAAAAATTGAAGGAAAAAGTAAAGGCAGTTTCATGCAAAATGCATAGAAAACATTGCTTATTTGATGGTGATAATATTCTTGTTCAGTGATGTCTTATTTGATGGTGAGGGTCTACTTTCTGGTTCATAGTGACTGTTGTCTTGCTGTACCATCACATGGCAGAAGGTGCAAGAAACTTTAGTGAATATTTTACAAGGCCAGTAATACCATTTATGAAGGTAGAGCTAATGACCCAATCATGCTTTCTACTGCAAGCCCCCTGGGGGCTAGGATCTCAGCATATTAATTTGGTGTGTGTGTGCGGGGGGTGGAGGACACAAATAATCAGTCTATCGCTAGAAATATTATTATTATCATTGTTATTGTTATTTTCTGGACACTTATTTTTCTCTCTACTGCTTAAAAAAGAAAAGCAGCCACCCTCTACCTCTTTCTGCTGAAGTTATATACAAACTTTTATAACATTTCTCTTAATCATTAAATATTCTGTTATTTTGCTATCACTCCAGTACTACTCTTGTCACAAATGCTGGTGTTAATATCCACATAGATCTTCTAAAAATCTTATGCTTTCCTTTTCTTCAGTATCTCCTTCATACTTAGAACACACCAACAATAATTGTACTCTCTAAAATCATACTTCAAAAAATTTCAGACATTTATTTATTTATACTTATTTATTTATACTTATTTATAAAAAACAGCAAAATGCATTTCAATTCAAAGTACACATATGGAGCACAATTTTTCATTTCTCTGGTTGTGAACAAGGTAGAGTCACACCATTCATGTCTTCATATAGGTACTTAGGGTAGCGATGTCCATCTTATTCCACTCTCTTTTTTACCCCCATGCCTCCTCTCTTCCTCTCCCTCCCCTTTGCCCTATCCAAAGTTTCTTTATTTCTCCCATGCTTTGCACCCCACCCCTATTATAGATCAGCATCCACTAATTAGAGAAAACATTCAGCCTTTGGTTCATTGGGATTGGCATACTTCATTTAGTATGATATTCTCCAACTCCATCCATTTACCTGCAAATGCCATAATTTTATTCTCTTTTCATGCTGAGTAATATTCCATTGTGTATATGTACATATATACCACAGTTTCTTTATCCATTCATCTATTGAAGGGCATCTAGATTGTCTCCACAGTTTAGCAATTGTGAATTGTGCTGCTATCAACATTGAAGTGGCTGTGTATGCTGTTTTTAAATCTTTAGGGTATAGATTGAGGAATGGGGTAGCTGGATCAAATGGTGGATCTATTACAAGTTTTCTAAGGAATCTCCATACTGCTTTCCAGATTGGTTGCACCAATTTTCATTCCCACCAGCAATGTATGAGTGTGCCTTTTTCTCTACATCCTCACCAACACTTATTGTTGCCTGTATTCTTGATAACTGCCATGCTGACTCGAGTGAGATGAAGTCTTAGAGAGTTTTGCTTTGCATTTCTCTAATGAACACTTTCTTTCATAATCCTCACTTCACTCACACCATTGTCTCTGTATAGCTCACACAGCAATTGCCCTCATTTTACTCACCCCTCGAACATCTCTCCATTTGTGTGCTTTTCTTTAAGGCAAAATTCTTTAACATAGCTTCATGTATTTTCACTTTTGAGTCTCCCACCTGATGATCCTGATTTCATTCCAATCCAGAATTATAGGTAACTTCCATATTGAAAAAAGGGTCAATTTTTATTCATCATGTTACTGGATGTATCAGAAATGATAGTTAATATTTCACTACTTCTTTAAATATGTTTTAAAAACTTTTGTTTCATATGCTTCCACTTTTACCCCATCTCTGACTATTCTCTCTCAACACTTCCTTACTGAATTATTACATCTTCCAGAATCTTAAAGTTGATATCTAGCCTAAGGATATAAACCTCTTTTCCATCCACCACCACAGCTAAGTTGATTCATATATTTCTTGAAAATTTCCATGTCTTTTCTCCCAATCTTTCTTCTGAACTTCTTACTTTCTTTATAGAAGCAATTATATATCAAAGACTAACATAGAAGATAATGTCCTAAAACTGAAATCTAGACCTCTCCTTCTTCTCTACTCATTTTACATTTGCCCTTATTTCCAGAAGTATTCTGTCCTTTTAGATGTTCAGGTCAAAATACTTGGAGAATTCATTACTCTTTTTCTCATATCCTATAGCCAATTCAAAAGAAAACATTATTGACAATTCATTAAAACAAATGCAAAATCTTTGCACTTACCACCATCCCCACCACTATTTCCTAAATCCAGGGTGCTATCTTTTCTTGCCTGAACTGTTCAAAATGTTAAAATATGCAAAACATTGATTGACAATGTTTTCATAAACAATGACTTATTGGAATGGAAAATTGTCACAACCAATTGGTAACATTCACTCAAGGACATTCCAGCTAAATATCAATTCTGGTCACAAAAGTTCCCTAGCCTTTCTAACTGCATCTATCTTTGTTCTTCTTATGGTTTATTCTTAAGAAGAATGCTATATCTTAATGACAATCCTATTTTAAAAACATATTCCTTGACTTCAAACCATCCAGTGGATTCATAATTTTCTCAAATGACTTTCCTTAAGCCACATGACTCTGCCTGATCTTCTGCTAAGTTATGGTGTATCATGAAATTATATCACTTTGTCCCTCACTCTTCATTTCAGGCACTCAACTCCTTGTATTTCTGGAACAACACAGGAAAGTGCTTCCACAAGGAATTTCTCAAACTGTTTCCCCTCCCTGAAATATTCTTCCTTCTACTCTTCTGAGAATATACTCAAGACACTGCTTATCAGCTGACCTCCAGCTATCATTTTCTCAAACTTTATTTACTTCTCTTCCTTTTTTATATCACTTCCTTGTATTCATTCATTCATGTTGGGCTGAGGTTATGGCACAGTGGTAGCGTGCCCGCCTAGCACACGTGAGGCACTGGGTTCGATCCTCAGCACCACATAAAAAAATAAATAAATAAAGATATTAATTCATTCATTCATGTTTATGGGATCTTCCCCCACCCATACTATACAATAAACTGTAAAAAAAAGACTACATATGTTTAATTTGAGTCTGCATTCTCGGTAATGTAGCTCATAAAATCTCCCAAAATAAATTTATGGTGTAGAATATGTGTTTTATTTTTAATTTAGGATTATCCGCGTGTGTCTTTGTAATCCCTTTAGAGCTATGCAGCCTATTAGTCACAACCAATGTACGTTTTTTTTTATTATCCTTTTTAATAACTTTTAAAAGTATAATAGATTTTAAAACCTTTCAATGGTCTTAAATTCTAGTCTAAGTATTTAATATTTTGAAGTTGAAGGCTTATTTTTAATAATTTAAAAACATAATTTTAAACTTATGGATCCAGCATGAAACTTATGAACAATTCAGTTCTTTTTAATTAAGATTCATAAATTTTTTCTTGTGGGCACATACAAAAGAATTTGTCTACCTTTCAGTTCTTGAAATATTTGAATTATAATAAATTTTCTTTAAATTGTGGTTAACACGAGTTCAAAGCCAGCCTCAGCAATGGCGAGGCACTAAGCAACTCAGTGAGACCCTATCTCTACATAAAACACAAAATAGGGCTGGGGATGTGGCTCAGGGGTCGAGTGCCCCTGAGTTCAATCCCCGGTACCAAAAATAAATAAATAAATAAAATAAAATAAATAAATAAATTGTGGTTAATGCTTTCCCAGTGAATTCTATTGTATAATTTGAACTAATTCTTTTTTTTTAAAATATTTTTTAGTTGTAGATGGACACAATTCTTTTATTTATTTATTTCTATGTGGTGCTAAGTATAGAACCCAGTACCTTACACATGCGAGGTGAGCGTTCTTCCGCTGAGCCACAATCCTAACTCAAATTTGAACTAATTCTGATAGAAAATTTTTCTATAAATTTATTACTTAACAAATTTATTACAGTAACAAAGCACTTGTATTGCTAATTTATTTTTATTAATAAATATAATCCATGTAATAATTTTTCTTATGAATTAAAAGTTATATTTATGTACTTAAGTAAAAACCTTGATAATAGAAATAAGAAGAAATTATATATGTGTACTAAGATTTGTCAGTCATTATTGTACTCTTTCTTCACTCAATTTACTTTTCCTAATGTTCCACTGTGTGTCAGGCCCTGCTATATACTGCATGTGATATATGAAGTTGGAGCTATATACTAAAGTTGAATGTTTCCTGCTGTGTCCTTCAAAAAACAGCAATACCTTAGAAGAGACATACATGGAAGCAGGTAATTTCAAAATTATAGTAAGTACCAAAACAGAAAAAAAAAGTTCAAAGTGCTGACAGGACATAGCAATCAAGAGCCCAAAGAAATCTTGAGAGTCCACTTAACAATGACATTTATCTTCAATCAGTTTAGGAGGTATTCATCATGCAGATAACTTCCATGTAAGAGGAATGGAAAAAATTCCTGGAAAACAAGATGGCAAAGAGTATGCTACTGAAATACTAATAGCTTCAATGATATTTAAATACAGAGTTTTAAAGTATGTATTAATAGTTTAAAAAAAGAACAAATAAATCATGTAAGTGTTCTTTTTTTCTTTCTTTTTCATATTCTTTATTTTCAAATCATTTAAACTCAAAAGATTATAAATATGAGAATAATATCATCTGTCAAATAGTCACATTCTTATTTTAAAAAGAACATATAAATATATGTGTGTAAGTACATATATATAAAAGTTTATATGTATATGAAATTATTCAGATACATTTATATAGAAGGCTAATATTTATTACACTGACAAAATGTACACATTTTATTGCTACAATTCATTAAAGATTTTGTAAATGAAATCAACATTTCAGACTAATATGTAGGAATCAATACTTTTGTTTACTTGAAATAATTAGAATTTTCTTCTATAGATCATCTGAGTCTGGCAGTAAAGCACATTGCTTCAGCTGTATTCTCTTCAGTGAATTACTTTTTAATTATCAACAATTCTCTGCATTTGGCTTGGATGACCAGGCTAGCATCTGGAAATTAACAGGAAAAAAAAGTATCTCCAATACAACATATTTTTTTTAGTTTTACAGTTCCCTTTTTTATTTTAACTGAAATTGTCAGTGTCATCATTTTCCCCCCTTTGGCTACTACTAAATAATTTTAGGCACAATTCCAAAAGAAGATAAAAGAGAAAGGCCAAACAAAGCCTGTTAATTAAATCAGCAGGTCTGAGCTCTCTCCCTGGTGGAATTTTAAAGGTGCAATGCCAAATGGCATAACCTATTATAGAAAAGTGTAAGACCTATTTTAGAAAAGAGTAACTTTGAGTTTGAGTTATTTATGTCATGAAGAGCTGAGTTACATTCAGTATTATAACATTTCTAGTGTCTTCAGCCTCTTGTCGAATGTTGAGAAATAAGTTCCCTAGATAATCCAGAACTCCTTTTTAAACAACCGAGCTAGCCAACCTGAACAGAAAAGTGCTTCAAAACAGTGATTTCCATTTCAGAATTAGGAAAAAGAGAACCAGTCCCACCAGAGAGGGTTTAACATTCACAGATACCATGATCATAGAAGAGACTCATGTGGTGTCTGTTGGTTACTTCCCAAATAACACTGTTGAAAAAGCTTTGCATTTCTCTTCGTTACAAAAGAAAGGTCGTTATGTTCAGCATCTGCTTCTGCTACTCTCTCCTCTTTATGCATCTTTTGACTGTATTTTAAAGAAACATCTTTCTAAAAGAAATCATTCTTTTCTCTTTAATAATTTTAAATTATATATTGATTTGATAAATGAGGTTTTAATGCAACATAAAATATTTTCTTCAACTTAATAGTAATGAAGGAAAAATAGCATTTACTGTTCTACAACCAGGTAAAGGTATTTAATATTCAACATTATTTACTGAATGGTAACCTTCAGCCTCAAACTATTCTTAACAATGGAGATGCAAATTTGTATGTATTAGTAAAGGTAATAGGACCTGCATGTCCCACATTCTAGAAGGAAGCACTGGAAACCTACATAAAGATGGAGACTCTTTGGAGGCAGGTGTTCTCAGAACACAATAACTGGGTTAAGGCTGAAAGAAAGCACATTCCAAAGAGTGACTAAGAATTAGGATTTGGTGGGGCTGGGATTGTGGCTCAGTGGTAGAGTGCTTGCCTCCCATACGTGAGGCACTGGGTTTGATCCTTAGCACCACACAAAAGTAAATGAAATAAAGATATTATGTCCATCTACAACGAAAAAAAATAGTTTTAAAAAAAGAGAATTAGGGTTTGGTTTTGTATTTTTAATTTTTTTATTTATTCAAATTCTACATGACAGCAGAATGCATTTCAACTAATTGTATACAAATGGAGCACAACGTCTCATTTCTCAGCAGTACACAATGCAGAGTCACAATAGTCCTGCAATCATACATGTACATAGGGTAATAATGTCCATCTCATTCCACAATCTTTCCCACCCTCATCCCCCTTCACCTCCCTTCACTCCTCTCTGCCTAATCCAAAGTTCTTCCATTTCCCTAGGCCTCTCCCCACATCATGGATGAACATCCTCATCTGGACTTTGTTTTTTTGGAATTGGCTTATTTCACTTAGCATGATATTCTCCAGTTCCATCTATTGAGCTGCCATAATTTCATTCTTCTTTAAGGCTGAGTTGTGTATATATACCACATTGTGTATATATACCACATTTTCTTTATCCATTCACCTGTTGAAGTGCATCTGGGTTGGTTCCATAGTTTAGCTATTGTGATTTGAGTTGCTATAATCATTGATGTGGCTGCATCATTGTGGTATGCTGATTTTAAGTCCTTTGAGTGTAAACTTAAGAGTGGCATAGCTGGGTCAAATAGTGGTTCATTCCAAGTTTTCTGAGTAATCTCCAACAGCCTCATTACCAGAGTCTTCAGTGTTAACAAGAAATTCTCAATAAACCAACATTTTTACCAATTTTAGAGTTTAATTTCCTCCTCTATGACCATGGACTTGATAAGCATACAGCATTTTCAACTTAAATAGCACATGGCCTATGATAGGGTTGCCTTCTTACCAACTCTTCAGGAGATCCTTGGAAACATTTTGTTATGGACAAAATTTTGTTAATGTAGTGCTTTTATTATAAGATTGAAGTTTTAAAAAAATGAACTATACAACTTGGAGTTATTTAAAATGTTTCCATCCAAAATCATTATCAAAATGCTACACTCAAATTCTCACAGCTATAATTTACACATTGAGAGAAATTTTCTGGATAAACACAACTGGCGAAAATATGTTATATGAACATGATAATACTTATTCTTTTATCTCTTGATACTTACAAATAATACATATGGTTAAAACAGCATGATAGAGTATTTTTACTTTAAAACCTTTTTCTTGACTCAAGGTGAAAAATGGCAAACTAGTAAAATGACATATGGCACATCTTCTTTTTTAAAGGTAGCAATTTATGACCACTAAATGGAAGGGCAGGAAGAAGCTGCCCAGAGCAGCTCTGGGGTTCCAGAACTTCAGACATGCCGAGGCGGAAGGGTACCAAAAGCCTTCTATTCTGAGTGTTTCTTACTTTTTGTATGCATTTTGCTTTACAAAATTTAGTGTCAACAGAACCCAAAGATAAGAGCAATTCCACATGGGTGCACTGCTTTTATGTAAGTAGCACCCCTGAGATTTCATCTCCACTCCCCAAATCCCATGTGTTCAATCTTCATGACCCTTAGCTGCAATCAGAAGGAGCTGTTGGTTGGGGAGGCTGCATGGCATATGGTGAAGCACCCAGCCAATGCTGCAGGCAGGTCCACCCCTGCCCACTGGCCTATATTTTGCTTCCCTGTACATGGGACTATTGAGATGAAGCCATAGAACTCTCCAATGCCTTGTCCTTAGTATCTCCTCCAACAGCTTCAGCCTTCTCTCCAACACACTTCAAGGAGAGGCCTAAAGACCAGGAAAAGGATTCCTTCTGGCCAAAGCAACCAGCTCAAAGTGAATCAAGTCTACACTGGCTCAAAGGGAGAATCTCCTTCATCTATACTACATCAAAGGGAGCAAGTACCCATCTATATTGGCTTAAGGCAAGTGAGTCCCCATCTACACTGGTTCAAGGTGAGCAAATATATACAGTGAGCAGAAGAGGGAGGCACAGTGGTCCAGGCCTTGGAGAGGATGGCTGCTGGACTCTGGCACTTGCCCTGAGGCCTCTCTCAAACAAACAAAAAACAAAAAAACAATATAAAACAAAATCCTGTCTTTCAAAATCTTTACAACATCAATGTTGTTATACAATTTGTGAAAAAAAAATTAAAAACAAATTTCTTCCAAAGCATGGGACAAAGGACAAAGAGCAAGGTAGGGGGAACAGTCCCAGGGAAAAGTGTATATGATGTGTCTTTGCAGGTGGGGGCAAAGAAACTCCTGGTGGATGCAGATGCTCTTCTGTCTGGAATACTTGCAGAGAAGCCTGAGCCAGTTAACACATCTCACACCCATACCGTGATGTCAGCATCCACAGCCAGGGGCTACTGGCTGGCTGTTGGTTTTGTCTGTGTGGACTGGGAATTTCCATTGGAGCCACTCAGTGTCTGGACACTGTCCAACAGAAGCAGGGTATGCAGCACAGTTGTAGTATTTATTTGACTATCCTCCTCTTCACCCTCTTTCAACCCCTGCTGCTTTGGTGGTGGGATTGCCCTGTGGAGGTACCTTGGAAGGATGAGCTGCTAGGCACAGGGTCATGCTGGGAGGCTAGACTGGAGGAGGTGTCCTCGTGGAGGAAGCGTAGATGGATGACAGGCAGGCTGGCACTTCTAGCACCCTTCTGCTGGGACTGCTTGGCCTCCTCAGGCTGCTGCTGCTCACAGGACAAGCAAAGCTAAGGCTCACTGGAACACTTCTTGGGGCAGACACTGGGAGGATCTGCAGAGCCTGCTCCCTGGGTTCTCTGGTATTCAAGGATGAGGTAAGTAGTCGTGGCTTTGTCAAATCTTTGGCTAGCCACAGACACCCAGGTATTATAGGGGTGGTAACTCATGTTGATCAGACTCATAATTGTGGAACCTGGGAGTTTGGGGAGTGTATCAATAGGAGGACTGGGTGAAGCAGCCTCTTCATCCTGGCTCAGCCATGGGTGCCTCATTACTTGCTCTATGGTGGGCCTCTGTGTGGGGTCCACCATCAGAATCTCATTAATGAGGCTCTGTGCACCCTCAGATACATGCAGGGGAATGTCATACATTCCCTGCATGATGAGCTTCCTCAGCTGCTTTCTGCTGGCTTTCCTAAATGGGCATCTCCCTGTGAGCATAAAGTAAAAAATGATGCCCAGGCTCCAAACACCTTCTGAGGGGCTCTCATATTCCTTCCTCGGGGTGAATTCAGGGGCAAAGTAAAGGCAAGTGCCCCAGACCTTTTTCAGCTTCTCTACAGCTGTGAATCTGGTGCTCAGGCCAAAGTCGATCAGTTTAACATTGCCCCTGGCATCCGCCAGGATGTTCTCTGGCTTTAGATCAAGGTGCATGATTCCCTGCTTGTGGCAGTACTGCATAGCATGAAAGATATGCCTAAACAGTCTGTGTGCCTCCTTCTCCTGAATGTCATCAGATGGGATAAGATCCCATAGCTGTTCCCCACCATGCTTCATGATATGTAGAAATAGTCAAAGGTCTCAATGACCTGGAAGAGCTGGATCACATTTCAGTGGTCTAAGGTCACCACCATATCTGGTTCAGAGAACAAGGGGAAGTTCAAGGCTACTTTTTTTTTTTTTTTTTGGTACCAGGGATTGAATTCAGGAGCACTCAACCACTGACCCACATCCCCAGCCCTATTTTGTGTTTTATGTAGAGACAGAGTCTCACTGAGTTGCTTAGCCCCTCACTGTTGTGGAAGCTGGCTTTGAACTAGCAATTCTCCTGTCTCAGCCTCCCAAAGTGCTGGGATTACAGGCATGTGCCACCACATCCGGCTTTGAGGCTACTTTTGCCAAGACCTTCACTGCAACCTCTTTCCAAGTGAGCAGATGGCGGGCAAGTTTCACCTGGGCAAAGTCCCTTTTCCCAATGTCCTGCAGGACCATATAATGGTCGGTGAAGGCGGGCTCACAGCATGAGTCCCACCCCTGAAGCATACTACACTGCTCTGATTACACTCACTGCTCATCCTAAACCAGAAAAACGATGGTAGCTTAAAAAAATAATAATAAACCAAAACAAAAAACAAACAACAAAAACAAAAAGGAAAAGGAAAAAAAAACACACAAATGAAAAAACCAATATCCAAAGACCACAACCACCAGCCACCAACCATCACCAAACATGCTATCTGGGAGTCCAACAGGTCACCACCAAGAGCTTCCTCTACTTATGGACAAAAACGCAGCTGCAGCCATTCACTTACATACCTGCTGTTTGAAATTCCCTCACAATGGCTCCTTGTGAGGTCAGAGCGAGAAATGACCCAGTCGTACCTGGGCATAACTCCCAGTGATCATCTTGCTTTGGGGCCTCCAGGACCTTTTCCACTTTCATAGTAAGAATAGTAAAGGAATAGGGAAGGTCTTTTTCTTTAGTGGTTTATGGAGACTGATATGTACTTGATTAGAAATTAAATTTTGTAGGATATTTCAGAGGTCTTTTTGAGTCCGAAAATCTGAATTAATTGTGTGGCTTTGAAATACCCCATCATATCTACACTCAAAGTTTCTGCTTCTTTGCAGCTTTCCTCCACTGGGCCCTTGCCCCATGATGGACTATGAGCAGAGCAATGGAGTCAGCCATCTAGGAACTGAGACCTCTGGAACTGTAAGCCCCAGAGAAGTTTTTCTTCCTCCAAGTTGTTCTTGTTGGTTGTTTTGGTCACAGAGACAAAAAGCTAATTAAAACCCTGCCATACATTGTAGAGAGCCATCCACGGACTATATGTGGACTATTGGCATCTCAGCCAGTGAGTGGAGAGGTCTGGTATTGGGAATGCCATGGCATCCCCACAGGGTTAGACTGCCTGATTCAGGTGAACTTACCCCTCAGCTCTGCCAAAGATCCCACACAGCAACAAAGAGAGGCTGACCTGCTGTAGCTGCACAGCCCCTGTGAGATGGGTGTGACCTGCCAAGATGCCAATAAATCTGCTGACTGCAAGACAACAAGAAACAAGATTCTACCCTCAAAACCTCACCCTGCCTTTGATATACCCCTTTAAATAAACCACAGGAGTCATTTTTGTCTTACATAACTCCAGCTCCGGTGTGGACTAGACCTAACCAGGTGCTCCAACATTTGAAACTATAATTCTGTCTTTGTCTTTTGTTCTTTACTAATTATTCTAGACTTTAATTTCTCAGGTGGCTTACATCCTCCTCAGCAGGAATAAGAATCCCCCAAAAGAGAAGCTGGCCATCTCTTCTTAATACATCATTGTGCCCAGCTTGACAAATGTGTGTGTGTGTGTGTGTGCATGCGTGTGTGTGTGTGTGTGCATGCAGTGCTGAGATCTGTACCAAGTCCTTGCACATGCTGGACAAGCTCTCTTAAAGTGCCCCTTCCATCCCTGAGGTTGGAGCTTCCTATCCTAACCTGCTGTCAGTACTGTTACATTGAGGCTGAACTGTTAACAGGAATTTAGGAGGGATACACATATTCAAATCTCAGTGTGAGATAAACAAGAGCTCAGGGAGTTGGTCCACACTAGATGTGCCTATGTGAGGGGAATCCTTCAGGCTGCACTGAAAGATATTAGATAGGAACTCAGATCTTGATGAAGACAGAAAGATCCCTGGTAATGCAAATTCATGACAATTATAAAAGCTAGTGCTACTTTTGCTTATATTTACGATGCTTATGAACAGGTAGAATGAGGCTGTTCCACATTTAGAGAGCACAGTCAGTAAACAAATGAATTGCAAAGTCACCCATTATGAAATTGACCTTTCATTCCCTTTTAAAATAAGTGTTGCAGGAATTTATGAAAACTGCTTCTGTCTCTCCCTAGTTTATGGAACTGATGGACAGAAGATGCTCTTTCTAAAGTGTATCTTTTTTTAGGATGTGTTCCACTGTCTTCAGAGTTGTAACTACAAGAAACCAATCCTAAAATATCAGTAGAGAATACTCAGCTTAAAAATGGGCTTTATTCCCAAAATCCAAAAGACAATTAGTACAACTGACTGCTATTTATACAAAGAAATTATGTTTCTGAATTGCACAAAATTGACCCAATTATTAATATAGTGGAAATGTGACCTAAGATATATGTCCTGAGACCAGAACAAACAAAGGCAGAGAAGAAAAGGCAAGGATGGCAAAGAAAACCTGTTCTTCCTCAGAGCTAATGTTGGGATTATGTCACAAGAGTTTTTAATTAAACTTGTATTTTAATGTTTTGAAATTGATAACTTATGCCTTGGGAGCTGTCTCACTTCACTTTTTATGTAGTTCCCCTGGGGCATGATATCTGTCTCTATTGATGACCACAAGCCCAGGTCCTTGTGATGCTTCATCTTCTCTAATGTGGCCCTTCTCCCTTGACCCAGCTTCACTCCAAGAAATACAATAACTTTATAATTTAACAATTGTAAATTGTAATATTTACAATTGTAAATATTTATGCTTCAAACAATGGAGCAGCTAAGTCAGTCAAACAAAATCTTCTCAGTTTGAAGTATCAAGTAGACCACAACACAATAATACTAGGTGACTTTAACACACCTCTCTCACCACTGGATAGATCTTCCAAATAAAAACTAAACAAAGAAACTATACAACTAAATAATACAAGCAAATATTTAGACTAAATAGACACATATAGAATATTTCATCCATCAACAAGAGAATACACTTTCTTCTCAGTAGCACATGGATTCATCTCTAAAATAGACCATATGTTATGCCACAAAGAAACTCTAAGCAAATACAAAAAAATAGAGATATAACCCTACATTCTATCAGATCATGATGGAATGAAATTATAAATCAATGATAAAATTAAAAATAGAAGCTACTCCAACATGGGGACTAAACAATAAACACTATTAAATGATGAATGGATAGCACAAGAAATCAGGGACAAAATTAAAAATTCTTAGAAGTAAATGAGAACACCAATATATCATATCAAAATCTCTCTGGGACAGTATGAAGGCAGTGCTAAGAGAAAAGTTTATTGCACTGAGCTCTTTCATTAAAAGAAAAAAAAGTCAACAAATAAATGACCTAACATTATATATCAAAGCTCTGGAAAAAAGAAACAATTAACACCAAAAGTAGTAAAAGACAGGAAATAAAATTGGAGCTGAAATGAGTGAAATTAAAACAAAAGAGACAATTAAAAAATGAATGAAATGAAAAGTTCCTTCTTTGGAAAAATAAATAAAATTCATAAACCTTTAGCCATGGTAACAAAGAGAATAAAAACTCAAATTATTAAAATTCATGATCAAAAAGGAACTATCACAATGGTACTACTGAAATACAGTATATAATTAGAAGCTATTTTGAAAATTTATACTCCAATAAATTAGAAAATCTTACAGACATCAAGAAATTTCTTGAGACATATGATATACCCAAACTGAATCTGGAGGATATTCAAAATTTAAACAAATCAATTTCAAGCAAATAAATAGAAAGATGCCACCAAAAGATTACCAACCAAGAAGAACTTGGGACCAGACAGATTCTCAGCCAAGTTCTACAAGAAATTCAAAGAAGAACTAACACTAATACTCCTCAAATTATTCCATGAAGTAGAAAAGAAGAGAATCCTTCCAATCTCATTCGAGGAGGCTCGTATGATACCAAAACCAGACAAAGACATATCAAGGAAAGAAAACTTCAGATCAATATTCCTGATGAACATAGATACAAAATTCTCAATACAATTTTGGCAAATTGCATACAAAAACATATTAAAAATATAGTGCACCATGACCAAGTAGAGTTCATCCCAGGGATGATAGGTTAGTTTAACACCCAGAAATCAACAAATGTAATTCATTATATCAATAGACTTAAAGGTAAGAATCATATGATATTGTCAGTAGATGCAGAAAAAGCATTTGACAAAATACAGAACCACATCATGTTCAAAACACTAGAGTACCTAGGGATAGGAGGAACATACCTCAACATTATAAAGCCGATTATTATAAAATCGATGCCAAGCCCAAGGCCAACATCTTTCTAAATGAAGAAAAATTGAAAGCATTCTCTCTAAAACTGAAGGAAGAGAGGGATGCTCTTTCACCACTTCTATTCAACATAGTCCTGGAAACTCTAGCGAGAGCAATTATACAGATGAAAGAAATTAAAGGTATACAAATAGAAAAAGAACTCAAACTATCACTTTTTGCTCATGGCATGATTCTATATTTAGAAGATCCAAAAAATTCCACCAGAAAACTTTCAGAGTTAATAAATTAATTAAGCAAAGTAGCAGCATATAAAATCAACACTCATAAACGAAATGCATTTCTATACATCAGTGAGGAATCCTCTGGAAAAAAAGTCGTTTTTTTTTTTTTTTGTGTGTGTGTGTGTGTGTGTGTGTGTGTGTATTCAAAGAAACTAGCATGTCCATATGTTGGAGGCTCAGGAAAGTGTACAGGGTTAGGCAGAGGAGCAAGCATGAGAGATCATAGTGGGCCTGGTAGGTAAAGGATAAGGATTTGGTATTTATTTTGAGAACAATGAAATTCAATAGTTCTATGCCAGAGAATAAGACAATATGATTTTTGTCTGAGTAAAAATCAATGTGTCTGGAGAGCAAGAATGAAGGCAAGGTTATATAAACGGTAATATCAGTGGTCCAGGTAAGAAATTAGCAAGGGATATAAAGAAAAGTGAATGGAAATGTGTTCTTTTGTTTTCAAAGTAATCAAAATTAATGGTTTTATGTGGGAGGGTCAGTTAGGAGATATTCAAGTTGAATTCTAGTTTTGTCTGTAAGTATTGTCTAAATGAGAATATAATTGACTGAGATGGAAAATATTTAGGTGGAAGTAAATTTGCATTATGGAAGGGATTCTGTTTTAAACACAACAATTTTAAGAATGTTAACAGAGTTGAAAGTGATACTAGTATTAGGAATTCTTTTCTTCCTTTCAAAGGTGAGGTCAGACCTAGATATTTAAACATGTGAGTTATTAATATATAGATGGATATAAAAATATCAGAGCATCATACTGTACCCCATAAATATATAGAATTATGATCTATAAGTTTAAAATAATATTAATAAAGGTAAAAATCTGTATAAATTAATTTAGGGTAAGTTCTACTGCACTGACCTCTCTTCTATTTTCATGGGATTCTCACATCCTCCTTTTGTTTTGTTCCTTATTTTGGTTTAATTTTCTGCACATGAGACAAATTTTAAAGACATATTTTACTGAGGAACTATTGCAGCTGGGAACAGAGACTTTGACATAGAACAGTGCTCAGTTCCAAATACATTCACAAGTGGGACTCTGTAGCCAAGCAGGAACAAAGTAGTGAATAGAAAATTATTAAAGACAACATCAGGGGAATTCTTGCTAAACTGACAATATCCTTATTCCAATCAGACTGGGATGGCTTGAGAACAAGGCACAGAAACAAGGTCTAGTCCAAAAGAAGACTCAACTCAGAGGAACCTAACTAAAGTTTGGTTAAGGAGAAATTCTCAGTTGTTAACACACCCCACTGATTATGTACCTAAGCAAGAGAATGTAGCAGTGTCTTGGTAAAAAAGAAATTGTTTCAACTGAAATATTTTATACTCTTTAAACTGTTAAATTAGAAACAAAATGTAAATATATAGCAGCACAAAATTTCTCAAGTTTCTCAAAATTTGAGATTAATATGAACACCTTGGCCCAAACACAAATTCTTTTTTCTCATTCACTTTTTCTTAGTTTATTTCAGATTGGTCACGGAAAATACTTAAAGTTTTCAATACCTAATTGGGCATACTTGGTAGTTTTCCCTTGCAAAGTTATGAAGTAAATGCTTTCTGTTTAGAACTGAAAATCACATCTCCTATGGTTTACATTTATGTTTCATCTAAGAACAGGTGGAAGAAATCTGCATGCCAAGAAGCTTCCCACAGTTTGAGAGCTTAAACTCAAAGGGGATCTCTTGACTTGTAAACAGCTTCACTTTTCATATTATTGATATGAATTTGGCTCTACATCATACTGGTATGTCATAGCATATTACCTTCACACAGTCCAACGTTGTAAAAAAATGCCAGAATGCTATGCTTTTAATCTTTAACCCAGAGTTTCTAAAAATAAAGAGTACATCACTAATGGTCAAGCATAAAATATGCATTTTAATGAATCAATAAATACATAAGATTTCACCATAGTCATAGAACAAATTAATGATACTCATGGTTATTTTTTAAACTTTCATAGTGGTTTTCAGTGGTTTTGAGAACTAAATGTACATATGTTTACTGTGAGAAATGTTTAGGAAAAATATCATTTGGAGAATATAGCTATAAGCTAATTATAAACATTCCCATACATACTTGCAGAAGTTGTCCCTTTCTAGACTAGAATTAGAAACATTTATGGTCCTTTCTAGAACCTGTCTCTAGGCTCCTGATGCAAGGCAGTCTTTAATGCCAGGCATAAAGATATCATAGCTGGAACTATAGTAAAGAAAAATAAAATGATAGTAATATGCTGTTTAAGAATTTAATTCATTCATGTTCCCACCATGAGCTTATTAAAGCTATTTAGAATCCAGGATTCGCAAATGTATAAGATGTCTACTTACTTATGTTCATACCCTCACCATTATTTTTTTAATGTGCTCTTATTTCCTTTTCAAATACCATTTTATCACTGTAATTCCTCTAGGGCAATTGTTTTGGGCTTAAGATAAGTGAATAAGATTATATTATTCAATTTTTAAATACTATTTTAATATTTTGTACCATACATAATATATATATAGTTCTAGCAAACTAACAAATGTGTACTTAAAGCATAAATAATTCCCTTTATATAAGCATTTAAAATATTAATAATTCTAACAAAGACAAACCTCTAGGAATCAAACTGACAAAACAATAGTCAACATCAGCCCCTACAAGGCTACAGAAAGAAGACAATGATATTACAATTTTTACTTTCTTGTTCTACTTTTAAAAAAAGCTAGCCGGGTGCGGTGGTGCACCCTGTAATTCCAGCACTTTGGGAGGCTGAGACAGGAGAATCGCGAGTTCAAAGCCAACCTCAGCAATGGTGAGGTGCTAAGCAATTCAGTGAGACCCTGTCTCTACATAAAATACAAAATAGGGCTGAGGATGTGGCTCAGTGGTCAAGTACTCCTGAGTTCAATCCCTAGTACCAAAAAAAAAAAAAAAAAAAAAAAGTTGTGCCCAAATATTTGGTGTAAAACTTGTGACAATAGCATTTTATCACTGGGGATAGGTGAAAACATGAGTGAGTCAGCATTAGGATATACAAAAATCTCAAAATTTTAGCAAGATTTGAAAGTACATATTTATTCACTAAGCATTTGGAAATAAAATGGAGTATTTAAGTATGGAAGAATTTTTTAATGAGAACAGGGAAGTAATCATTATTATCAACAAATAAACACAATATGGCATGGGTCCTCTCAAACTATGTAATTAACATTATTGTGCATTTTAGGATATATAAAAATGTTCTAATTTCTATGATGCTAAATTTAGGGACTGAAATTATTACTCAACTATCTAATTATTGGAATAAATTTGTAAACACATTAATATACTTTGTGCATTTACTTACAAGCCCAACAATCTTTTCTTTTTCTTCTGGTAATGGAACACCAAATATACTTTAAGTCACTACCACTCCTGAATTCTCTGTTTTCTCAGATAAAGCCTCACTAGTGACTCTAGGGATGTCATATGTTCTGTTATTAGCAACCCAGGATAGCTGACCACAAAATAGGTCATGTAACCCAATCAGAGCCTATGTGACCTCATCTCTGGACTTTCCTTGCTCAGTGTTTACAGAGAGGCTGACTATTCTTTCTACCAAGCATGGAGCCTGAAGGACATTACAATGTCACTGCATGCTGATAATTCATGGTGATGCATTATATAAACAGAATGCCAGCAGCATTAGAACCTAAGAGAGGAAAGTAGGAATACATAGGCCTGAAGTCCAGCTTCACTAAACTCTGAATTTTAAGCAGCATAATTTTTTTTGTATTTTCTTTTTCTTTTTTTCTTTTTGGATATGCATGACAGTAGTGTAAAGAAAACAAAAGGAGACACAAAGTGTGTGGCAAAGAAGAAAAAGCTGTTTATCAGAGCTGCCAGATTTATTTATATCAATAGGTTACCTTAGGTCACTGGCATCATTAGTACATTATTGTTCATTGTATAATTAGGCAGGTTACTGAGTCAGCAACATTATGCAGCCTATCTCTTAGTTACATTTTAGCATCACAATATGCAATGTCAGGAGCTTTGTGTAGTCCTCAAGAAAGTCCATTGTTTGAAGTTACCGTTAAGTGGGCAGGTCCAGGAGCAGCAGAGCTTGGTGAAACATTTTAGTTATCTAGCAAGTGAATTCCTTCATTCCCAGAAGTGTGCCTGAGATCAAGGTTGAGGCTGCTAAGGCTCTAACACAGAACCTCCTCGTGGAGGGCATTACCACGGAAGCTAAGCATCTTTAGCATGTATAAATCCTCTTATTAGTTCCTGGGAGAGATTGCAAGGTTTTCCAATTGCAGAAAACAAAATACCTGTTATCCTCCGGGAGTTTGCTCACCAGTGGAAATTGGCTGTCTTGTACATTCCACAGCCAGAACCCTCACACAAGTAGAGTGTATTGTGACATATTATACATATATGTAGTATAACTCATTCTAATTACTACCCATTCTTGCAATGGTACATAATGTGGAGTTTCTCTGGTCATGTATTCATATATAAACATAGGAAAGCTATATCTAATTTATTATATTGTCTTTCCTATTTCCATCCCTCCTCTCTTCCCTTTATTTCCCTTTTCTAATCCAATGAACTTCTATTCTTCCCTCTCCACTCCCTTTACTATGTGTCAACAGCTACATATCAGAATATTTGGCCTTTGGTTTTATGGGATTGATTGGCTTATTTAACTTAGCATAATAGTCTCTAGTTCCATTCATGTACTGGAAAATGCCATAATCTCATTTTTATTTATGGATAAGTAATATTACATTGTGTATATATACCACTTTCTTAATCAATTCATCTGTTGAAGGGCATCTAGGTTGGTTCCATAGGTTAGCTATTGTGAATTGAGCTTGAGTAGCATAATATCTAAGTTTCATTTTACTCAAAACAATTTGCATTGTGTTTTCCTTTACTTGAACTTTAAAAATAAAATTAACAGGAAACTTTAGACTTAAAAAACAAGGTTGACTCTAAGACGTAAATATATAGAAATATGACTCTTAGAGACCATTTTGAGAATTGGCATCTCTTGCAACCATTCCTCTTCCTTTTTTTTTTTTTTCTCTCTCTTGTCAACCCTTGATTTCCAAGGATTAAATGGTCAGACCCAGCCAGGCATGGTGGCTCAAGCCTGTAATCCCTGCACTTTGGGAGGCTGAGACAGGAGAATCGCGAGTTCAAAGCCAGCCTCAGCAACGGCAACTCTAAGCAACTCAGTGAGACCCTGTCTCTACATAAAACACAAAATAGGGCTGGGGATGTGGCTCAGTGGTTGAGTATCCCTGAGTTCAATCCCCAGTAACAAAAATAAAATAAAATAAATAGACCCTCAAAATTATGAGTATAAATACCCAATCTTCTCAACTAAATTAGCTATAGTACAAAAGAAAGTATGACCCCCACTTATCCAAACATATTCAGATTTAGAAAAATAACTTAACACTGGGCATCCTTGCAATCATGACTGGATAATGCCTTAAGAAATGATGAGCAAGAAGTAAAGGAAATGTGTGGAAATTTATTTTTATGGTAAAATTACATCTTCCTATAGGTATAGATATAGATATAGATATAGACATAGACATAGACATAGATGGAAATAGATATGTAGGTATAGATACTTGATACTCACAATGTCCTACCAAATATATTTGCCACTTCCATGCAATTTCCACAATTTCTGATAATATGTGGGTTACAGCAGCCATAGGACGTGGAGGCTTTATTATTTCATCTATGATAACCCCTAGATTTCAAGTTATTTTCTAAATTGTCCTGCCTTATTCTCTTCCTTTGCTTTATTAGACTCCCATTTCCTCTTCTGTTTGCTCTATGGTTTTTCAGTAGCATCAGAGGGAGCTAGAATAAAGATAAAATTTTTATAGTGTAGTAATTAGAGTAACAGGTAGAGAGATCAGTGAATACATGGCTGTGTGCTAAATTCTTGCAGATGTTTCTGACTGAATCTTTGCCAGGAATTTGAAAGCAATGTCTGACTGTTCCAGGGAACTACAGACAATCAGCTCTCCCTTTCTGCACTTCTAAATCCAATCTACTTACAAGCAACACAATAAAATAGCTTTCATCTCTCTAGTTTGCTGAGCCAGAAACAAGATTCTGAAAGTTGGTGATTTTTTTCAAATCTCCTTTTTGAAACTTTTTCAAAAGCATATTGTAATATAAGCAAAAGTATGCTTTAAATCGTAATTATCCGAATTTCAAACAGCTGTTGATAATTAGTACTCTTTTTCACACAAAATTATTTTTAGTCTAGAATTGTTCCATTTATAATTGTGAGATTATCTAGGGATTTTGATGAAAGTATGGGTATACTTGGGACGTGTCTCGACTTTAATTCATCAGAATCTACAATAGAGGATCTTCTATTCATGATTATAATAAGGCCTCAAAGCAATTCTTATCCTCATGACCAAATCTCTCCCATTCTCACTTTATCACCTACACTAATTAGTAAGCAAATTACCTGTGCATTTTGAGTTAATCTTTTCCTCAGTCTACTCCAAAGTCCATATCTACTTGTGTGCTTTACATAAATCCTTGTTTCTGTAATTGTCCTAAATGTCTTGGTTCAAGCTAATGTAACAAAATGCCATATACTAGATGGCTGAAGTATCCATTTTCTATAGTTCTTGATATATAATATAGAGTTTACCTTGTGAAATTAATTTTCCTCACATATGATCCATAATAGGAGATTAAATCTAGTAAGTCTGGCTTTTGACCCTCACATATTGGCATTAACTTTAGTTTCTCAGCAACACAAGCATATCAGTTTAGGATCCAGTTTGGAAAGAAGAGAGATTAACTATAGCTAACTTTAACAAAAATTAATTTACTGAAAGAATATACTTAAAGAATCATCAGAAAGATTAAAGAACAAGAATAAGAAAATTGTCAGGAAAAAATAAAATAGGAAATGTGAAATTTGACAACTATTATATCACAGAAACTCATCCTTTTAGATGCCTCCAGTGTTCCCATGCCATTGCCTCCCAATATCACCTCTCTAATCTCCATACCAGCTAGTAAACAATTTTTTATTGACCATTTATTTTTAAGCTATTTTTTCAATAATCAAAGCAGTAAGATCATCTAAATGGGTGATTATAGATGATGTACTTATTGTTAAATCTCCCAGAAGTGAAAACCAAAAAAATGTGTTCCTTTCCTCTCCTATAGTGTAGGCAGAATTCAGAATCACATAATGAGAGATTGCCTAAAAATATGTAGCATGTGCATATACTAAGTAGTGAAATTATTGACTCTAATAATGCACAGATACTCTAATAATAATTGTTTCCTTGACACCATATAAACCCTTCTTCCTACATATGAACTTTCAAACCAAAAAAAACCAATCACTTCCCCCAAACCTAAATCTATTATTCCCCTTTCAATGTTTTCCATGTGCAATATTTATGCATATGTGAACATATGACCCAAAAGGAAGCAAGGAGCAATATTATCACATCTAACATTAAAGCCCAGAATTTGGCTCTGTCCATTTCTCCTCCAGTTCTGATCTAATGCTATCTAAATAGTATTTCATTTAGAGATTAAATTACACAGTTAGCTATGATCAATATACCACGTATAATCTGATGAAAACAATAGAGAAGAAAACAGAAAATAATATATATTTTATACACATATACACGATACATGTCTGTACATGTATGTAACTCATAAAGTAAGGCAATAATTTTAGACAAGGATAATTCTTCATCTACAACTGATCACTAAATCACAGATGGAATTCATATTATTTCTCCTCTATTAACTACTATGTTCTCTGCTATTTCAATCTAGGACTCAATTGGTCTTGTTCTCACCCTTCTTTTGTAACATATACTTTTATTTTTGAAATATCTGAGCCTATGCTGTCCTTGCTTTTATATTGTTGCAGTAGTCTTTCTTTACCATTAGATATAAAAAAGCAAAGTAGTATACCCAGAGAAAATGTTAGCTTCATTTGAACTCTCTCCTGCTTCCAATCTTTGAAAATTACCCAGACCAACATCAAAATTCCCATTTCTCCCCAAATGGCAGAAGAAGCCACAAAAAAGAAGTTGCTGTCTCATCGTGTGATTCAATGTATGACTGGTTCACTCACAAATGTCAGTCTTTGAATGTAACTGAAATCTCTAAACTGCACAAGATAACACTTATGGAAATAGAAAGCAAACATCTTTTGAATGGACATTTATGAGTAACCATGTCAAGTACCACCTCCTACTTCTACTTATTGACTTTCAGACCTGTGCAAAATGCATTCTACACCTTGCATACTGCTGTTCATATTTGATCCCTGTGGAAATTAGTGATCCCCATCGACATTGGCTCACTGCCTTCTTTGTTTTGCTGTATAATGTATTCCTTTGTTGGAAGCAATGCTTTATATAATGCTAAAGTGATTTGTCATCACTTAGTAAGTACATAGAGAGTGGTAATGGCAGAGGCATGAAGGCAGAGAATGTTTTCAAAACCTCAATGAGAATCTGAGTTGTGACAAACTGTTGCTCTCTCCAAAGTGAAAGGGCTAAATAAAATTGACTTGTTCCAAATCTACTCTTAGGATATAACACAATATTAGGGAGATTGAGGCTGCTTACTTTTACTAGCAAGTTGAACACTGAACAATTAGTGGAAGCAATAGCTAAATGGCTTTAGTTTTGGGAAGTTTATGTGATTGGTTTTGTGCATAGCCTTCTATTTGCATAATAACCTCTATATGAGGTCTTCATGGAAATCATTCAGTGACAAATGAAGGGGTCTTACTTACATATCCAATTTAGGCAATTTTATCCAATTCAGGATTAAAATCTCTTCTGCATAATGGGTTTTAATAAACATTTACATATTATACAAATATGTATACATGATCTCTCTGAAATAATTTTCTCGTTACTCCTAAAGGTTCAAACTAGCATCTTTTATTCTGTTGACCATTCAACAAAATTAATCACCTTTCTGTGAATTATGGAATACTTTTATATCACACTAAATCTTCCTCCAAATAAAGTAAACCATGGATATATCACTCCAAGGAATATATCCTGGCAAGTCATAAGTTTTCCTTTTCCCATGGCCTGGTCTCCTGAAAAGGCTATACTGCTACCATAATATATATTGTTGTAATTTTACTGTTATATAAGCCACAGTCATCAATGAATGCTATTCTTTACCTTCATTGTCAGGTAAGCAAAGAATATTCTTATGAGAAAAGTGTGAGTTGAGAAAAGCACAGTTGCATGGTAGGAGTTATCATAGAAGTGTTACTGGTCTGCATAATAATGTATACCCAGTATTATGTCAATCCAAAAAAATTCATAAGTAACTTTTAAGATCATATTGTAATGTGGTGACCATTCAAGATTTCAGCTTCTGTACTCTTTCATGGTCTATTACCAATCCAAAAGTTAATTCTGAAAGTGACAATGTCACATGCAAAAGATGACATTGTCTTGCTTTAAAATGAAAATCTTTCCACAGCAGGCTTCCAATTGTGTTTAGTTATAGACACTATGGAAGATTTCAAGTTGTTACAAAAGCTGGAGTAATATGAAATATTCTGGGTCAAACAGCAAAATGACAAACTTGATTCATGAAAAGTTAAGGAAAACTTTCTCTTGCTGTGACTCTCATTTGATCTTGGCTATATTTCAGATCAATAAAGTAAACAAATTGAATTCAATCACTTGTATTTACTGTTTATTGCTAGCAAACAAAAAATGCAGCCATTTTTCAACAATGTGAAAGAATCCCATAAACTTCCCTGAATGTACATCTGACATATTTTATGGGATACTTTTTCTATACTTGCAAATGTGCTACCACGTTATTTAGATTATTTATTAATTTGAATCCTACAGTTCCACCAGGATGAATATAGTGGATCCACGTGTTAATGTCCTTTGGAATGGGAAGATACTGAAGATCTCCAAAGATCAAGAAGTGGTACCAGGCTGGCAAAGTGAACTAGCCCTGAAGAAAGTTGACAAAGGTATATTGCTATTTCTCATAGGTTAAAGAAAACTGATTGTGAGGGTAAAAGCATTACCATGTCAAAAATGCTAGTAAATTGACCTTATGTAGAACAACAGCTACAATCATTGGTTAAGGCACTATCATTCTTCAAGACTTCTCAGCATTCAAAGTGATTTATATTGGCTTGTCATAGCAATCACTATCCTCAGACACTAAAAGTCTCTAAATTTTTATGATTCAGACAAGAATATGTAATTTCTTTTGACGAAACCTTTTCATAGAAGGAAATCTTGAGACTTGTGAGTCATTGTGAAAATTGATGATGATATATTTTATCATCTTAAGTGAAAAATGTTCTAATATTACAATTACATGGATTCAGGATCTTATTGTGTTTAATGTGTGTTAGATTACCTCAAATTTCATGTATACACATTTCTTGCTGTATTTTTAACAACTGACCACTGATATTCTGCATCCCTAGGAAATACTGTGAGCTCAGAGAATTGTTTTTTAGTATGTGAAATATATCGGTTTTTTCCTTTTTCTGGCTTTTTTTTTGGGGGGGGGGCAATATAGCCAAAGAAAACTTTGTAATAATCTTGGGTAATGATGCATAACATTGTTGTCCTTTTGTCATTTTAAAGTTCTCTCTATATATCATATTTATAAGTGCTACATATACACATACATACATAATATTTAATAATTTTTATATAGCAATATTTTCTCCTTGAAGCATAAAATACGAAGATATAATCATATAAATTTTTGTAATTAATGGACTGATAGCCTATTGGGAATATTTCATACTTAGGGAAAGATAAGTTAAAATAAATTAGCTGGATTTTTAAAAAGTAAAGGATTTCTGCTTCTAGCATTAACAAGATAGTTTGAAAAAAAATTTTTTCACAGAAAACGACTACTTATTAAGCAGAGTAAAAGTGTATCAGAGAAGAAAAAGTAGTGAAAACTTGTGAAATCAGAGTTTGGGGAAGAAAAGAAAACTAAACAGGTAAAATGGCCAATAGAGACTTTTTTCTCCTTTAAAAGACTAATTATTTTGGAAACAGTACTCAAGAGGTAGAATAGTTGAGTAAAATATCATGGGCCTAGAGATACAAAGTTTGAGTCTTATAAGTTTTATCTTATGAAAACTTAAGGTGCTTCAGATAGTCTCAATTTCATAATAATGCCAAAAGTAAAGATAAATTCTCTTGGGATGAGGAATACATCATACAGAGCCTTAAATTATCTTAGCAGATTGTAATATAATATAACCAGATCTCAATCAAAAGTAACTAGGCATATAAGAGCCAAATGTAAATAAAAACCAAGAGAAACAACTGGAAAAAGTCATTGTACCACAATGGATACAGATAATGGAGTTTATCAGTCACAGAATTTAAATAACCAATGACTAATATGATGAAAAAAATGGATAGTGTTGGCAAAAAAACTAGAATTTATAATATGGAAAGAAATATGAGAATTAGAACTAAAGTTATGATATTTAAAGTAAAAACTTACTGAATGCCTTTAAGAACATATTAGTGAAGAGTATTATGAAACTGTAAGATAAGCCTGAAAAATAAATAATGAAACGTAGATGCACATGTTAAAATTTGTGAAGGGTCTAAGATTATACTTTGCTTTCAAGTTAACAAATTAGTCCTCTATAATTCCACAGATGCTGCCGAGAAACACAGTTCCTAAGTCATAGGCAAAGGACTTCATTAGATAGCATAGCAGGCAGCATGAGCTTCATTTTTACACTTAATTCAACCCATCCATTCTCCATGAATTGCTTGGGGTGATGCAGATGTGGGTCCAAGTAGATGTTTCATATACAATGGATTTGTTTCACAGCTAAGGAACATCAGATTTAGAAAATCCCCATGCTTAGAAGGAAGCTAGAAAGCAAATATGCTCAACCTTTGCTCTAGAGGAATATACTATCATCTTTATTTTCTTGGTCAAAAAACAAATCTTTCCTCTCTGCACCAGTGGGAGACACTATCTCTCAAGATTATTTACCTATAAGCCTATTGAAAATATAGTCTGGAATAAAACCTGCACCAAAATATGTAAAAACACTATGGAGAATTACCCAATAACAATGGATACCCTTCATTTCTGCATCATGTCTTCTAGAAAATGTTTACATGAAGCTTCACTCTATCATTCATTCTAATTAATCTGAAACATAGGACTGCTACTCAATGAGTCTACCAGCAATAAGATTCTAAGCATAAGAATAAAGACAACCAGCCATACCACCTAGTACTATTTATTTTGGGAGTATCAGGGATTTAATTCAGGAGAATTTTACTACCAAGATACATCTCCAGCCTTTTTAAAAATTTATTTATTTATTTATTTATTTATTTATTTATTTAGTACCAGGGATTGAACTCAGGGGTACTCAACCACTGAGCCACATCCTCAACCCTATTTTGTGTTTTATGTAGAGACAGGCTCTCACTGAGTTGCTTAGCACCTCGCCATTGCTGAAGCTGGCTTTGAACTCGCGTTTCTCCTGTCTCAGCCTCCCAAAGTTCTGAGATTACAAGCGTGAGCCACCACGCCCGGCTTTAAATTAATTTTTTTATTTTGAGACAATGTCTCACTAAGTTACTTAGGGCCTTGCTAAATTGCTGAGGCTAGCCTCAAACTAGTGATCCTCTGGTCTCAGCTTCCCAAGTCGCTGGGATTATAGGCATGTGCCCGCTACCTGGTACTATTTATAGTAAAAGTACTATTTATAATAACCTACAAACTGTACACTGCTCAAATGACTAACTACAATAATAAATAATAATAAAAAAAATAAATGTGATTTATACACAGAATACTACTGTGATTCGTTGTATAAATTTCAATTGCATGTACCAATAGTGATGAAATTTATAAAATAATTTTGAATGAAAAAGGCAGATACAAAAGAGCATATACTATATGATTTAATTATATGGAGTCCAAAGACAGAATTAACAAGTTGAGATTAAAGTTAGCATAGTTGGTCAGGAACTGGGAGAAAACTTGGTGATATAAGGGTTCAGTGTAGTTACTCTAAATCTGAACAGGGGTAAAGTGCACAGTTGTTAAGTGTGAAAATATTTCATTGATTTGTATGGTCAAGATTTGTGCACCTCAACAAAATTTTCAAAAATAATCAATATTTTACTTTCTTAACCAAATGAAAACAGAGAAGAAACATTCATAATAATACCTTAAGCAATACAAATATGGCCTTTGGTAATGCATTAATCCTTCTTTATCTGCTGCTTAACATTCCACAGTTTGTTATATGTGTTCTGAAATAAGTTTTAAATTGCAACACAATTTTGAATAGCATGATGAAATCTTGGATGTGAATCATTTCCTTGTCCAGCATATACACACTGGACATGATATGTACCCACTTGTCACTCAACAACTATATCACTTACCAGATCGACAGTGATAATATTACAGGTCTTATGTTCAACTCAACAGTTTCTTTTTACTTTATAATGGCCGCAAATTAGAAGAATAGTGATACTGGCAATTTGAATATGTCAATGAGAAGCTGGAAGTTTCTTTAAGCAAACAAGCCAAAGTTTTCAACTTAATGGGAAAGAAAAAATTGTATACTGAGGTTGCTAAAATCTTTAGTAAGATCAAATCTTCTATCCATGAAATTGTGAAGAGGTATAAAGAAATTCGTGATAGTTTCCTGGTGCACATTAAAATCATAGTCACAGTGATAAAATCATAGTCACAGTGAACAATAAATGCTTAACTGAAGTGGATAAAGTACTACAATTTTGTTTGTAGATAGGGAAAAATATAGCACATCTATTATTCAGTATTACCTGCAGAATCAGGAATCCGCTTGGGAGTCTTGGAAAGTATCCTCCAAAGTAAGAGGGGTACATTGTACTCAACATTCATTTGGGATTAAAATTCTTTGAAATTCCTAAAAGCTATATATTTAAATAAAATATATCAATGGAAAATCTATAACTATTATGCTTAACCTGAAATGTTGAACTCTAAGATCATAAATAAGAAAAGATTATCAATTATCACTATTCTCATTCAATAGTTTATTGAATTCTTAACCAGAAAAAAATACAAAAATATTAATATAAATGTTACAAAACAGCTTTGATTATTCACAGATGAGATCATTTTGTATGTATTAATATCAAGAGTCTGCAGATCAGTTATCAGAATTAAATAAATTGAGCAATGTGTTTGGGTTTAATATTGATATGCAAAAATCAATATACTATATACTTTGCAATGTGAAAATCCACTTTATTGATATAAAATGGAGTTAAACAGTCAAAACAAGAAATAAAATATTTAGAATAAAATTAAAGACATCAAATCTCTAAGATTTAATTTGAAAATGTATGATAGAATCTATATTGTTGAGTGAAGACAATTTTAAATAATGGAGGTTTAAAATTTTTTCTTCAATTGGAGAACATTGAATAATTAAAATATACATTTTATACATTAATATAAAAACCCAGTCAAAATCACAGCAATTTTTTCTATTCTGAGTAAATTGACAAATCAATTCTAAAAGGCATATGAAAATTCAAATGACCAATAATACTAAAGAGACTTAAAAGTGAACAAAGAGGGGTACTAATTTTCTACATTCAATTGTTATAAGAAGGCACTGGTAAAGTACTGTATTATAGTTTCTAAATTATGAGCAAAGAGACAATGAATCAGAATTGCAAGTTCAGATAGAGACACATTTTATTAAATACTAAGGTAATATTGTACAGTGCTGAGGAAAGATCACTTTACTGTAAATGGTGTTGGCTCAATTAAGTAGGTATAAATTAAAAAATAAAAATTTACATCTACCTCACACTATTCATATAAACTATTTCTCCTTGTACTTCTAAATGTGGAAAATAAGCCATCAGATATTCATCATTCATTAGCTTCATAAATTTGGAGTGGGAATATTTGTTAAATAATACTTAGAAAGTTGTAAACACTCACAAAACATTGATTATTAGGCTACATCAAAGGGAACAGTTTGTTGGGTGCAGTGGTACACACCTGTAATCCCAGAGACTCAGAAGACTAAGGCAGGAGGATCACAAGTTCAAGGCCAGTCTCAACAACTTATTTTCATTAAAAGACAGAAACAAGTGCATGAAAAAGCAAAATAAATAAGAGAGAAGCTATTCACAACACATATAACTGATGAGGTGTTTATATCTATAATGTAGCATAAATTACTATAAATCAATAATAAAGTATTAGACAACCCAATTTAAAATTAAACAAGTTCTCCAGAAAGAAAGGACATAGAAATGTTCAAGGTGGTCATTTTTTAAAGCAGTACAAACTGAATGAGGCTCAATCATCAACATCAGTGGTATTGATACCAGCGTGTTATACACAGACCACTGGCTTGACTTGCAAACAATAATCTCGCTATCCTCAGGGCCAGGCATAAGTGGAAACATAGGCTCTTGTGATTAGACTTTTCTGCAAAGGTCCTAAAGTTTCCACTGACAATAAAAAACATGAGGTATTTTGCAGTTATGCTCTACCAAGAGGAAGGATCCAGAAAAGTTCCCAAACACTACAAAAGCAATAAAGCAGGAATTTTATTACAACACAATTTTCCAAAGAAATAGGAGGACATGACACCATAGGTGGAATCCTATGTATATCCTCTGTGATATTATGGTGACCTTCTTTTATGATTACTCTGATATGCCAACAAAATATTTTATATAAAAATAGGTATCAATCAAATCATACTGAAAATGACAATAATTTGTGAAAATTTAGTGAGTTATAATTCATTATAAAAACTCTCATTATTTTCTTGTCCTGTACTTCACTTTCATTTAGCTAGCTGACTATAGTTTGAAATGAGCCATTGGGAAAATCTGCACATCTCAGGATAAAGCAGATTCACATTAAAAGATACATTTTTTTGCCGACTATCATTGTTTTCTGACAAGGCCTTTGGCTGTTTAATGAACTCAGTCATGAAGTCTGAATCCCCAAAAGTTTCTTAATCATCTTATTTTGACTATACTTCAGAAAAGCTTGTTAATTTTGGAAAAGCAGCTGTTTATTTAAAATCAAATTAACACTCTGAAGTCTTTAGGAAAAGAGTTTTTCTTTTTTTTTCTTTCTTATATAAGAAGCAAGTTATTCTAGAAGTGCAATTTCATGTTAATGTAAAGATGCTATATTATTCTATACTGAACATAAAGAATACCATTTCATAAATATGAATTATGAGAAATAATATTTTTAATTTAAATGATATGAATAGTTTAAGTGTTTAAAAGGGTGGTTTGGCAAACTGGAACGATGACATTAGTCCAAAATCAGGCATCTTAAATCAACTCACACTGTTACCAGATTCCCAGTCCAGAGGTATGACTCTTGGGTCTCAACAAATCAGGTATGGCCCACTCATGCCCCCCCAAAACTGGAAAAAGCAAAGGTGAAAAGCAGGAAATGTCCTTTAATCAATAAGCCATATTGGGAAGGCAAATGAGATAAAGCATCTCATCCCTTTCTTCTGCAGTACTAATATGTAGTTTAGGTTTAAATAGAGGAAGAATTGGGGTGGGGGTATAAGGGATAGGGGTATACATAATTAAGAAGTTGGCCAAACTTGTGTAGATGATCATTATTTCTGTTCTGTTTCTGCAAGGTGTCTCTGGAGAAGTCCTTATAATCTGAGGGAACACCTGGTTTCCATTAAATAATTGCTCCTGTTTGGAGTGGGGGAAGCCTCAGCTCAGGTCAAGGTATAACTGCTCCCACATGTGGGGTGATCTCGTCCTGGGATGATCTTTCTACAGGGATCTGGTATTCCTAGAATCCAAGGGGACTGTGGATTAGGGCAATGATTTTTAGATACTATTACAGAGGGTCTAGAGAAGAAGATTGTAAAAGCTGGCAGTTGAATGTCCCTGAAAATCTTGAAAATACTTTAGTTACTCTTACCTTTGTGTCTTGGGTTAGTTAGGCTAATGCTATTAAGCCTTGTACTGGAATGCCTATGTGCAGAGCTGAGCCGAAATCTGACCCAAGAGTAAGGTAACAAAGTAGACACATGAAACGAAGGCAGATGCCAAGCTCTAAACAGATTTTAGTTATGCATTGTGCATATGCAAGCCCAAGTAAAGAGTCAGCAATAAAGTTACATTTATTAGCAAAGGTAACCTCCCTGAATTGCTGCTATAAGACACTTGTAAGGGGGACATAAAAAACATTCAGATTAAAAAAAATATGATGAATTTGCAGAGCTTAGAATCATTTTGGAAACTGATGATGGGACCAATTTCACAGATTACTGGAAGCCTAAACATCTTGAATCTGAAGCAATATATATAAGGAATGATTTCTGGCTTCAATATTACATTTTGCCATAAGCCTGAGATAGCACAAAAATAGCTCAGCTCAGGTTTGTTCTGTAATTCATGCCCTCTTCCCCTTGTCCTGAATCTGAATTTTTCCTACCTAACTGTTATACCCAATGTACTCCTTCCCTTAGTTTCCTTATACGAATGACAGTTTCTCCATCATGAGGTTTCTGATTTGTGGGCTATCAACTTCCTCAAGTGATATTTCCATCCCTCCAAAGTTAATGAGACTGATATGAATATTAAGATAGAATATAAAAGAGACACGTATCTAAATTAAAACTGCTTTGGAGTCCAGTGGAGGAAACCTTTTCAAATATAAAGAAGTAAAATGTTTCTTCATTTTTAATAAATTACAAATTTTAAAATTCATTGTTCTATTTAAAAATTTATTTCTAGAAAACAAATTTTAGCATTATACTTTTTAATCCACATAAATGAAATACATATTGAAATAAATTCCTTCCCATTTAAATACATTAATGATTAACTAACTGAATAACTAATGTTGAAATACATTTTCTGCCAATTTGTATAAATCTACAAATTATAAATAACTTTACTTATCCTATACTAATCTCATAAACATTTCTGAATTATTTGATAATATTAGTTTATCTTTCATCAATTCTAATGTGTTTAATTTTTATGAGAAATATATTTAAATGATTTATTGAAAAATATATTTGCCAAGTTAGAATGCATAAGATATTTTCTTCCAGTTGAGCACTTTAGAGATAAATGAAGACCACCTAAATGCAAATAAGCAATGGCCACCATGCAGACCTTGCCATGAGAGACAAAGAGCTATTCACCATCACTTGTGTCTGGAAGAGAGTCAAAAAAAGGCAGGCAGATTTATTTTTTATCTATGAAAAAACAAACAAAAAACCAGCTTTAAGTATGCTCTGACTGGAGGTTGTTGGCTTGGAGAAGCTGTAGGCAGGATGACTGGAAGTGGAACAACCTATGTGATTTTTCAGGAGTGCAAATATTTTTTTCTGATCCTAAGTTGGAAGTGGGCATGGAAATAGGAGCAAAAGTTAGAAAAACTGTAGGTTATTTAGTTATGCTCATTTGAGGATAAGTACTACAATGCTGCAAGGTTGTGATTTGGATTCTTGGCTACATTGTGGGAGAAAGTATTGTGGGTCAGATCCTTGGTTTTATATCTGGTCTCACCATTGCTACTACCTATTGTGCACTCAGTCTCTCAGAGACAAGTGCTAACATGAATCATGTTATGGTTTGGACACAGAGTGTCTCACAAAGGTTCATCCCTGTTTTAGTCAGCTTTTTTCCTGCTCTGACTAAGAGACTTGCCAAGAAAATTTTTAGAGGAGGAAAAGTTTACTTGGGAGCTCACAGTTTCAGAGTCTCAGTCCATAGACAGTCAGATCTACTCCTCAGGGTTCCAGGTGAGGCTGAACATCATGGAAGAAGAGTGTGGCAGAGGGAAGCAGCTCAAGACATCACACCAGGTAGCAAGAAGAGAGCTCTGCTCAGCAGAGACAAAATATATACCCCAAATACATGCCCCCAGGGACCTGCTTACAGCTGCCCTCCAGTTAATCCCTATCAGGGGATTGATGCACTAATTGAAATGAAAAAATCTATTCTTAATTCTCTGTTGTTGTCCTGTCAGCTTTCATGAATCTCTCATAAAGCAATCATTTCACATCTAAGCTTCTTTGTATTGTCTCACACATGACCATTCTGGGGACACCTCACAGCTAAACCATAATAGTCCCCAATGAAGTAATGTGCAGAGGAAAAGACTTTGGGAAGTGATTGGGTCATATGTGCTCTAACTTCATTAGTGGAACAGTTTTAATGTATTACTGGGAGGTGTTGGACACTGCGGAAGATGAGATCTAGTTGAAGGGAGTGGGTCTTTGTCAGCATAATCTTGGGATCTCTATCCTGTCTCTCTCATTCTACTTGTTGGCCACCAAGAGGTGAGCAGCTTTGCTCTACACCCCCTTGCTACCAGGATGTTCTGCCTCACATTAGACCCAAATTAATAAAGCAGATTAATCTCGGAACACTTGAAAACTTGATCCAAAATTTTTCCTCCTCTAAGTTGATTTCCTCAGATATCTTTCACAGTGACAAAAATCTGGTTAACATGAATCTGAAGTTTTCTTCCATTAGATAGTTTAATATTACAAATATATTTCATTTTCTAGATATTTTATGTGACACAATTTATTTCTATAAAGAGAAATATGGAATTTACCAATAGTTAAAATTTCATGTTTTTTTCTTCATTTTGTTTAAAATGTAAAGAGAAATACATATGATCTGTTACTGAGAAATCAAATATTTTGTGAGAGTGATTAAGAGAAGTGCCTATCCAAGTGCCTTGGCAGAAGAAACCTTTACATAGAAAATTGTCTTCCAGTTGGGTGCAGCAGTGCAGGAGGCTGAGGAGGCTGAGGCAGGAGAATCACTTCAAAGCCAGCCTCAGCAACAGCAAGGCACTACGCAACTCAACGAGACTCTGCTTCTACATAAAATACAAAATAGAGCTGGGGATGTGGCTTAGTGGTTGAGTGCCCCTGAGTTCAATCCCTGGTACTTCCTCCCTGCAAAAAAGTTGATGTCCAGAGAAATAAGCACCTGTAAGAGGGCACTGTCCTCACACTGCTCATAGTATGTATTGAACATAAGCCTTTAGAAATCACATCCAGTTTCCTCCCTGCCTAGTGGGAATTTTGGTAGCATTTTCCAAATTTAAAGATTCTCAGGAAACAACACTGAGAAAATAGAAAGGACTGTTTGGCCTTAAAACACATTTTCTAGGAAGTGGGCCATGAGCTGTGCAGCTCCAGTTCAGATGTGGCTATAGAAAACATAGCAGTGGACAGGATCTTACTAGAGGATGGAGGATCCAGAGGATTCAGAGAACACAGTTTATAAAGGAGCTTTGTGAAAGACTTGAATGAGTCAATCTCATGCCTCAAGGGTGGAAGATTGGGAAGACTGAATTTAGCAATAAATTTTTGAAGCTGCCTTTTAGTGAGGAAGTTCCTCTCTATTCTTAATTCACTGAAAATGCTGTCATTGACATTTTTCCAATGCTTTTCCAGAATCTATTTAAATGACTATATAGTTTATTTTTCTTTATAAAATAAATTGGAAATTTTTCTTTCTTTTCTACTTTTGAAATTTTTTGTGGGATTGGTTTTTCCATAGTTTTATTTAAGGTAAATAATCTGAAAATGATTTCAATCATTTAAAGAATAAAGAACTAAATGTTTTGTACTCCAGCTTGGCTGTTTTGATAATGTCACTGAATCTGCAAATTCTTTTCCTACTCAATACTGTTCACTAATAGCCAAACAGTTCTAGGAGCAAGCAAGAAATATTAATCAGTGTCCAGTCAATGAAAAACAGGAGCTCATGCTCTAAAGTCCCCTGCTTGCAGAGCAGCACTGGGTTATGAGGGGTATAGTAGTATGTATGCTGTCATCAGAGTTTTTCATAAGAAGGGGAAGATATTTTCACAGATTAGGGTTCCTGCCCTTTTCTTCTCCAATTCAGGCATGGTGGGATCTGTCATAGCACCTCTGGGTTTTGTTTTCGTCATTGAGATCCTCTATAATGTCAAAGTGGCATCTGAACCATACCCAGCCAGTAATGGAGCCTACCCTAGGCAGTTGAGAACATGTGAAAACTATCTGGTCTGCAGCTAGGAGTTATTAGCATTCAGGCTTAAACTTTTTCAAGGATGAGTAAAAGCTGAAAGGACAACAAGCTATCTGTCATCAATTTTGAGGTTCAGACTGGTGACTTAATAAGTTGTATATATATGTTATATACTTTTTCATTAACATGCAGGAACTGTAATTATAGACTATCTCATTTTCTTCTTTTTATTTCTTTTTATCATTTTTGTTGAACACTGCAAACAGCTAACTTTTGTCTTTGTTAGTTTGTCCTGTGTCTTACCTAATTTTTATATCATCAATTTCCTTTCTTTTCTTTCTTTTTTATAACTCTTACATTGAATTAAATTTGTTCTTTTCCCTTCAGCTATTAGAGCAAATTTTAGATCATATTTTTGTATCAAATATAAAAATTTAAAGTTACAAACTTTTTACTCAGCCTTTGTTTTAGCTCCTTCCCATATATTTGATTTGTGTGTGCATGTGTGAGAGTAGAAAAAATTTTTTAGAAGGATCATAACCCATTAATTGAAAAAAAAGGAATAGATTGTCCCTTTAGTATATTCTCCCTCTGTCTCTTTGAAATGTTTATAAAATTTTCAAAAAGCTAATAAGCCTCTTGCCAGCTTGTTTCCCAGGGGTGCCTTTCTCAAAACCTTGGGAAACATTTTATCAAATGTAACATTAAGGAAGATGGTACAACTATCCACCAGTTTCTGACTTCAGTGAGCACCTGGCTTTAAGTTACAAAGCTGTCCCTTGTCATAAAGATCTGAGTTTATTTTCTTCTGGATTAAGTCAATTCACAGATGAGTACCATGATCACCAGGTGAATTTAGGATGAATATGCAAATCATGTTGTCAAGCCCTCTTTGAGAACTGTTTTGTGCTTGAGAACATACATGCAATGGAGTCCATCTGCTTGGCTATGTAAAAGTGTGAGATTCCTCTCTGTCTTTGCCATCTTTTTAGTAGACTGCTTCTTACGCATATCATTCCGGATTAATGCTTACTCAATAATAAAACTGTTTTCTTTCTATTTTGTCCTTGGGTAAGGGTTCTCTGGATTGGGAGGAAATTCTGTTTTTTATTATATTCTCCCCACAGTTTCCCAGGGGTGCCTTTTAGTGAATTTCATGGGAATTTACTTTGAAATTATTGTAAGCCCCCTTGATTTTAGTTCTTTGATGCATGCTTCATTTTGAGGTAAGTTTCTTAATTTCTGAATATTTGATTTTAATCATTTTTTGCTTCTTTTTTCTATTATTAATGAGAATAACATTCTGTTTTTTCTTTAATATATTAAAATTAAAAATATACCAGATTGGATAAAACAAGATTTAAAGTCAATAATTCTTAGCTGTACAGTCTTGGCACTGAACAAATATAATTTTTGAGATATAAGTTCATATCTCTAAGCTTTAATTTGTCATGTTACATACCCTGTTATATACTGGGTATATAAACTGGTCAAATTTTTATTCATAAATAAAATGAGGAACCTAACAATGTAGATTGTTATCTATCTTGCAGGGAACTCTGAAGAACCAAGAGAAAATGCATTTTAAATTGTTAACTGACAAGCCATGCTATTGTTGCTTTAATTTGTTTTTAAGACTGGAAATGAAGTATCCTGAAAATTAACTTAATGAAAATATTTGTACTATATATAAATACCTTAAGAGTCTAGCATACAAGAATCTTGCTACTATAATCTTCAATGTTTTTGTTGGTATTTTTAACATTTCTAAATATTTCACATCACCATTCCAAAAATAAAGATTTAACTAATTAGTAAATGGTAAGACTATAAATTCTTAATAGTTATCTCATATACACCTTTCCAAAATAACTTATTGACTATGATATTTGCTTTTTTCTTGATATCTAAATACTAAATCTGAACATCTTATCTCTTAGGGTAAGAATTTATGTATTCTCTAGAACAAATTTTTCCAATTTTAATGTATAAGACTTCTCAATACATAGATACAATTGTAATCAACTGAAAAGCAAGCACATATAAGTATATATAAATGAAGTATTATTTATCATATGAAAATAAAACATGGAACAATTTAGGGAAAAAAGGAATGAAATTTTATGTAGCAAATAAATTTTAGGTAAACATTCTTATTTTAGTCACTATTGGTAGAAAGCATTAAAGAATAATAAATTTAAGACAATTCAAAAATTTTCATTATATATTTGATAAAAGCAAATATCCAACAAATAATAGTAGCATTGAAGCAAAAAGAAAAAGCATGAATAATTCTAATGGAAATGATTTCATGTCTGTTACAGTCATGTCTTTTACACCACTGGTTATGATAGATGTACATATGCATTTGTGTGTTTACTCATTTAATAAATTCATCTTTCGAATCACTTTCCAATTCTTTTAAAAACTGTTATCTAGTTCTCATTAAGTTACTTACATACACAGACTATCCCGATTCCTCATAAACAGTGTAAACTGATTTGTTATTTCAATTTTTAAAAATTGAGTAAGATCCCATTAGGTATTAATCCATTGGATGTAAACCTCCTTTTAAAATAATTTAAGATGTTACTTTCTATCCCTTAGTAACAATGTTATCACCATTGATTGCCACCTTTTTTATTCTTCCACTACTAATGTGAGTGTATTGATTTCATCTGTGATGCAAGATAACTTTATATAATAACAATTTTAGTTTTTGGATGGAAGGGCTAATGTGTTTCCTATGCCAATATAATGACAATAATCATTTAAAGTTTACTTTAATCCATATCTCTCTCTATATATATACCCTCCACACACACACTCTATATTTAAACAATCAATTCTAAGGCCTCATAATGGGATAACTAAATTTTTGCTACCTTTTTAATCTGTGACTCTCAAATATTAGTGCATATAGGAATCCTTTGGGGTTCTTGAAAAATAAAATTCAGATTTAACTCAAATATTCTGGTGCAGCTCAGAAATCTACCATTTGAACATGCACCTATTCATTATCAGATTGTCTACTGATCAGACTTTGAGAAATATCACTTTCCAACCTATGCTTCCGTGTATTTAACTTGAATTATTAACCTCAGGGATACACATTCTCCTATTAGGCACCAATTTCATAAGGAAATAAACATAATGAATTTGGTTTTGTTAGGTCACTGTTGAGTGTATCTAGAATACCTGCAAGTCTTTCTGAATGTCATACATTTGCTATCAAAAATTTTAAAGGTTATTATGTGTATATGTTACATAAATAAGTGGGTTATGGAGTTTCTTAAGCACCCCTTAATTAAACCTACACTCTAAACTGTAATTATTTTTCTCACATCTTGTTTGGATTTGATGAACATCTATTCTTATCCTACAAAGTAATTTCCAGACTATGCTAAATTATTGCACTATAAATAAAAAATAATCATTGAAACTCCAACCTTCTCTTTTCAAAGATTATGACACTCAGGTTTGAAGGTATTAGCACAGAAATGTCAGCTCAATTATTTTTAGAATAATTAGCTTCATTATATATGGAAGGTACACAGATATAAAATTCAGTTTCTTGATTCTAAAGTAGTTTCAGCAGCAATCAAATCCAAATTGAAAGAGGCTCACACCTGCTGCCTTCATCTCTTCTCACTTGTTTATGGAAAGATTTACTATCCGAGGACCTAAACAATTATTAAATATCACATAAAAATGACTTTTAAACATCAACACAAATATCTACAAGTAACCAGACAGAAATGGTCTAACATAATTTCTTATAATTGCAAATATAGTCCTTTACAGTGTCACCTGTGTTGTTAGATGATAGAGGTACAAAGAGGCTGAGAGACTTGATCAGGCAGAACTTGAATAGGAATCAGGTATTCTGACATATCAGTGCTATTTCATCAGTTTATTACATTCACAGGACATCAACATTGTCTGTGTCAACTTGAAACTCTTCTGAGAAGGACAAAAAAATATTTCTCCAGACCCAAAGTTTCTAAAGACAACAGGCCCAGGTAACTGTCCAAGAGGTATACAATACTTTGAGACCATGCAATAAATGGGAGACAAAATAAAATTAAACTTAATTGCCAGAAAGATCAAGAGTGTGAATTAAGATAATCACATGCAAAAACATCAAGGAAAAGAGCAACAACTGAGAGCTCAGGATATGTATACTTTATCCCAGAGGATACCGTGAGCTTCTTGGATTTTGAACATCCTTAGTTAGAAAAATAATACTGCTCTACTGATTAAGCAATATGAAGGTACACAATTGCTTTAAAGGTGAATTTAGGCATATCTCCCCCAAAACATGTTTATATAATTATTTTGTGTAATAAGTCAATTTCTGAGATAATTGAAATGAAAGATGATAGTTTTTCTTTCCTTTTAAAATCATACAATAATTATACATTAGCTGGGGTTGTGGCTCAATGGTAGAGCACCTGCCTAGCATGTGTAAGGCAATGGGTTTGATCCTCAGCACCACATACAAATAAATCAATAAATTAATCTGAACTCAAAATACATATCAAGTCAAATATGTAGATATATAACTGACATTTAATTATTATAAAATAATAAATATTTTTCTTTATCAATGAGATTTCTAAAAATTAGATTCACTTTATTTTTAGGTTTATGATAAGAGCATAATATCTACCCTCTTAAAATCTATGTGTGTAATACAATATCATTAGCCATAGATACAATGCTGTACAATAGATCTCTATGAATTTTTCATCCTTTATAACTGAAATTTTATGTCCAGGAAATAGTTAAGTCTTTATGCTCCCCTTGTTTCAGCCTGAAGAAATCATTAATTTATTCTTTGCTTTTATGAGTTTGTCTATTTTAGATACCTCAAGTAAATGGAATCAAATAGTATTGATCCTTATGAGAATTCTTTGTTGCACTTAGCACAATGTCCCCAAGGTTCACCCATATTTTAGCATATGGCAGAATTTCTTCCCTTTTTAAGGCTGAATAATCTCCACCGTGATATACGATCTCATATCATGACCCAAGTGATGTTTACTCAGTTTCCTCAAACTAGGGTAGTGACTCAGATTAGAAATATTAAAGGTATGAGAAATTTAAGAAATAAAGACATGAAAATAAATGAAAAGCAAGGACATGGTGGGATGATCCAGCTCTGATGGAGACTGGATCCAACAACAAAATGGAGCCCAGAGGCTTTATTTAAGTATGTAGAAACACTGACGGGATTCAGAGTGAAGGACCTCCTGAGGTAAAACTCAGTTTCTGAATTCAGAGGGCAGCTGATTAAATTTTTTTTTTTTTTCATTTTAGATGATCCACTCAAAGAATCTTTAAATGGTAGGGAAAATAGCTGTGGTAATTGGTGTTGTGAATGTTTTTAATGATGGCATAGACATCAGGTCTATGATAATGACAATGATAATGACACTTTTGTGAGACTATACCATTAAGAAATATTTAGACAAAATGCTTCATGGACACAGTGAATTCTACAACAAGTGTTATAGTATTTGGTGAATGATTCAGTAATATTTACATTATTACATGACGTAAATAGTAAACCATATAATAAGAAAACATGCAAAGCAATCCTATACTATGATTTAGAAAGATATTTCTCCCAGAACTTCTAATTAAATAAAGGTTCTATGATAGGACACCATAGCTTCTAAACTTTTTCTACAAGTTGAAATTTCTTAAGTAGCAGGAACATATTTTCACATCTTTAAAAAGACTTGTATATAATAAAGGAATTATAACTTTCCACAGATAGTGGCCTATAAGCAACATGAAACTTCACAGTCTACTCTTGTTCTTAATGTCTCTTCTCCATCCTAGAAGCAAACTTAGAGAGGAGAATTTATTCTTCATCAGCTAATGTCAAAACGTTAATGTTTTATTCAGCTATTATTAACTTAAATGGAATAGTGAATGCTTAGAACACATACTAAAACCTAAAAATAATTAATAAATTTAAAAATTGTTGAGAGATTTATTGGGCACATGGTAATGAATAATTTTCCTTAATGCAAATTTCAGAATAAGATATAAATCACTGGATTTCATCAGAAGCAGGTTAATTACAGATGCAATGAGATCCTTTTGTAAAATGACCTCATCTCCAAAAAGACATTGCCCTGGACTTGGTTATAGTCCAGGGTAGGTTTATGTATTACATCGTATAAATCTAAATAAACCTTCAGCTACCTATGCTTATTTATGATGTTTTTAAGATTAACACATGACCCAGGTGAGAATGAATATGTGTCCACAGACCCACAATACTGATTCCTCATGAAATGATAAGACAGTAAGATTAAGTTGATTAACATGAATTTTCAAATATATCAATTTTTTTGTTTGTTTTATTTTTGTTTTTGAGAGTTTTTCTCAACAACTTAATACCAAGTACATTTCCTCCTGTAAACCAACAATGAAGTGAGGATCTTAACAAAATTAAAAACAATAGTGAACACAGGAGGTATTGCATCCCCTGGAAGGAACTTCAGGAATCTAAGAAACTAATTTTACTTCTCTCTTTATTCAGAGGAACTAATAATTGCTTAAAATGTTTTTGTGATAAAAATAGCTTACATTGATCAACATATGAGGGACATTTAAGGTATGTTTAAAAATGCATTTCTCTTGAAGAATTTTTTACTAACAAATTGCCCAAATTTATCTAATAATAAGAATGGTAAGTGGCACTTATTTAAAACAATAAAACTTAATACAAAATAAGAAAACAGATATCTAGTCACTTCCATTTTTTAGTTTAGATCATTTCATCTGGGTCTCACCAAGAAATTTGTTTTATTAAATAACTTTTAATAGCATTTGGGAAATACAGCTAGTGACTGAAAAGTCAGGTAGGACACCTCAGCCTACAGAATATATTGTAAAATAGGCATTAAATAGTCTAACTGCAGATAATTAAATCTCAGATTGTATGTTTATATAAAATTGTAAAACAAATCTAAAAGAAGAAAAAAGTATTTGGAAATAAAGTAAAATAAAATCTGGAAAACCACTTAAAGATATATAAATTGTGCTATGTGGTACAAGAGAATTTATGGTATTAAAATGATATGTATCAATTACCATTTGTCATTTGCTTTCTGACTGCAAAGTCCACCTTTACCATTGGTGATCAAAAGTTCTAGAACTTATTTAATTTTTTAAGTCTTATTCTGACTATAGTTAACATATGATAATTATGCATACTACAGTATATATTTCAAAAGAACCAGAAAAAAGGATTCGGAATGGTTTCAGTACAAAGAAATGTACATATTTGAGGTGATGGATATGCTAAACACCATTCGTTGATCATTACACAATGTATACATGTATTACAACATCACATTACATCCCCAAAACAGCCATTATCTATCCACTAGAACTTATTTAGTCTGTGTTAGACCTGGGAATATCTATACACTCATCCAACTATTGCTCTCTTCATATGTATCTTGAAAACCATATGGACATACTAACACTACCACTTGTATATCTAGAAAATTGTAATTGCCTTTGAGGTCCTTTGAGCTTTCTAAAGGACAATACAAATTCTAATGTCTGTACGTGATCTATTTTAATATTAGTCTAGTTCAAAATTTTAAACATGAATTCCTCTTGGTTTTAGATAAAATTGTTCAATCCCTCAATCTTGCATGACTACTGTTTTTTCATTCAATAGGTGTTCCTCTGTGTTTGAAAGAAGAGATATAGAAGGTTTTGATCACGGTGACAATCTGTCTTCTGAGAATCTATCTTTGGACCCCTGAAAGCTATTTGTTCTCCTAATCACTCCTGTCTGGAATATGAGCATATGGTGCACTTAGTTCCCTAGCAGAGTGGCCAGCCCTTGCTCCTGTAAATACCATGTGCCCCTGTGGGGTGCAGGCACCATTTTTGCACTGATCTGGCAGTCTGCTATGTAGATACACTACAGAACTAGCTTTCCTCAGGCAATTCCGTAGGCAAATTCTCAGTGATAGCTGGATCCTTGCCTTCTCAGTACATGAGAAGCAAAGGCAGAAATAAAGTCTCAAGGACCACCCTCTGCCTGAGCATAAACTGTCACCAGATGTACTTGGATATGACTCAACATCAGTTTAGTAAGAAGCAGCTTGCAAAGCAGCCTCTTCCCAGAGTCTCCAGTGCAAGTGTCAAAGCCCCAGTATGTCCCCATTGGTAACCCCACTTACAAAGACATCTCTTCATCGATGGAGAGAAGCCCAGTGAGAGAAAAATTTAGACTTGATTGCTTTGCTGTTTTTCCAATAATTCTCTATGCCAGAAAATATGTGCATTATCCTTTTGTATTCTGTATTTTGTGTACATCTTTCCTATAGCCTGAATTTTATAGATGTAAAATGTTTTATTCTATATCTATATTGCAAGCAAACATAATTGTATAACCTCAATTTCTCTCCTTTATTCTTTTATAAACACAGCTCTGAATATTTGAAAACTCATAATTTAAGATAATGAGAAAACAACTATTTACTTATTATTCATCAGACTTATAATTAGCTGTTCCTATCTTAAATGCCACCAGGATAATTCACATAATTGCAGATGGTTTGGAATGCCATGTTGCAGTAACTTCATTTCCAGTAAAGAATGATCAAATACTACATTACAAGTTTAAGGGGAGTATTAATTTTAATAAAGCAAAATTTATTAAAAACAGGATGTTTTCAGTTTTATTTATGAAAAACAAAGATGCCATTACAAAATCTCAGAAAATAGAGTAACAAACCAATGTAAATATGCTGTAACAGTTGTCATCTGTATTTCACATATTTAAGTGAAGATGAATGTATCTAAGGGATTTGTTTTCTTTCACAGAGCTTGACTGAATCCATTTTTTTTCTTCCTGGTGACATAAGGTATTATTTATGTTACCCTAAATTATTTTCTTTTCACTTTAAAATTATTCACAAGTCTTTTAATTTGTTTTAGTCTTACTGAGCTTTACAAAACAAGCTTAGGGTCTGAGAAAGAGACTAAGGCAATTCCCTTTTGGGGCTTTTGCATTGACTAAAACAATCAAATTTATCAGCTGGAAACAGTCCTTGGCTTCACGCAAACAGACCAGTTCATTTACTAGTTTAAAGAGTCTTACTGGGGCATTCCAGCTCCATTGTGAAGAAACCACTACCACAGCACAATACAAAAGGCTTCCGTTCCCCTGAGTAGTATTCATGTTGACTCAGACCTGAGGTTAGGATGACTAAGGGCCAGACAAACATGGAAGTAAAGAACCAATATTTCATGGCTGGTGGTTTATGATAAACCTGACCTTAGAAAATAATTCTGCATTATAAACTCAGAATATTTCTATTTATAACCCATTTTTTACTGCAGTGTATGGACAAAGCTCTTTTGGAATTATATATAAATATAAACTCAAGTTGAATCTTTAAACAGGATGTAGGGATAATAAAGGTATAGATAATTAGTTCACTTTGTGTGAATTCAGTTTATTTATTTAAAACATCATTTACATTGTAATTGACAGAAAGAAAAATAATTATAAGCAGTGACTTAAAAAAGAGTACGAAGTTCTTGGCAGTGAGAGTCAGGAATATAAAAATATGAAAGGGAGTTTGAAAGGAAGGAGGGAAAGGAAAACATACTGCTCTGCAATTGGCCTAAGGAGATGTATGCTAAATGATAGAGTCCTGCTACTCCAAATAGGTAATACAAATTCTACATAAAGAAAAAAGGGAGAATATATTGTTCTTCCTTTCTCTGTAGAAGGGAATTTTGTAAAAACCAGGAAGCACTGCACGGGCATAGGATAGCACTGAGCATGCTGGTCACACAGCGTCTTGTCACAGCCAACAGAGCTTCAAGGGAGACGCACAGACAGTGCTTTCAACAAATACCTCAGAGAAATATTTTGAACAAAAATTAAATTATAAAATAGGACTAATAATATATCTGAGACCATGCTGTGACTTCTTCACTAGCTTTCTAATACAAGCATGGGCCAGTCAATTCATCTTTCTTATTTTCTGTTTTCTCATAGATGAAGTGAACTGGATGAACTCCAAAGTACTTTGAAATGAGCAATTTCCATGATTTTCAAATCCATCTATCATTATTTCCTTCTCAAAAAAAATAATATCAACTTGTGTATCTGTACGTCAGTGACAGCAAATAGCATTCTTTATGTAAGAACAATTTCATTGCTATTTGAAATATACAGAAGCGGCTGCTTTAAAGTTGGCTATCTCCTAAATACTAAAAAACGAATAAGTGCACAAATAGCAATATGCCTCTAAACAGTTACATATTTGAGGATTTATTTCTAAACAACACACATGCATACCTTTATCTTCAATAATTAAATTTAATCATGCAATTCTTTCATTCAAAAACATTCAAAGTTTCTGCGCCACAATTTATTTTGTAAATCTGAAAAGGAATCAGAAGCACTGTTTTTATTCACCAGCCATAGTCATTTCGCTTTTGTTCTCATGCAAACTTTAAAATGATTGTTAGATTTTTTTTTTTTTGGCATCTGTGATCAGAAAATATTATTTTCAGATGTAAATTAGGAACTCTCTATTGAGATTTCTTTATGAAGCAACACTGTAATTTCAACTCTATTCCTAAGGGGATTTATTTTTGAAATGTCTGTTTCTTTCTCATCATTTTCAGCTCATGCTTTGTTTCCTTCCTCTGGGTTTCAAAGTTTCTTTTGGATATTTCCAATTAAGATAAAAGTTTGCTATGTTTTTCTTTAAAGTCATATAAAAGATTTTTTGGAACAATGCCATTTTTCCTAACATACAAAGCTGTTGCTGTGAGTAGGCTAGCTCTCAGATAACTCCTTCTGTAGCCCAATTCATGATTAATTAGTTTTTCTAAAGAAGTAAATAAGCATCTTACTTTTTGCTTTCTTTGCACAATGTTTGACATATTGTGAAAGTCTGATTTTGCTATATTGCTCTTAATCAACGCTAATACATGCTTACAATGTGATAAAATAGTATAGTGATAAGGCATGTATAAGAATATCAGTGAACCGATTCAAAGCTTTTCTTCTTTAATGGTATGGTGACATAGTAGCTTGTTTATTATTGATAATGATACAATAACAACAATCTAAAAAAACACAATAAAATGATTGATTCATTTTCTTTTTCCTGGGTACTTAGAATCCTGTTATTCCCTTACATTCTTAACTATTTCTAATCCAGGAGTGCTTACAGATATGTTGAACTACATTTTTCAGAAAATTTAAGTAGGTTAGATTTAGCATCAAGGAATACTCGGATTCTCTATTTCTTCATTGTCACATCCATCCCCAATTTTTAGAAGAAAATTACATTTCATTTTCAACAGAAGAGCTGGGCTTTTAAAAAATTATTAGTTAATATAAAAATAGACAAATACTGACTTAAAAGAAGAAGTAGGCAAAAGAACAAAAGTGAAAAAAGAAAAAAAGCATACGCAGGCAAAAGAAGAAAATAAGAGTAAGGAAAGAGAAAGAAGCATAGTCAACTTATACCTTTGACAAAGGAGCAGAGATAACACAATGGAGAAAAGATACTGTTTTCAACAAATGCTAGAATAACTGGATATCTTAGATGCAAAAAGTAAAATAAAATAACTAGAGATACAGATCTTACACTCCCCAAAACTAACTTATAATGGATCATAGGCCTAATTGGAAAATATAAATCTCTTACAAGATAGCATAGAAGAAAATCTAGATAAACTTGGTCTCGTTCACAACTTTTTGTAAACACCAAAGGCATTATCATGAAAGAATTTAGTGAAAAGTTGAACTTTATTAAAATTAACAACATCTGCTCTGTCAAAGACACTGTCAAGAAAATGCAAAGACAAGCCCCAGACTAGAAGAATATATTTACAAAAGACATTCTACTTGGTGCTATTATATTAAATGCACAAATAACTTTGAACACTCTATGATAAGAAAAGAACACAATTAAGCTGGGCACAGCGGCTCACCCCTATAACCCCAGCAGCTTGGGCGGCTGAGGCATGAGGATCTCAAGTTCAAAGCCAGTCTCAGCAAAAGCGAGTTGCTAAGCAACTCAGTGAGACCTTGTCTCTACATAAAATACAAAATAGGGCTAGGGATGTGGCTCAGTGCCCCTGAGTTCAATGCCTAATACACTCTCCCCCCAAAAGAAAAGAACACAATTAAAACATGGACAAAATATCTGTCCAAAATATTTCACCAAAAAACATACACAGGTGGAAAATAAATATTTGAAGAGATGTTCAGCAGCATATTTCACTATAGAATTGCAATATAAAATAATAATGTGATACCATTTACCACGTATTAGAATAGCTAAAGTAAAAAATTGTGATACCACCTATTAGAATAGCCAAAGTAAAAATTGCTGAAAACACTAAATTCTGACCAGGATACAGAACAACAGAAACTGGTATTGCTCGTGGAAAAATAACCTATTTAATGTACTTTGGAAGATAATTTGGCAGTTTCTTACAAAACTAAACGTATTGTTATTGTTTGAATATTTATAAAGTGTCCCCCAAAAGCTTCTGTGTTAATTCAGGAATATTCAGAGGTGATACAATTGGACTGTGAAAGTTGTAACTTAATCAGCTGTTCCTAATTTAAATGAACTGAGTGGTAACTGTAGGCAGGTGAAGTGTGGCTAAAGGAAGTGGGTCACTGAAGTCAGGGTCTGGAATGGTTCATTCACTGCAGCTTCTTCTTGTCCATCCTTCTACTTTGTGGCAACCATGCAGTGAGCTGCTTTCCTCCATCCTACCCTTAGCCCATGATGCTATGCTTCACTTTGGGCCCAGAGCAATGGACTTGGCCAGATAGAGACTAAAACCTCTGAAACTGTGAACCCCACTAAGCTTTCCCTCCTGTAAGTTGTTCTTGTTAAGATATTTTGATCAGTAACCCAAACCTGACTAAAACACACATTATTACCTCGTGATCCAGCAATCACAATCTTGTCCATTTGCCAGATGAAATAAAAACTGATGTCCACACAAAAAGCTGTACATGCACATTTCATAGCAGCCTGATTTATGATTGCCAGAACTTTAAGAGCAACCAAGATACACTCGGTGTGTGGATGAATTATCCATGCTATAACCAGAGAAAGGAATATTATTCACAGATTTAAAATATAAGCTATTCAGTCATGAAAAGATATGACTTAACCCTTAACAAATATTACTAAATGGAAAAAATAAATCTAAAATATCTACTCATTGTATGATTTCAACTGTATGACATTCTGGAAAAGAAAATACTGTAGAAATAGTGAAAAGATCAGAGGTTGCTAGTGGTTAACTGGCAAGAAGGAATGGATAGAATCTTTTAAGAGATTGAAAGTACTCTCAGGAAGAATGGAGGAACTTTGGTCACGGGATGGAAGGGGGGAGGGGGCAGGGGGACAGTAAAGATGGTGGAATATGATGGACATCATTAGCCTTAGCTTTATGTATGATTGCATGTATGTTGTGATTCTACATCACATATAACCAGAGAAGTGAAAAGTTGTGCTCCATCTGTGTATAATGAATCAAAATACACTTTGCTATCATGTAAACCTAAATAGAATAAATAAATAATTTTTTTAAAAAAGTACTCTGTAGGATACTAAAATGTGGGCAGCTGTATTACATCCATAAAGTGCACAACCCACAAATTGCACAACACCAAGAGTGAACTTTTATGTGAAGCATGGACTTTGGGTGACAATGATGTGTCAAAACAGGTTCAACTGTAACAAATATACACTCTGGGGAAGGATGTTGGCAGTGGGGGAGATTGTGTATGCATGTGTAGGAGAGATACAAGAACCCTCAATATTTTCTACCTAATCTTGCAGTAAATCTAAAATGTTCTAAAAATATAGTCTGTTTTTTAAAAGAGCAGAATATACTGGAGCTTAAAATGTTTATAAGCCACTCCTTACGTTTTGGAGCAAAGGAAGCAGACTTCAAAATGGAAGGTGATTGTCCAAGGATAGACAAAATATTCAAGACAAATTATTGAATATTATTTACTGTACACATAATCCCTGCTTACTAATAAATATTAAAAGAGTACAGATTTTATTAAACAATTTTTCTACAGTGCCTTAATTCTTTGACTTTTAAGCCAATCTATGTCTCCATGGTTTAAGTACACTTTCTGGAACACCACTATCTCAAATTGATTTCTGTTGTTCCTAAACACCATAGCCTTTGTTTTGAGTATCATAGAATTCAGGAAATGAATTTGATTCAGTTTCATGCTTTATGCTATGAAGTCATTTTCCTCTTAGGATGAATGCAATATAAACTCTTTACAAAATAAGGAAGCTATTTTAAAAGTGGTTATATGGCATACATGCATTTTACACCTTTTAGAACCTAGTCTAATGCTACATTATGAGGGTTTAAGAAAAAAACATAAAATCTGGAAAATCTACAGAAATGAGACTTTTACTAAAAAGAATTATTTATTGCTGAACTTGAATAGTGGTTTGACAAAATGAGAAAACATTCAACAAAACATGTACAGTCATTTAAATGCAGTGTTTGGAAATTAATTATTATAGTATTTGATTCTAAAGTACACTAGTTATAGAAAAGAAAAAAATTAGTTTCTTAATCATAAACAATGTTTTCTTTCTTCTTATGGGATAGATTAAATTTATGCTTATTGTTTTGATAGCATGGAAAACAGTGATTTAATAACATCTCTTAAATATTAATAACAAAGACACTGACAACCAAAACTACAATACATAAAACATGTACTAAATTTAAAAGAATTGTTCTAATCCATATGTACACTCAAATCTTTACTTGGATTTGATCTTTATTCTCTATTAGAATGTTTCATAAATGTGCAAGGAATTATTCCTTAGGTGACGGGAAAAAAAAAGGTATATGAAGGGAAAAAATACTTTATTTCCTAAAGTTTTATTTGGAACTATGTAGAGAGCCCTCGGTGGGCTGTGTGTGGACCACCACGCAAGTGTCCCACACAGCACTAGAAACAGGGCTGACCTGCTGTAGCTGCAGCCCCTCTGAGTTGGGCATGACCTGCCAAGATGCCAATCAACCTGCTGACTGCAAGACTCCTTCTTACCTTGAAAAAGGATGTTCAATGGAAGATCTTTAAAGTTCCCCCATAAATAAAGCACATGGTGGGACCATTTTGTCCTTTTGCCTTTTTACCATCTGCCAGAAGCCTGGAGGCTCTTCTGGCTGTGGGCTTGTCCTACCACCGTGTTTTGAAACTATTTCCTATGTTCTGTGGGGTTTTTTGCCCCCTTATCTCTTTTGGCCAGTTCTTTACCGGTCAGAGAATCTCATCCTTGTCATCCATGTGGGACATGGAATTGACAGAAATATATTGAGATAACAGAAAAGTTTCTAAAGTAGTAAGCAAATTTCCCATGAATCTTTCATCATGTTTGCCAAATATCAACATCTTACATAAAAACCATAGTAAAATTATCAAACCCGAAGATTGACACTGCTGTAATACTATTGATTAAGCCATCCATGTACCTTACACAAATTGCACCAGGTTCCAAACTTTTACATCTTTTTGTGGTCCATGAGCCATTCAAGAATTCTACATTGAATTTATTTGGCATGTCTCCTCAGTTTCTGCAAATCTGTTTTCTTTATCCCCCATCACTATTGATCAATTATATTGCAGACTTCCTTATTTTGGGTTGCCTGTTGGTATACCATGATTACATTGAACATAAGAAATTGGTGTAAGCAAACATATTAATGTATGTACACAGATACATGTTGTTATGGTTTAGATAAGGCATCCCCCAAAAGCTCATGTGTAGGACAATGCAAGAAGGTTCAGAAAAGAAATGATTGGTTGAGAGCCTTAACCCAATCAGTGAATTAATCCCCTGATAACTAAACTAAGTGGTAACTGAAATGGTAGGGTGTGGCTGGAGGAGGTAGGAATTGAGGCATGGCTTTGGGTTATATATTTGTATTTGGCAAGTGAAGACCTCTCTCTGCTTGCTGATCACAATGTGAGCTGCTTCCCTTCACCACGCTCTCCTGCCATGATGTTAAGCCTCACCTCCAGCCCTGAGGAATGAAGCTGGCCTTCTATGGACTAAGATCTCTGAAACTGTGAGCCCTCAAATAAACTTTTTCTCCTTTAAAATTGTTCTGATCAGCTTTTAGTCACAGCAGTGAAAAACCTGACTAAAATACAAGTTTACATATATATTGCACAGACTCACATGTAAATAATTATGTGTTTACTTCTAATGCATTCATTTACTTATGTACACTTGTATTTATAGTACATGCAAATAAATATTTTATCCTATAAAAACTGTACTGATGCTTGCTTTGTTAGCAATACATTAATGATCCTTCTTCATGAATAAAGTTCTTCATATATTTACTATAATACTTAGAAATTATAGTAATTATTAAAATATTATGAATCAAAGTAAGAAATTGTTTCTAATATAATATATATTTGATAATATATCTTCCTATCTTTTGTTATTTTAAATAACAACTTCCCTTTATCTATCATTGATAATATCCACAACTATTCCCAAATATCTACAAATAGTTTCTCTTGTCTTTTAGTCATTATAACTCCAAAATTTTTCATTAATACCTTTTAAATATTTCCTATTTTTATCCAAACTTTTATATATACATATACATTTAAATATATATTATATATTTTATATATATATTTGAAGTGTCTTGGATTCTAACACTTGTTTAACATTTCTTTTTTTTTTAAGTCTCCTAATTTCTGCTTTTTTAAAAATTCCATGTCCATACCGTCTTTACTCCTGCTAGAATAAATAATTCTGAGAATGAAATGATGTCTCAGTTGAGTCCGACCACAGCGGTATGAAAGGATTGCAGTTGGTTGCAAACTCTGAGTCAGCATTTTTCTGTTTGATTTGTTCCCATTCAACGAATGACATAACTTCAGTTGAATAGTCAGCTGCAGTTGGGTTGATCAGATTTTCTCTCCTACATCTTCAAAATTTGGAACAGAGAGAGATTAATTAATATCTTCTGTCACATTAACAGAAGTGCTTCTAAAATTTTGATGTGCATATGGATAACCAGGGAACTTTCCAATATGCAGATCATGCCCCAGATGCAGAGAGCCATCAATTGTAAGTTCTCAACTGATATTGGTGCTGCTTTTAGCTCTAGCATATTTTTAAGAGCAAGGGCATACATGAATGGGAAGGTCAGTGAAATTCTCTGTTTAGACCCTTGTCCAGGTTTCTTCCCTGCCTTTTCGTATCTCCTCTTCTAATTTCTTGAGATAGTCTCCTGTTTTCAGTAAATTCATTTTTAATTCAAGTCAACAAGAATTAGGATATTGTGATTGCAACCAATGCAAACAACCACAAAACTAATGCCTGCTATGGGTATACATACAATAGGTAAAGAGATGTCCACAGGAGTTGCATTTGATTTCCCCCTATCTATTAGGCCATGGAACAAAGAAGGAATTAACAGAGAATTACCTTCTCCTGAAAGTACCTGCTCTGTTGCCAACAAGTAATTTTAATATTTCATGGTGTTTTTAATTAAATTATGCCAATTTCTTTCCCTTTCTTTTTGGTTTGTTTTATAGAGCCTCAGTTTATCATGGTTTATCTTACTTAGTGGTGTTTATATGGTGTTTGAGTTTTCAAAGTTTAAATTAAGTACAGCAGTAATTAAGTAGAGTAGTAATTATGAAAAGAATATATTATAAATCTCTTTTTAGGGAAGTAAATTATATGTAAATATAATGTCTTTTTTTTTTCTTTTTCTTTTTGGTACTGGGGATTGAACTCAGGAGTGCTTAACCAGTGAGCCACATCCCCAGTCCTTTTTGTTTCTTTTATTTTGAGACAAGGTCTCACTAAGTTACTGAGTCTGGCTTTGAACTGCCTCAGACTCCTAAATCAGTGGGATTACAGGCATGCACCACTGTGTGCCTCAGTAATATCTTAATGTGTACATCAGTGAGTCTTTAACCTCACTGCTTGAATTCAGAAAAATATAATTTTGATACAATTTCTATCCCATTATAACAAAAATATCTATAATAGGTACATAATTTTTAGTAGCAAAATAATTTTCCCACAAGAAAAAAGTTTTTGTTTACTGCAATAATAGAAATCATTATAGCTTAAAGTTTATATGAAAAAATTATTATTGCATAGTTCATGTATCTAAATATATTAATATATTTATAGTGCATAAATTTGGGGAATTTGCATAGCACACAAAAAATAGCATATTGTAACTTAAAATAAAATGTTCTTTTCACAGTATTTTTGTGTTCTGATACCTTGTTATGACTAACCAAGAATTAGAAAATAACACACAGAAGTACCTTTTGATCATTGACCTATGGTAAATATCTCCTGTTTTTATTTTCACAAATCCATTCATCTTTCTGTCAAAACATTACTCTAAATTTTCTTAACTGCCTTTCTCCTCAGCTGCCTCTGTCAATGGTTTGAATGAAGTTGCACTAATTACTAGCTAACCAGTCCTTGAGAGTGACCCAAAGGAATTGTTTCTAGGACGGGTACTGATCCAATGGTCATTCATAAGATCTGTACCCAGACTGCACCCAGAAAGAACTCTTTTTGTTACAAAGATTTCAGAACTTTTTAAAACAAGAGTTAATGGATTTTATTTCTCTTCCCCACTCTAGATTCATTTAGATAAAATCTGAGGTTTAAGTAAGGGTTGCTTTTAGAATACCTTTTTGACTCAGCAGAAGACTAAATCATCCTTTTATTTTTTTATTTTTATTTTTTAGTTGTAGATGGACGCAATATCTTTATTTTATTGATTTATTTTTATGTGGTGCTGAGGATCGAACCCAGTGACTCACGCATGCAAGGCAAGCACTCTATCACTGAGCCACAGCCCCAGCCTCATCCTTTTTCTTTTGAGCACTGGGCAAAAATCGGTAAAAATCAGACAAAGTTGTTTAAAGAAAGATGGGGCAGGTGGAAGAAATTGATACTCTGACTCACATCTGAAACCTATAGGCTTTACATAGACATTTTCAAAAAATTTGAAGACATCATTGGTGAAATTGGAGCAGGTATTTTATCCCTAATGTCATCGAAACTATTCTAGTTTCAATGGTCTGTTTAACAATCAACTGGAGTGTAGTTTCCATCAGCTTCTGTAGGCTCCTTCAAGCATGGCCTTTTTTTGTTGGATAGACATCAAGCAGTTGAAAAAAATAATTTACATGTATCTAAATCAAAGTGAGGCAAAACCTATATGCATAAAAAATATTTCTTTGGATCCCAAAATCCAGCATCTGTTTATCAACAGAACCAAATAATGTGTAACTGTTAGCTGTGAAAGATTCTTCATAAGCAGTTTAATGCACCTGTTCTAATTGAAATTCAGAATCATGTTCTGAATAGTCTAGAAAATGTGTGGTTACCATTGTCTCAGGCAAGTGAACAGTTTGCAGCCTGTCAAAAGAAAGCTATAGATGAAAAACATAGCAGAAGAGCTTGTATTACAAAACATAAAAGGAAAATTGGCCTGTAGAGAATAAGTGAATATCTTCATCTTTTGAAATTGTTGTTTTTATAAAGCATTATTAAATCCAGTTATTTCAAGACAATGTCAATAGTTTGTGGATCTAACAGGAGATGGATTGGAAAATGGGGTGTTTTGGGGACAAGAATTACAAAAGTGTAAGTACTTGGGCTATTTTTGCTGTGATGAATCTGCATCTATAAAAAAATCACAATTTTTATTAACTGCTTTATTAGTTCCAGTACTCTACCAACTTTACATATAGATATTCCAGTAAAGCAAGCCCAGTAGATTATTGAACACATGAAGGAGTTCAGGGTTAGAAGTTAGGAACACAGGGAGGAGTTAAGACCACATGTATTTAGAGAGGCAGAAATGGAAAGTTAGGGGGTCCTCTTTAAATTTTGGCCTCAGCTTTGAAAGTTTAAGAAATAAGTTACTAATGAAAAAAAATGAGCATTTTAGAAAGAAGACAAGAACATAATTAAGAAGAAAAAGAAGTTGCCATTCACAGACAATGAAAAATTGGGAAAGGTTAAAACCAAATGGTATGTGGGGCCTACAGAGTTTATTTACCAAATTAATGACTTTAGCCAGCTATTTAATTCTAGACCTGTAAGTATATGGCTGACAGCCATTCTGGAGCTACTCGAAGTATATACAAGCTTTAGAACAGGAGAGAACTCTTTTTATAATTCAAAAAGAACTGAGTGAAAAAAAGAAAAAGTTGCTTATAATACCATGTCTCATAAGTTTAAATCTACTGATTCTGCTTTATCTTCCCACACCATCCTGAAGGGACAGTCATGTTAATGTACCCTGCTGCTGATAGAGCAGGAATTCTTTAAATCAAATTGAACTGACATGAGAAGCTCTAGTGATTTTTTGATGGTCTGAATTACAGTAAGTTCTGACATCTAAACAATATCTGATTTGTTTATTCCCATAGTTTAAATTTTGTTTATTCCCATAGTTAAAATTGCAGCCATTCTGTACATATGACATATGATAGTATAATTTTTTCTTAATTTACAAAGGAAAAAAAATGGTGCTTCAGTGAGCCCATTAAGAATTCCAGGTATACTCAATGATTCATGGTGCAAATTTATTCTCTCAGCATCTTTCTGTCATGCAGAACTTGAGTGTGCAGATGAAATAGAAGAAAGCAGAACCAAAACATGAAGGAATATGGAGTCCTACTGATGTGTCTGGAAGCCATGTCTGAGTTCAAAATCACTGCAAAGACTTTCCAAACACTTTCAAATAATCTCTTTTTTGGCATAAATCAGCTCACATTGAATTTATGTCACTTTCAATAATATATTAAATGAATAGCATTATAAGTATTAACTATTTTTTTTATTTTATTATTTTATTTTATTTTATTTTTTGGTACTGGAGCTTGAATTCAGGGGCCTGGACCACTAAGCCACATTTCCCAGCTGTATTTTGTGTTTTATTTAGAGACAGTGCCTCGCCCCTGCTGAGGCTGGCTTCTCCTGTCTCAGCTTCCCAAAGTGCTGGGATTACCGCGCCTGGCTTTATTTTGTTTTTAATTGACAAATAACAATTGTACATATTTGTGGGGCAAAGTGTAAATAAATTCAAGTACTTCTATTGGCTATGAGGAAACAAACAACTCACCTCAATAGGACAACCTCTCAGAAGCAAGCAGGTGTTCTCTGAAAAATCTTTATTTTAACTCTCTATGATGTTCACAATTCATAAAAGTACATGAATGTATTTCATATGAAAAATTGATTTTAGTAGTGAAAGGTGAAAGACATGTATTCATAACATATTTCTAATGAACATTTGAAATATAGTTCATGTTTTTGATAGAGTATTTAAAAACATGGATTTATTTAAAACTAATAGCTTAAAAACCCAAACATGTACTTCCAAATGGAGTTTGTCAAAATTTGAGCATATATTTTTCCCAATTCAGAGATTGAAAAGCTAGATCTAACATATTCATTTCTTTGCCGGAACAACCTATTTAAAAGGTCAAAACAGAAGCTATCTGCTGAAGTTTCACTGCTTTTTCAAATTTGCCATGATTTCTCAGTGTATCTACTCCTAATATGAAGTGACAGCCTGACAATGAAAGTAATTTCAACACATTCTCATGGTATTGGTGGCCCATACTATTACTTGTGAATCCTACTAGTGACTTAAAATATTTTATGCCAATGATTTCTTCAATATTTGATGAAATTTCTCTCTTGACATTTTATAAGCCACTTTTTCTTGGTATAATCAGTGTACTTTTTAAAAAAAACTCATAGTATCTAGGGGTAGTGTGCACTATTAAAGACTCAAACTGCCAGATGAAAACTCAAATTTTCCTTTGAAAATTTTTCATAGATCCACTAATTCATTAACTGGCTTAAATAGCAAACTTTACGGACTGTAATTTATGTTTACCAATGTAGTAAGAATTTGAAATGCATAAACAAAGTCCTATATTTTCAACACTCTAAGAAATCATGTTAGAGCAAAAATCTATCAGGTAATAAAACCCAAACTTACTTTACACTTTCTGAATGTTCAAGTTCAAAGCCTATGATTAGGCTTTTCAGTCTGTGTGATTTGACAAAATACAATCAGAAACAAACATATATTTTGCTTTGTTCAGTCATATTTGCATGAACAGAATTTTTCCAATATAAATTGGACTATTTTCCCTTATGTAAAAAATTCACACTATAATATTTATGTCAAGAGTACACATACTAAGCGGGGCGAGGTGGCGCAAGCCTGTAATCCCAGCACTTAGGGAGGCTGAGACAGGAGAATCGCGAGTTCAAAGCCAGCCTTAGCGATGGCGAGGCGCTAAGCAACTCAGTGAGACCCTGTCTCTACATAAAACACAAAATAGGGCTGAGGATGTGGCTCAGTGGTCGAGTAGCCCTGAGTTCAATCCCCGGTACCAAAAAAAAAAAAGAGTACACATACTAAATTCTCAAATTCAAATAAATGTACATTTATTAAAGAAAGGTTATTCAAAACCCCAGAACTTACGATGTCTATTACCATTTAAGTAGGTATTTTATTTTATTGAAATAATTGAATTTCAGATGACACAATCTGTGTTTAAAGATTAAAAATTACTAGAGAATGTTTTCTGGAAACAAAAAGTCAGGAAGAGATATGAGAATGCTTAAAATATAATTTGGAGGAGTTGCACATGATCAACTCTCGTTTCAATATTATACTTTGGACCAAACTTGTTCAAGTATCTTGTGAATCCTACTAAATTGGTCCAATGTCTTGAAACCAACCTTGTGCAAAACATTGGTTGGAAATCCATGTTAATTCAATCAAATTCATGAAAGTTTCTATGTGAAAATTATCCTCTTCAGGAATGAAGTTCAAGTTTAAAACCTTTTGTCCAAGATATATTGATTAATACTGAATTTAGTCTTTTTTCAAAATTCCCTTTTATAAGTGAGGTATGAAGAATGGAAGAACTTTTATTCTCTTTAATTTGATGACATAGCTTTCAGCTTTCAGGTTGTTAACTACAGATTTTACCACTTGTTATTCTCTAATTGATTCATATGAAATTTAGTTATTAAAATGAAATGCAGATATCAGGCAAAAACCCTCATGTGTACATTTCATTCATAATTACCAAAACTTGGAAGTAACCAATATGGTTTTTCAATAGGTGAAAAATAAATAAATCTTGTGAAATTCAGACAAAGGTACTAATTTCCGCCACCCGCCCCCTCAGCTAAAAAGAAGTAAGCTATTGAGCCCAGAAAAGACATGTATGAAAGTTAAATGCAATATAACTGAGTAAAATCAATCTAAAAAAATTTATAGTGTATGATTGTGACTATATGACATTCCTGAAAAGACAGAACTATGGAAACAGTAAAAATATCAGTAGTTGCCTGGGGTCAGGGAAGTAAGAAGGGATAAATGGGTGTAGCTCTTGAGGATTCAGTGAAAAGAAAGATTCATACACTGTGTATGATACTCTAATGATGGACACATGGCATTATACATCTGTCAAATCCCAAAGAATATAACACAAAGAGTGAATCCTAAGATAAACTGTGGATTTGGGATAATAGTGATGCATAGATGTTGGTTTATTGATTATAACTAATGTGCCATTCTGGTGGAGGAGGCTGTGCATGTGAACAGGCAGTATGCATAAGGGAAATCTACCTTTTCTACAATTTTGAAATGAACCAAAAGTTGTTTTAAAAAATAAAGCCTGTAAAAAAAAAGTGATCCACACATACACATACACTTTTGGTAGTTTTTGATATGAATTGAAAAACAAATCAGAGCAGAGACATTCTTAAATGATGGTGCTATCTTGACTCCAAAATGTGTCCTTATTAGCACACCAAGAATATACTAAAAATCAAGTTGTACTCTGATTTCTATTATGTAAAACTAGTGGATAAACTATAGAAGGCTGAAAATCTTTATAGGAAATCTATTCTTAGTGTACATTTCTCTGTAATTCAATCACATTATTTACTTGTATATTTTTTAAAATGCAGTCATCTTTGTAGGAAATCAACACCAACAGTCCCATAGTTCTTTATGCATCCCTTCAAAAACTTCTAATAAAAACTGTTACCATTTACATATTAATTTTTGACAGCCAATACAGAGATGTTGTGTCATTTCCATTATTGCTTGTAAAATCCATACCTCTCCCAATCTTGCCTTTACATACTAAAAGACATCATTATCATTTCAAATATTAAACCATTTCAATATGATATTCAAGATTTGAGTTTACCCAAACTAGGGTTGTAGGGACACCAAGGGACAGCTAAAGAGCTCCACCTCCTGGCACAAGACCAGAGTCTCAGAAAGTTCACGTTTAATTAGGAATTAAAACTTAAATATTTTTGTGTTCTAAAACATTGACATTTCTACTTACATTTTTTCTCTCTCAAATTTGCAAGTACACAAAGCATATTTCTTAGAGATTAATTATCCAAACCTAGGTAGTAATTGCAATCAAAGCAGTATGTTTTCACATTTAAATTATCTTAGGTTGCTAAGCTCTTTTGACTCCAAACCCCAATGATTTAGTCACTAATGAGGATTGTTTTCTCTCTGAGGACTATAAACTTAAGTATGTCTTCATGTAGCTGATTTTTTCCTCTATCTTAAAGCTCATTAATTAGAAACTGACTTCACCCCTTTGTAGCGTTTAAATGTGCTGCTTTAGAAGAGCTTTTACTGCTTAGCAATAAGATGTCAATGGATAAAAACAGCTTTTACTGTTTCTTGGAGAAAGCATTTTTATTACAAGTGCAATAACAATCTGAGCAGATAACTGAAAGAATAACTAAATTTTGTGTTTCTGAATTCCATATTCAACTTTCAATTTTCTCTCATTTCTTTTAAAATGCATAGAAACTACATTTTGCAAATCTGAATTTTCTAATTAGAATAAACCTATAATCAAAATGGTATGCTGTGAGTAACATGCACCATTAACTTTCAAATTACTATCAGTTACAGAATTTGGCACATGATTTCCATAACTGTTTATTTAAGCCAGCTGACAGACCGTATTTGGTAATTCTCATCCCCACAGTTCATCATCTTCTATCTTATGAAGTTTATCTTAAGCATATTAATATTTGGGGGTTGGGGATTTAGGTTGTACATTGCAAATAATCATATGCTCATATTCACAGCTGGCCACACTGATGTCCTAGGTTCCTGTTGTTTCATTTCACTCCGATTTTTCATGCACAGTCCTGTGCCTGTCATAGGCAACCATTTCAAATGTTTGGCATGTCTTCTTTTGTCTTTGCAAAATATGTAGTGTGGTTTTATGTGCACATATTTTAAATGTTTCTAAGTGTTAGAGTTTAGTTATGAGGTGTTAACCAAAAGTTCATGTGTCTCAATGCAAAAGGGTTTAAAGGTGAAAAGATTGGATTATGAGAGCCTTAATCTAATCAGTGTGTTAATCCACTAATAAGGATTATTTGGATGGTAACTGCAGGCAGATAGGGTGTAGCTAGAGGAGGTGGGTCACTGTGGGTGTGTCCTTGTTGAACAGAGTGCAGTGCAAGCTCCCTCTCTATCACTTCTCTCTCTCTCCCCGCCCCCCTCCACTTCCCCCACCCTCCTCTCTCTCTCTCTTCCTGGTGCCATGCTCCCGGCTGCTTTCCTCTACCACACACTTTCACCTTGATGCCCCGCCTCACCCTGAGGAATGGAGTAAGCCATCTATGGACTGAGACCTGTGAAACCATGAGCCCTAAATAAACTCTTCCTCCTCTAAAATTGTTCTTGTCAGGTCTTTTGGTCACAGCAGGGAAAAAGCTGACTAAAACATTAAGTGAATTAATTTTAACACAATATCTGTGTTGCCATGTGTGTATTTCATCACTTCATTACCTGCATTAACATCCTTCACATCTGACCTAACTATTACTCAGTTTGGATGTAATTAATGTCTCCAACACACACACACACACACACACACACACACACACACTCCCACATCCCTCTGTGATAAATATGTATCCTCTAAACATAAATTTTTATGAAGCACTATGGAAATTTCTCTGTGGTCCATATGCTAGAGTGAATTTATTGATTCCTACAGTTTGAACACAATCAACTTCTATAAGCCATACTCTTCAGAATGACAGGGCAATCTACTTAAATGAGTAGTGCTTTGGGTCCATCTCCACAACAACACTTGTTCTTATCTAGAGTTTTGTTCTTTACTAAAGGCATTGTTGTCTTAAAATACATACTTCTAATTACTGAACAATTCTTCATATTTATATAGATACTTAGTTTTCTTCTTTTTTTTTGGAGAGGAGGAGCTGGTGTTACAGGAAATTGAACTCAAGGGCACTCAACCACCGAGCCACATTCCCAGCCCTGTTTTGTATTTTATTTAGATATAGGGTCTCACTGAGTGCTTAGCCCTCACAGTTGCTGAAGCTGGCTTTGAACTCACTGTTCTCCTGCCTCAGGATCCTGAGCCACTGGGATCATAAGTGTGCACTCCCGCACCTGGGGGGTTTCTTCTTAAATCATATATTGTATCCTTAGTTTATGTTTACAGTAAGCTGTTGGTTTGTGGAAATTCCTTGTGTTCTCTTGGTTTCTATCCTTTACTGTTATTAGGTACTTTGAATATTTCTTTCCAATAGCTCATCTGTGTTACTCTTACTCCAGGTGGTATTCTTTGAATCAATTTCCATTACTTTAATGTATTAAACATGGCAATTTTTTACAGTACAGTTTTCTTTAAAAAGGTATTCTACATTATGACTTACTTAAGTTTTAACTTTCTAATTTAGATTTTAATTCATCTGAAATCCATCTTAATAAACTGCTCTGCTTGTATATATATTTCATATGAACAATGCTACAACAAGTAAATTTCTCAAAGCATAAGATCTAAGAAAAACTGAATCTCTACTAAAGTGTCTTGGACTAGACTACATAGCCAGCATCAAATATGTATTAATTAACATTATTTATTTATTAACATTGTTTACTAATATTTTTAAAGATACTACTTTATTAAAAACCACTCTATGTATTACAATAGAATGTTTCAGAGGAGTTGAAGTAAATAATGATTTTGTAATTGGAAATGAAAGCAATTTTAAAATAATAGTACTGCAAAAATATGAAAAATCTAAATTATCCCAAAATACACATCATTTTTAAATGAAAAAATAAATGCCTTTGTTCATACTTATATTGTTATTCCCTAAATTAAAAAAAAAACCTTAATATTAAGTATCAAAATAATTTGATGTCATAATTTCCATGCAATTACCTCTAATCACATCTACTTTGCAATAAAAGTTATTTGAGTATATACATATGTAAGATGAAAATCTCAGCTTCTTCACCTAATATGGATTTGAGATAATTCTGAGGAAGAAACATTTTATAAATATGGAGTAGGAGAGCATATTTTTATTTTCAAAATTCAGATTATAGATGATATGGGAGAATGTATAAATTATTGGCTATGAGAATGTAAGAGTAGTATTTATTATATAATTTTAGATTTTGCCACTCCAAACCCTTTGTAGAGCTCAAGAATATTGGTAATCTAGTTCCATTAGATCCTAAGAACATGAAAGCTAGATTGTCAGACTTTAGAAACATATTTATATGAGACCACTAAAATAGTTCGGCCAGATAAATTTAGTCCTTTATTTAACATATTTTATTAAAACAATAATATTCCAGGGACATTTTTAGATATTAAGGACACAGAATTTTATGAACACATGTAATCTTACCATCAAAAATATATATTCTAATATGAAAAAATGACAAATGCATAAACAGTCATGTTATTTACATTTTTTGTAAAACTGATTGTGGGTATATCACTACAAACCTGGAATACATTCACTTGTAAAATACAGTCCTTAACTAGTTCAAGCTACCATCTTAGTTTGTAAAAGGCACGATTATAAAAAAACCTGTTAGGTTTTAACAACTGGTACATTTGGAAAGCAACCCCATCTTTAGATTCAGTTTGAACTTTGATAGAAAAAAAAATTGAGAGGAATAAAGGATGAGTTTCAGAGCAACACTATCCAATAACTCAAAATTAGCATGAAAGATTTGGATCTTTACCAAAACTAAAGACTTTATCTACTACTCTAGCAACCATATTTGCAATGTAGGAATCTCAAATGTTCTACTTGATATTGATCCAAAATTGCTGATCTCCCACGCAGACATTTTGTCAGTCTACAGAGAAATAATCTGTAAATTTGGAATTAATTGCAAGTCTTAATCTCTTCAGCTTCTACTGACTCTAAATGTTACCATTGCTTGAGGAAACAGCAAGCTAAAATACAACCACCTGCCAGTGGAAACAAGTTTTGACAAAAAATAAAAAGAAAAAAAAAAAAGAAATTAACCCTAATGTCTCTTGGCAAACTAAATGGAATATCAAACACAAAACATTTGCATTTTCATTCTGAGCTCGATTTATTGAATGAGTTGTTTTTCTTCAAGTTAAAAGAATTTATGCTTTTATTAATGATGAATAGACTGAACTATACAGAGGGACTCTAATAAAACAACTTTGTTTTCATTTTATGTATATAATAATTACATAAGTGACTATATTCTCTTTCTTTGCATTAGCTGCTATACAAAACCCAAATAGAAGCCTCTAATCCCAGCAACTTCAAAAGCCGAGACAGGAGGATCAAAAGTTGGAGGATGGCATGGGCAACTTAGTGAGACCCTTCCTCAAAAATTAAGAAAATTTGCTGGGGATATAGCTCAGTAATAAAGCATCCTGCATTCAACCAGAAATACAAGCAAAGCAAATGAAACAAAATACAACAAGAACCCAGATGGATGTATGGCCTAACTTAAGCAAGGATAAAACAAAACAAAGCAAAATTTAATCTTTTTCTATGCTGAGATCAATGCAAGTTAGTCTTGTTTTTCACTATTCTCCCTTATAATAGCTGTCTCAATTTTCAAAATAATATATAATCAAAATCCTATATTACATGAGAGTTATGGATGGAGTATTACATAAAAATTTGGATGTATTAGATAAGCAGCAGCTAATATTTAAGGATAGACTTGAGAATGATGTTTAAAATTATTCTAGAAAACATTTTCCCTCCCTAAGGTTAACTGTGCTAAGGCTTTATTGAACATTACCACGATTTCTCTGGCACAGTAACTGATTTAATTGAAGTCCTATTTTAAAAGTGATTGATGATCCAAATGTACTCTCTTTAACTGATTAATTAGCACAGTTCTTAGTGTTTGCACTAATTACAAACAGTTTATATTTAGAGCCAAGAAAAAGATGAATGCAGATGAAAGTCTTTACCCTCAGACTGTAACATGGTTTTAATATTAATAAGAATATGCAAAAGCTAGTAATTTCTTCAGTATTGCATTTACAACAGAACAAGCATTCCCATTGTTCACTCTCTGTGTTACCACCACTAGCCTTGTAAAATAAGCCTATTTATTGTATTTTTGTCTCAATCCCTTAAATCTAATTTTGGGAATGTCACTAGTTAACTTTAAAAAGGGTACACAAAGCCAATTTCAGCTCTAAGACAAAAACTTTTTCTAAAAGATGAGGGCAATTTAATTATTACTGGTTGAAAACTTACACCTTTTTTTCCTGTCTTCTTAACACCTTGAAAATGTGTTCCTTTGTTTATTTTTTTTTAAATCTTGGCATTGATCATTATCATGGAACAGAATGTAAATCTCAACAACACAATTGAATAGATTGCATTTTGTAAATTAATGAGCAAATCACTTAAGCTAATTTAAGAAACAATTCATAGCTGGTTCTCTTGAGTAGTTTACAAATAATGCCTGTATTACTGCTTTTTTTAAAGTTTTTTTTTTTCTTTTAATGTGTATAAAAATGCCTAAAAAGCTAAGAATTTCAGCAGTTCATACAAAGGGACCGAGACTTTCTTTTGTGGTCAAAGAAAACATTAATATTCCTTAAACTATATTTTCCCTTTTAATTCTACCTCTAATAAACACTATAAGAGAATCTACTCAACTCCCACTTTTAAAAATGTTGTTTTTATTCTTTTTTTATTATTATTTTTTCATATTTAATTTATTTATTTCTTCTATTTAGGCTTACATGATAACAGAGTGCAATTTGATTCATTGCACACAGAGGATAACATTTCATTTCTCTGGTTGTAAGTGATATAGAATCACAACATACATGCAGTCATACATAAAGTTAGGGCTGTAATGATCATTATATTCCACCACCTTTACTGTCCCCATGTCCCCTCCCCCCTTACACCTCTGTGAACAGAGTTCCTCCATTGTTCCCATGTCCTTCCCCACATTATGGATCAGCATCCACTTATCAACAAGTACATTTGCATTTGGTTTTCTGAGATTGGCTTACTTCACTTAGCATGATATTCTCCAACTCCATCCATTTACCTGCAAATGCCATAAATTCATTCTCTTTTATTGCTGAGTAATAATCCATTGGGTATATATGCCACAGTTTCTTTATCCATTCATCTATCGAAGGGCATCTAGGTTGGTTCCACAATTTAGCTATTGTGAATTGAGCTGCTATAAACATTGAAGTGGCTGCATCACTGTAGTATGCTGTTTAACTCTTCTGGGTATAGATTAAGGAGTGGGATAGCAGGCTCAAATGGTGGATCCATTCCAAGCTTTCTCAGGAATCTCCATACAGCTTTCCAGATTTGTTGTACCAATTTGCAGTTCCACCAGCAATGTATGAGCGTGCCTTTTTCCCCACAACCTCGCCAACACTTATTGCTGTTTGTATTCTTGATAATTGCCATTCTGACTGGCGTGACATAAAATCTTAGGGTAGTTTTGATTTGCGTTTCTCTAATTGCTAGATGTTGAACATCTTTTCATATGTCTGTTGATTGATTGTATATCTTCTTCTGTGAAGTTTCTGTTCAGCTCTTTGGCTCATTTATTGATTGGGTCATTAATTTTTTGGTGATAAATTTTTTGAGTTCTTTATATATCTGGGAGATTAGTGCTCTATTGGATGTGTGTGTGGCAAAGATTTGTTCCCAGAATGTCGGCTCTCTGTTCACTTCATTGATTATTTCTTTTGCTGAGAAGAAGCTTTTTAGTTTGAATCCATCCCATTTGTTGATTCTTGATTTTACTTCTTGTGCTATAGGAGTCTTGTTAAGGAATTATGGTCCTAATCCAACATGAAGAAGATTTGGGCCTACTTTTTCTTCTATTAGGCATTGGGTCTCTGGTCTGATTCCAAGGTCCTTCATCCACTTTGAGTTGAATTTTGTGCATGGTGAGAGATAAGAGTTTAGTTTCATTTTGCTGCATATGGATTTCCAGTTTTCCCAGCACCATTTGTTGAACAGGCTATCTTTTCTCAAGTTTACATGTTTGGCTCCTTTATCTAGCATAAGGTAACTGTATGTAAGTGGGTTCGTCTCTGTGTCTTCTGTTCTATACCATTGGTCTATATGTCTATTTTGGTGCCAGTACCATGTTGTTTTTGTTACTATAGCTTTGTAGTATAATTTAAGGTCTGGTATTGTGATGTCTCCCACTTCACACTTCTTGCTGAGGATTGCTTTGGCTATTCTGGGTCTCTTATTCTTCCAAATGAATTTCATGATTGCCTTTTCTATTTCTATAAGGAATGAAGTTGGGATTTTAATTGGAATTGCATTGAATCCATTGAATTGCATTGAATGGGAAGTATGGCCATTTTGACAATATTGATTCTGCCTATCCAGGAGCATGGGAGATTATTCCATCTTCTAAGGTCTTCTTCAATTTCTTTCTTCAGTGTCTTGTAGTTTGCATTGTAGAGGTCTTTCACCTCTTTTGTTAAGTTGATTCCCAAATATTTTATTTTTTTTGAGGCTATTGTGAATGGGATAGTTTTCCTAATTTCTCTTTCAGAGGGTTTATCACTGATGTATAGAAATGCAATTGATTTGTGGGTGTTGATTTTATATC
>PVHX01002006.1:0-134399 GCA_004024805.1 Geosciurus inauris
AAAAAAAAAAAAAAAAGAAAAGAAAGAAAGAAAGTAAAAGAATGGATGAATAAAGCTTCTATTTCTCATTACTCTTGAAAGGCCAAGATAAAACTAACAACACCTGTGTCTACCTTTCCTGCCTTGCAGCCTGGGGGAAGAGCTTCAGGATCTCAGCATGGAGGGACTCCACATGCTCAGGGGTCTTCACCTTCATCTCCAGCAAGTAATCTTTGCCAAATTTGCTTTTCAGGTGTTGAATGGAACCGATACACCTGGAGGTAGAGGAAAATGATGTCAAGCAAAGTAAGGGAGAAATCTGCTGGGGCTATTTTGCTTCTGGAAGCTGGAGAGGGCCAGTACAGATGCACCAGCCCCTCACATTGGCAATGTCCTTCTACCAGAGTATGTTACTTGGGGCCAAGTGTGGGCCTAGACAGGTACTCACCTCAGCCTTCCGGACACCATGATGGCCACACGGTCACACACTGCCTCTGCTTCTGCCATGTAATGGGTGGTCAGGAGGGCACCCCTCTCCGAGTTTCTAAAGGTGGCCCGGATTGCCTGCCTAAAATTAGGTCAAGGGATAGTGATATCTAAAGCAGATGCTCAAGATATTGTGGAATTAAAAAAAAAATTTCCATTGGTGCATGTAGCGAACATTGAAATGTAGTGAATTCAGCCTAGACCAAAATCAGGATTCCTATAAGGATAAAAGGCATGGAAATAACTAATCTATTGGTTAGAGCTTATAATTTGGAATGTGGTTTGGACAGAACATAGAGGATGACATTGGGTAAAATGTTGTTTGGAAAAATGCTGAGTTTCAGGAATATTTATGAGAAGGCAGAGGGAAGAAAAACAAAAAAGGAGCGCTTACTATAAAATATGTAATAATGCAAATATATTCTAAAAAGGTACAAAATGACAGATTTCAGAAATTTCCAAAAGTAATTATAGAACATATTGAAAACCTGGAATGTTTCTTTTATCTTCCTTTAAGGACTGTATTCTGGTTATGTTGAAGAAAGATTTATTGAAGGGTTAATAATGGATCAATTTGATTTAAGCATGCACTGTGCATACCCAGAAGACTTAAGAAAAAAATAAAATTCTTAGAAGGCATTAGGTTAAAAGAATGTATCATTTTCTCCTTAATAGAGCTGGTAATTGCAGTATAAAATCAGATATTTCCCCCCTTCATTTTGCTTCTCCTGATAATAGATGAGTGCTTTTCACTTTCTAAGTAAACTACTTTGAAGGTCAGTTGCAGGACCCATAAATCCACATGGAGTTGCTCATGATTATGCCTTACCACATGTGTTGCTGCCCCTCAGGGTCCATCCCCGTAGATGGCTCATCCAGAAGCACCACTGATGGGTTTCCCAGAATGCTCAGCAGAAAGCACAACTGGAATAAGAGAGACAGCCCATCCAGCACTGGTCAGGAGGGTGCACAGAGCTCTACCCCAAGTCCCTTCCCATACCTTTCTTTTTATTCCCTCTGACAAGGTATTCACAGGAGCCTTTAGCTGGTCCTGCAGCTTGAGGGCATCCACCAACCTGAAGGAAACACAGTAAGTCAATACCAGGGATTGAACTCAGGGGCACTTGACCACTGAGCCACATCCGCAGCCCTCTTTTGTGTTTTATGTAGAGACAGGGTCTCACTGAGTTGCTTAGTGCCTCGCCGTTGCTGAGGCTGACTTTGAACTCGTGATTCTCCTGTCTCAGCCTCCCAAAGTGCTGAGATTACAGGCTTGAGCCACTGCACCCAGCTGTGAGTCAATCTTTATTACCCATGAACAATGGGAAACTAGAGCAAGCAAAAGAACAAACACTGTAGTAGAGAAATTTGTAGTTGAGAAATTTAAAAATTTTGTCTATTATAGTCATGAGAGTTGTAATAGCTTTGAAATCTATGCTATGGCATAGATATAGCTTTCCCAAAAATAGTTAATGTGTTGGAAGTTTGGTTTCTAATCTGGTGATGTTAAGAGGCAGTGTGGACCTTTAAGAGATGAGACTTAGTGGAAGGTCCTTAGGGCATTTGGGGACATGGCCTTAGAAGGCATTTTAGGATCCCCAGCTTCCTCTGGTTTCCTGTCTGGCCATGTGCCCTCTCCTTCTTACACACATTCCTGCCATGTCATCTGCTTTGGGCCTTCATCCGAGGCTAAACCAATGGGGCTGCTCAATGCTGGACTTAATGCTGGACTCGATGCAGCCTCTAAAACCTTGAACTACTTTCTTCAAAAGTAGCTGCACTCAGGTATTTCAAGATAGTAGCACAAAACTGACTAATACTTTATGAACCCTTCAGGGTCATCACACTCATATTTTCAATGACTTCTTTCTGTATTTGTAAACTTTATCTTTCCAGGCTTATTAAGAGGAAACGACAGTGAACTGGGTTCTAGATGCTCAAGCCTCCTCCCATAAGCAAGGGAAACCACCTTCTCTAATTTTCTGTGAACATCATTAGAAGCGTCCTTCCCATTGACAACGGGTGTGGCTCCCCACATACTGTGTCATGGTGGCCGAGGCATCCCTTTTCTGCAGCCCCTTCACGGCAGCATACACCTCCAGATGTTCCCTCACTGTCAGGCAGGGCCACAGCACATTCTCCTGAGGACAGTACCCCAGGAACCCAGGTGCATCCCCTTTGCTGCCTCCTTTCAAAATCACCTACACACAAAAAAAGTTAATTCTTAGATACTATTCAAAATTGTGTGTGTCTGTCCCATGAATGTATACTCCAGTGGCCTTCTCTTCACACACCTGGGCTCTAAGAGTATAATAGTAAATATGTACACATTTAGCTTCAGAGGGAAAAAAAGGTGATAAAACACTCAATAATTTAAAAGGCAAATATTCTACAACATTATAGACTTTGTTACCAACTCCAATGCCATGGTTGAATTCAAGGCTGCTTATTTGCTTGTTCATAGCTTGACTTTATTAGTTGATCCAAATACTCCAAAGAATAAATAATTGTTAAATATTCTGTTTCCTCAGCAATAAATAGTTATAGGATTAATTTCACAATAAGGCAGTGGTTCTCAGTCAGGGGCAAACCTCCCAGGGTACTTTGGTTTTTTTTGGTTTTTTTTGGTACTCTAATGGTTAATTTGGATTTTCAAATTGATTGGATTAAGAGATGCTGATGGTTAAGAGGCTTATGGGTGTATCAATGAGGGTGTGTCTAGGAATGACTGGCATGTGGATAGCCAACTGAAACAGAGACCCTCCCTAAGCATGGGCAGAACCGTCCAATAGGATGATGGCTTGGATGGAATGAAAGTTGGAAGAATAAGAAACAGCACCAGATGCAAGTTCAGTTCTTCTTGAACAAGTTCTTGATTGCTGCTGCGATTGTCTGAGGATACTGGACTCTTGCTTCTTCACTCTTCCAAAGCAGAATCTGACAGTGATTCTCCAAAAGTCTTCAGTCTCCAACTAGGGTAGTACCATTGATTCCTCTTGTTCTGGGGCTTCAGTCTCTTGAACTGAGCAGCTACTGGTTCTTCCCGCTCTGCAGCCTGCAGACAGCCATTGTGGACTATCCAGCTTCTAGTCACATAAACCAACCTAACAAGTGCCCTTTGAATAATAATACTTCCTGTTGATTCTGTTCCTCTAGAGAACTAATACAGGTACTGAAGACTAAACCTAGAGCACTTTCCACTTAGCTACATCCTCAAACCCTGCTTATTTTTTTATTTTTTGATAGGCTTTTCCTAAGCTTCTCAGGCTGGCCTCAAACTTGTGAACCTCCTCCTCAGCCTCCCAAGTAGCCGAGGTACATTTAGCAATATTTGGAGACATATTTGATAGCCACAATTTGTGTGTCTATGAGGTGGAAGGCACCTAGTGGGTAGAGACCAGGGATGCTGCTAAACATCCTACTACACACAAAAATTATTCCGTCTGAAACATCATTTGTTTCAAGCTTGAGAAATCCTTAGCTAAGTAATAAGTGAAAAAACTTTATACTGTCTGATACCTAGGAAACAATAAACGCATGATAGCATTTATTATTCTTCTGAGCCAGGCCCTGCGCTGTGCAATAACAGCTAATGTGAACTCAGTGCTCGCTATTGGCCAAATCTAAATATTTTATATATTTAGAACTATGTTATCCTTACAGAAACCCTACATATGTATATGTTATGTGTTGGTCCCATCATGCCTGTTTTACATATGAGAAAACCAACATGTACATGGATTCGTACAGGGTCACAGAAGGTAAACCTGGGAACTTGGATCTCTCTATTGTTTCTTCCCAGCACAAAAGAGAACAAAAGAAAGTAACCTTGCCTCATAGAGCTCTGGTTTTAGAGAAAGAAACAAAAAAAATAAAGACATAAACATGTAAGTGAACTAACTAAAAGTTCTGCTTTATGATTTCAAGGAAATAAATGTGTCGAAAAAGACTATGGAAATTTTAATTTTGCAAATAGTGTGATCAGGGAAAGGACTTTTGAAGAGATAAGATTTTAAAGTGACCAGAAAGAGATAACCATGCATATGAAGAGCCAAGGGCAGGGCACCCTGGGCCCAGAGAGATCAAGCCCAAATGCAGCAGGAGCCCACTTTATGCTTTGAACATGACTCTTGCTGCTCCATCACTGCAGTTTATTTTACAACTGATACATTTTTGGTTTAGTTTTTCTTTTCCTTTCTCTTCTCCCCCACTCTCTCCCTAACCATGGGGAAAGCAGGATTCATCTTCTTCACATCCTAGGCCAAGTCACCTGTCCTTGAGCTCACACACCACAGGAATGACGGAATCCAGACTTTAGGACTGGTGCCAGAAGATCTAAGAAACAGCTACTTCTCAGAGTTCCAGGAGAATTCTGACCCCTGACAGGATGCAGCTGGAGTGTAGACTTTAAATCACCTTTTTCAAAGCCCTTTCTTCCCCATGGTTAGAATCACAGCCTCTTGGGACGGGAGTCCCCTGTGTTTCTCCTTTGTTAGCAAAGGCAATAAAACTTCTTTTCTCTTTTCTCAAAACTTTGTTCTCATTATTGGATTGGCGTCAGAGACAAAGACAGATGCTTGGGAAACACAAAGATCCTACAATGAGGTGACTGAGGGCCAACCTAGCAAGGGGTAAAGTATGTAGAAGGCAGTGACAGTGGAGCCCACAGGGTAAAGATTTCAGGTCAATTCCAAGTGGGAGATTGTTGTGGAGAGAGTGACATGACCTCATTTTCATTTTAAAGGACTGCTCTCTGGCTGCTGCTGTGAGGCATGAGTGGAAAGAGAAAGATGATTCAAGAAACATCTGTCACCACCCCATTCAGACTGCCTTTGTCAACACTCCCTCTGACTTTAACCCCTTGTCAAATGCCAATAGCCCTTTAGTCTCTGTCCATCATTTGGCTTTGACAAGTGGAATTCCTATATTATTCTAGTTTTTGCTTTGGAGCTTAGACAATTTTTTATTCTTACCTCTGATAATTATTGTCTTAATAAATCCTAGTCTTTTACCACAGACCCAGCATCACCGTTGTCTTTAAGAATTTTAATGCACCCACAATAATACCTTCTGCTGCTCAGCTTCCCACATCGTTACATCTGTTGGGTCAGGATGTGTCCTAATATGTATGAGAAAGCTTCTGTCGCAGAGGCAGTCTGTAAAGACCTATGATGTTCTCCTTACTAATAGATTCTTATTATTACAGAAGTCATACACATCCATAATTACAGAATGTAACTAGAGAAGTATTATTAGATATGAAGATTTATCACTTGCAGTCACATTAGCAAGACTTGTCATTACTCTGTGGTTTCTGGCATGATGCTGGAAGAGACAATTCAACTGAACAAGTTCTTAGGATGGGTAGGTCAACAAAGCAAAGATCTCTAATCTCAAGACATATATTTCCATTAATTAATGTCTCTGTTTTACTCAATAAAGGGCATAGTATAGATAACATTAGTCCTTGACAACTACTTTTGGAATAAAAGTGTAAATTTTAAAATTAATCCTTTTCATCTGATGCCTAAATCATGCTAATTGATTAAAGATCACCTATGCATTTTTAAGATTGTGATCATATTCATTATAAAGCATTGTTCTAGGCACCATTCATGACCATATCTCTGTGTGTTTTACTGACCTGCCCTGCAGTTGGTTTTGTGTCTCCAGTTATCATCTTAATAGTAGTACTTTTCCCAGCTCCATTATGTCCTAGCAGTCCTATAACTTCACCTGAAAGAAACAGGTATGCTTAGAAATATGCAATACTTACAAGAATAAAAGCAAATACCACTGCAAACTATATGTCAAGCTCTGTGTGAAATGTGCTATGTCCATTATTTCACTTATTCTTCACAAACACACACCCTGGTGTTACTGCTGGCCTCATTTTACAGGGGAGGAAGTTGAGGCTTAAAGAACATAAATATCTTGCATAAGGTCATGCAGTTTGTAAGAGGCTGAGCTGGAATTTGAAACAAATTTTTATTTTAAGCTGGTTGCATTTAATAAAATTTTCCATAACATGTGCTATTTGTTAGAAAAGAAGAACACACTACTTCTATGATTCAGTTGGTTCCTGTCATTGTGAAATTAGTTTATTTTGAAATCTATAGGGAGGCTGGGGGTGTAGCTCAGTGGTAGAGCACTTGCCCGGCACATGAGAGGCCCTGGGTTCCATCCTCAGCACAATAAAAATAAGCAAACAAACAAATAAATAAATAAATTATATAGATATAGATATATGTACGTACATATATATATTTGAAAATAAATAAGAATAAAATCTAACCATCCATTTTAACAGAAACACTATCTCTTGTTCTGCCTGTTTGTGTCTGTTTTAATACAGCAGACATAACTGCCTTCCTAGACAAGGAGAAACCATGCCCTAACTCTAAGACAGGCTTGTGGCAGGAAGGAGCAGTCTTAGCTAGTGGATATCTTGGCTGCCTTTTCTGATCATCCATAGCTGTCCCCAGATTCAACACCCATCCCTCCTTAGAAAGATCCAGTATTCAGAGGTCCAGATCACCCAACAGAACTGTTGCTTCCAACCTTTTTTAACGCAGAAAGAGACGTTTCTTGTGGCAACTTTTTTCTTCCTTCTGGAAAAGCAGTTTTTCTTTTTGCCTGCGTATTCCTTCCGCAAGCAGCTGGCAATGATGACTGGTTTCTGCAAAGACAGGCCAGTAGCAAAGGGCATTATTCTCACCTTCAATTGAGAGAATATTCCATTCACCTTCCCACTAAGCCTTCCTTTATACAAAGCCATGAATCAACCCAGTCCTTCCCGTACAAACCGCCGTTTCAAGCCAACATTCCCATTGCTGTCTTCCCGCCCGAGAAGGGCTTTTGCAATTCACAAAATCTTACTTAGGCTTTACAATGTTTAGCTGCACTTATCAAAACTATCACCCTAGGCAGGTGGGGTGATGCATACCTGTAATCCCAGTGGCTGAGGAAGATGAGGCAGGAGGATGGCAAGATCAAAGTCAGCCTCCGCAATTTAGTGAGGTTGTGAGCAACTTAGCGAGACTTTGTCTCAAAATAAAATATAAAAAAAGGGCTGGGGATGTGGCTCAGTTGTTAAGCGCCCTGGGGTTGTTCAATCCCCAGTACCAAAAACAAAACCAAAAATCTATCACCCTAAAAAATAAATTGACAAGTTCATCTCTCTCTCTCCCGTGTGTGAGTGTGTGTGTGTGTGTCTGTATTTCCACTGATCTCCTAGCTTTATGGGCACTATGTACCTATTGAAGTCAAGCCATAAACTACACAAAAAAGTAAGGATGAAAGAATCCCAAGTGTTTTTCAAAAATTAGGATTAGACGGTTGCTCTGTTTATCTGACTGACCAAATCATCTGCTGAAGAACAGGTTTGTAGGTTCTACCTCGTCCAGGTCCAGGACAGCCACAGCATTGGCTGTTCTTGTTCTTTCTATCTTAACATCTTCATCTTCTCCTTCAAGATCTTCTGGGTTCGGGGAAACATCACCACTTCTTGGAGAAATTCTAAAATCGAAATAGTGTGATGATGATGGGTTTCTAGTTGAAACTACATGTGGCAAAAACAGTGACTCCCCTATATCCTGCCATCAGTTATTTGACAAGATTAATGAGGGGCACAGCACAATTTTCATTCTTCTGCTCTCTTCCATTTGCCCTTCCAGCAGCCCAGGTGCCGTCAATGAATCAGATGATGCCACTCTTTACTGTTGTTGCTTTTGACCCAAGTTTAATTATCTCTGTTGGCAATAGCTTTTTCCCAAACAATAATACAGTATACGTTCTGAGACAGGGTTGCAGGACAAAAGGAACCCAGAAACTATAGTGTCATCTTGTCACTCCTCTACCCTACCACAAAAGTAAGACAAGAGCTCTATTTGCATTTTGTGTGGTAGGCCATATGCTCAAGGCACACCTGAGTCTTGGTTAAGACCTTCTCTATAGTTTCTCATTTGAAGATTCTCCAATAACTAGCTTCCATTTCATTTCAATTATTCAACACAAGCTCTCAAGTTTGTGTCAACTGTCTCCTCAAACTCAGTAACATACCATGAATCATAATAATTCCGTATTTAACACAGTACCTTAAAAACAATCCTGGATATTAGTTTGTACTTAATTAATTTAGATGTATCAAAATGTCTTTAAATAATGAATAATTTTTAGAAAAACAAAATTATATTTGAATTTTCTCCACCTGAACACTGGGTCCTTTCTCAGTGATTTCTTCCTACAGTTCCTTTCCAGACATCGAAGAACAAAAAGGAAAATGAAAAAATGGAGGTAAGGCTAGGGAAAGAGAAAGATAATCAAAGTTAACATCATCATAAAAATAATGCTTTCATTATTGGAATTGACTGAAGGAGTTTGATCAGATATAAAATTAACATTTCCGCAAGGTTGAAAGACAATCTGTCACTCAGAGAAAGCATAACATAAATATAGTAAAAAGAAGTTGATACAGGTGCTACTGGTGCCACTTAGAGTCTGGGCTTCACACTTGGCATGAGATGGTCATTGTAATGATGATGGTTCAGATTGGAAAACCAGTGTGTGTGTGTGTGTGTGTGTGTGTGTGTGTGTGTGTGTGTGTGATGTATTGCTTCCATTGTCTAAAATGTCCAGACCTTTTTAACCTGATGCAATTCAGAATCACAAATCACACAAAGGTTGTATCCCCTGTGTTAGGAAGTTGAGAAGGAAATGTCTTCTTACTATTAGCAATGCTAGAAATAGCATGGGAGAATCTGAAGCTTCTGAGGAATCCACAGAGTCATAGGAAATCTGTAAAATGAAGAGAGAGCATATTTAAACGAGCCTTCCATCATTCATTAATTTCCTTCCTCTTAAGATAAATTAATATCTTTTTAAAATGACCTCGCTACCCTCCTACCTGATTCTCCCTGTGTATCAAGGCAAAGTCATTTTGGGGTACCAAAGATTGAACTCAGGGGCACTCGACCACTGAGCCACATCCCCAGCCCTGTTTTGTTTTATGTAGAGGCAGGATCTCACTGAGTTGCTTAGCGCCTCACTGTTGCTGAGGCTGGCTTTGAACTCGTGATCCTCCTGCCTCAGCCTCCCCAGCCGCTGGGATTACAGGCATGTGCCATCGCACCCAAACAAAAAGTAATCTTCTGACTGCAGTGGTTCTCCTTTTCCCAAGGTGTCTTAGAGGCTGTCACCTGTGCCTGGCAGTAGGCTGAGGTGCTTCTACATGTGACACTGGGAGGTGCTGTGGGACCCACTGAAGCCACCAGCATGGCTATCTTAAGACACACTCCCTCCCCCAACTTTATCTGGCTTTCTCTCATCATTTGTCTTTCCTTCCCCTCTTGTCCCAGGAACTCTGATGCTGCTCTTGTCCTCCTACATCCAATTTCGAGAATAATCATGTCAATCCCTTTAAACTGTAGACAGAGTTCTTCACCTGGAGCTCCACACAGACACTCAAGTGCATTTTCCCAACATCCTCAACTCTTTAGTGAGTAAAATAACAACAACAACAAAAAGCTAAGGGTCGATATTGTTTCTTGAGCTGGATTTACCAAGGCTTTCTTGTTTCTGAGCAATTTGAGGCCCTTTGCAGAAAATTTCTAAACTTCTCAACCATCCTCCCTCTACAGAAAGTCATTTTTTTCTTTACATCATATGACTTGCCACCATCCTGACATAATTTTAAATGTTCTTGCTGTCCCTAAGTGCCTAAGTTGTCCACTTCCAATAATTGCACCTGTCCAAAATGGGTTTCAGACTCTTTACCATCTAATTTTACTTTTTTAGTCTCCTTACTCTGGGATCCTTATTATGTAACTTGGAGTTAATGAACCTCCCACCTACCGACCCTCGAGTCTAAGCCCCCTAGGATCCCAGCCAGGAATATTCATACAAGCCTTTCTCAAGAAGACAACATAACTCCCCACCTAAAGAAAGAAACCCCTTCCATGAGTACCTAAACCAAAGCTGATGTTGTCTTTGACCGTTCTGTTCTTCAAAAGGTATGGAATAAATTGTCAGCTCTATTAGATTCATCCAATTGGATTATCATAGGGCTTGGGGTTCTAAGCCTTTTTCTGGTTCTTCTCTTTGTCAAACTAAACAAGCTCTCTTAGTTCATATCGTTAAAGAATCACAGGAACACAAGAAAATTTCTGCCGTATGGATCACAGCCCTCAAGCACATGTAAAAACTCGCCCACCCCATGCAAGGCTCCAGCTTCGGCTGACCCTAACCCCAAACCCCCTTTCCTCCCATCCCCACCCAACTCCATTACCCCTTCTCTTAGGAGAGAACTCATCTCAGGGCATTCACATGGGCTGGTTAGCCAATGATGGATAAGATGCTCTGAAAGATGAGCACAACCTAAGACAGCACAGTCTCATTTGCCCCTCTCATTCACATGGGTCGGTTAGCCAATGACGGGTAAGATGCTCTAAAAGATGGGCATAACCTAAGACAGGCACAGTCTCGTTTGTCCCCCACCCCCTTCTCATATGCAACATGTAGGAGTCTGGAAATCCAGTGGGATGATTCCTTCCAACATGCTTGCTTATGGGCCCCACAGGCCCCACTGACCTTTCAAATAAAAGTAAAAAGGGGGATATGTAGGAGCACTCCCCATATTTTCAACCCCTCCCCTCCCTCTTTCCCCATTCTATGCTGATGGACTGCATGCCTGACACAGAGCGGTAAACCATCAGTTGTAACCTCAGGGCCATGATTAGTCTGAGGACCGTTCTTAAGCTGTTACACTTCATGGAATAAATGAGTTCTGTGTCTCGCTCCGGCAGAGCAGTTTTACCTAACCCCTGGTGTCTGGGTGAGTGACTCTACAACCGTCCACCCCAACCCTCATCCTGTGGGACTCCATTCCGTCCTTCCTAAGGACCCCTCAGTACCCCTGTCCCATGGGACCCCAGCTCGTTGGCAGACCCACAAGGCATGACATAAAACACCCATTCCTCTAATCTCCTATTTCTTTGTTACCCCAGAAACACTTGCTGGAGCTTACTATCACCATGTCCTCATCTCATGTTCCCGTCTAAGCTCACTCTTCCTTGGCTTCTGTTGAAAACTTCATTGAAACTAACCTTGTTCAAGGTCAAGCCCTTGGCCCTCTTTTCATTTCTAACTATACAGTCAGTGTAGGTCATACTGTCCAGTCCCGTGGATTTGAATGCCATCTATAAACTGATGAATCTCAAGTATTCGCATCAGTCCCCATCTCCACATATCTTGACATGTTGAAGTCCAGTTTGATATATTCAGCTGTCTACTAGGAACCTGGAACCTCACATGTCCAAAACATAACTGAAAAATAGGCATCTTTTTGGCCTCCTAATAGGATTCCCAGAAGTGAGGGTCATCATGAGAATGATAAAATGCTACAACCATGGAGATGCCTTTGATCTCCAGGAAGCAAGGCAGGACTTCCTACTGAACAAGGACATACCCCTTGCCTGTGGGAAGAGAATCCACTCTCGACAGAAACTTCAACGTGCACAGCTGAGGACTCTGCTTACAGTTTTGCAATATTAAAGGGTTTCTCCAATGGCCATATATTTCATGATCCTAGAACATGACTGGAAGTACTTACCTCAGAATAAATTAGCAGAGAGCCAATCACTGTGAAGGATGGTACTAATATGGTGGAGAAAAGGAGCCCTAGAAATCTGTATTCATTGATTTCATTAGCAACTATGGAGAAGATGGTCACCTAAAATAAAAGCACAAGGCACTATCACTAAAACTTAACTATCTGAATGACAGGATGTTTTCAAAGAGGGTAGATATTTATCTCATTATGATTTTCTGTGTCCATCTCACTCCCCAAGCCAGTATTTTCCATCATGCTCTTTTCTTTGCGACATACAAATCTATGAGATTTAGTGTGAAATTTCTTAGTAGCCTCTCAAACTCAATGGGCATACAAGTCAGCTGAGGTTCTTGCTAAAATTCAGATTTTAATAAAGATTTTATTATATATTATCTGCACTTTTTTACTTATTTAATTTTCATTTCAAAGTAAATCATAGATGTCTTTTTAGGTATAAGCATATCAGCTATTAATTTTCATAGCAGTTTAATTCTTTGAATGGATGTAAAAGAATGCACAATTTGCCTTTGGAAAACATGCTGTTTTCAATTTTTATGGTCCTATTAATTAATAATGGTCTATATTAATTCTTCCATGTTGACACTTTTAGTCTTGAAGGACAGATTCCAAAAAGCATGACTGCATATTAAAATTGAAGTGCATTTAAACTTTTCAACAACTATCAAAAATATTTTTCAAGCCAGGCATGGTGGCACACACCTGTAATTCCAGCACTTTGGGAGACTGAGACAGGAGAATAGCAAGTTCAAAGCCAGCTTCAGCAATGGCGAGGCACTAAGCAACTCAGTGAGACCTTGTCTCTAAATTAAGCACAAAATAGGGCTGGGGATGTGGCTTAGTTTTCATTTACTACTAGGCAGTGCATCTCACTGTCAGGGAGTGAGCACACAGACTTTGGGCCTTACCCCAATTCAGTTCAGAGCCCTATAAATTAGCAAATCCCAACATCCACCCTCTCCAGGTAAGGAGTTCTTCTCCTAAGGGTTTTTATTTACCTCTGCTTGGGCTCTTAATTAGTGATACCTACTAGTATTTTATCAGCTAATTTGCCCTCACTGGAATTGCTTGCAGAAGTGGAGATGGAATTAGCCACTTTAAGTCAGTGGTTTCTCTCCTTGGCCATTGGCCTTCACATTTCCACTCCAGTGTTTCTTATTTGTCTCTACTAAGAAATTCTTTGCATATCTAATCAATTTCAACTTGTATAGTGTTTAAGTCTCTACATAATGACTCTTTGCTTTTTTCTTTTTTCTTTTTTTTTTTGTCACAAGATCTTTCAGTTCTGAAATATGTGATCTAAATTCTACTTCTATCTTTTTTTGTTGTTGGTGTTAAGGGGATTGAACTCATGGGCACTTGACCACTGAGCCACATCCCCAGCCCTATTTTGTATTTTATTTAGAGATAGGGTCTCACTGAGTTGCTTAGCGCCTTCCTTTTGTGGAGGCTGGCTTTGAACTCATGATCCTCCTGCCTCAGCCTCCCAAGCCCCTGGGATTATAGGCAAGCACCTCCATGCCAAGTTCTACATCTATCTTTAGAGATGATTGTTATGTATTTTTCCATTCTGTATTCTGCCATTCTGTATTATGGGTTTTGACAATATGTTCATTTTTTTTCTTATTTAAGACTTTTGGCATTGAGTTCTACTGTCTCTGTTATTTATACATCTATCTCTAATTTCTTCTATTAAAAAATAAATGCCTGTTAAGTCATTGCCTGTGACTTCAAAATTTTGTAAGCAATATATAGCTGTGTTTATTTTTAAACCCAATCCAGAAATCATTGTCTTTTTTTCTTATTCTGAAATTTATATTTACTCATTGTATTTTATTTTTGGTTTCTTCCAATTATTGGCAAATGTGAAGTATCCTGCACATCATCCACTGGACTTTCTATACCCTCCTGGTAGTACAACTACTTTAAAATGCTGTTTGTCCAGGTCAACTAAAATTGAACATATGTATGCAGACCTAATAATTCCACTACTAGGTTTATATTTCAAAATAAATATACATGTATACATGGGGACAAAAACACATATCAGAAATTCCATAGCAGTGTTAATTCTAACAGTGCAAAGAAGATGCCACTTGAATGTACATCAATAATGCATAAATTAGTTAAAACATAAGCATCATGAATACAACAGCATGGAAAGAAATGAACTATTATAATAATTACCAGCAGGTTGACTCTAAAAGACACTGTATTAAGAGCAGATATTTAATGCATTCTACATGATTCCATTTTTATTAAGTTTAGAAACTGGCTAAACTATGGAATTAAACTGTGAATAATGATTTTTTTAAATAAGGAAAAAATAAAGTTGGAATGGGGACTGAGGTCTTCTAGGGTCCTAGTAATGTTTTATTTCTTGATGTGTCTAGTGGGTTTTATGGCAGTACTTACTTTAAATATTTTTATGTGCTTAAAATATGTGTGCTTTTCTGAACATAAGATACACTTTTCAATTAAAACTTATTTTTGAAAGATCACTTTGGTTAATATGTGGAGAATAATTTATAGGAAGAAAGAATAGAAACAGACCAGTTACAGGCCTGTTGCAATACTCCAAGTGGGACCTGAGGAGAGCCTGGGCATTGGGTACAGTGGGAACGGAACAGAATGTTCCCACAGAACAGACTGGGAAGTATGTGAATGGGTGGAATGTGGGAAGAGACAGAGAGGAAATAAGGATGATTCCAGATTTTTGATAATTTGCTGGGTGGATTTTTCACCAATGATGTGACCTATTGAAAGGCAAGGAGAAATAGGATTGAGGAGATTATATTTCAGATACAGTATCATTGAATTCCCTTTCAAATATTCAGGTGACATTAAGTGAACTGTTAGGGGTAAGAAGTCCCACTCAGAGGAGTCTCTAGCTCTGGAAACATGTTTGGGGGTCATCATGCACACATGGTCTATACCCACACATACAGCACATTCTATATATGTCTATGATTATCTTAGTTAGAATTTCATAGAGAGCAATATTAATTTGCCATTCTGGTTAGTACAAAGATTAAAATATATATTGCTAGATTTATTTAAAAATGTTTAAAAATCAAGCAAATGGCAGTATTAGCATACTTACAATTAAGAAGAAAAATGACCAAAGGCCACTATTTTTTCTGCCATTGCGAAAAATGAATGATATCACGTATGTCAAGAAAACAAGAGAAGAGACATATCCAATACTGCACAGGATCTGAAAATGAAAATATTTAGGTTGGGTAAGGTAAATACTATTTAGGAAAATATTCATATGTATCCCTTAACTTTCCAAAACAGGAGCACAGATAATTTGAAGTTCTTAGGTTTAAAATCAATAACAGTACATTCACAAAAAATAGTCTAATAAAACTATTTCTTAATTTTTGCCACTTACCTGAATTGCTAGGTTTTGAATTATAATTATAATCTCCTCTTGGCTAAACACATAATCCATTATTTGCATGATAAGGAGAATCAAGAAGTACAGGGGAATATCCACCAGTGCCTGTCCAAACCAGTAAGCAGAAGGGCAGAGGCCTGAAATCCAGAGCTGGGAATGAACTTTTTTCTGGTAAATAAACAGAAGAATCATCAATAGATACACAAAAGTTGACATTAGGTAAATTTTTTCTTTTTCTCTTTATTTTTTTATTTGTTATTACTAGTTATACATGACAGTAGAATGTATTTTGACATATTATACATATATGGAATATAACTTCCCATTCTTTTGGCTGTACATGATGTGGAATTACATTGGTCTTGTAATCATACATGCACATAGGAAAGTTATGTCTGATTAATTCTCCTGTCTTTTCCATTCCCTTCCCTTTACTCCCCTCTGTCTAATCCAAAATACTTCTATTCTTCTCTGGAGACTAGGTAAATTGTAAACATATAGTCACAAAACAATTCATTTTTGCTATATTGTTTTGATAATTATTATTCTGGTTGGCAAATGGCACTGAGTCTTTCCATGCTCCTACTTCAGAGGTATGAATAATGCTGCCAAACACATTATGACTTCAGAGTCTAAAGGAAACAGGTACCAACACAAGCAGCTGACCTTCTAAGAAGTGGGCCTTGCCTCAGTGAGAAGATGCCTCTTTCTTTCTTTTCAAAGCTATTTTTCCCATTGATGTGAGGATTTGCAAATTGCACAAAGATTCAACAGAAATGGGTTTAGAATTGCCTGTAAGATTCTTAAAATTTATTCTGAATATAAACAATGCATTTATAATTGGCACTTTATTTGCAGTCTAAGAAGTGGTCATCTAAGTACTTAATTTTATTTAAAAAAGACTCCTTGGGTTGGCATGATCAAGACTCCCTTTAAAACACTGCTCTCATGGTCTTTATGTAAGCCATATTTTTCATTATTACATTGTGAAAACTAGTGAGTGGATTTTGATACTGTGACCCACAGTATCAAAAGTGATTGTCCATAACATGAGTCTTAAAAACGTAACTTGAAGTATTTAAAAAGTAAAGCATAAAAACAATTACAATTTTAAATCTAAAATTGAGTTTGTATAATGAAATTTATTAGGAAAATATGGAATATGAGTAAATATTCAGGGAAGGACAGTGCATCTGATAAGAGAAGATAAGAAATCAAATGACAGTGAGGATATGCTGTTGGAAAGCTGATGTTTTCTATTCATTAATTTGTTTAATATATATTTATAGGGCGTTTACCATGTGGCTGGCTTTGTCTTGGTCATAGGGCTCTTGTGGAGTTTAAGTTACAGGGAAGAGGGGAATAAGGGCAATAAGCACACTGGTACAGTAATAGCTGCATAGCTAAAAATGGGTAGATGTTAAGAAAAAATATGGGGTAAGGTCAGAGAGGGTTCCCTTGTGAAGGGATATATATGAGTGCCAACTGGGCAATCCATAGGGTTACCTAGGTGACAGGTGGGAAGCACTTCAGGCAAAAATAAAGCCCTGCAGTGGGCAAAGGTTGACCTGGGGGGGGAAACTAGAAAGAAGCCAACACAGCTGGAGCACAGTTATCAAGGTGATAGTAGCATCAGGTTGGAGTAGAAAGAATACTTGGGTCCAGATCACCATGGCTATGCATGCGGTGGCAAGGACTTTGTTGTTGCTCCTCGGTACAGTAAGAAACTACTGATGACATCCCAGGCAGGAAATTAAAACAACCAGCTTGCATTTCTAATGAATTACTGTCACTCTGTATGGAAAATGGAGAAGGAGAGGAGTAATGTGGATCCATAGCAAACAGATATGGAAGCAGCTGTACTCATGCCAAAGATGATGGTTGATTTGACTAGGGTGTTGGAGGGATGGAGAAAAACATAGATTCCAGATATATTTTTGAAAGTAAATGTCATGACTTTACCATCAACTGGCTATGAAGGAGAGAGACAGATGCAAGTTGTCAATGTCATGGGGTTGTCAATTTTAAGTAAATAACATTTTGAGTATAAGGATGTCTCACGCAATATTAGGAACATATGTATAATAAAAAATTATTCATCATTTAAATGAAGAATTAAATTCTGACATCCAACTAGGTAACTGATTTCATTTGCTGAATCTGGCAACCTTAGCAGGAATAGCTCCTAGATTTCAGGCTAGAGTAAGAGAGTGAATGGTGATCCATTAATTGCGGAGATAAGTAACAATGGAAGCTATGCAATTTAGAGAAAAGTATTTCTGCTTTGAGGATGTTTATTCCTGTTGGGAGGAGACAGTTAACAAGCAAATGAGAAAAGATGCAGATAGCAATGCATGCCATGCACAAATTTTTTAAATGAGCTCATATGAAAGTGATGGGTATCTACTTTAGACTGAATAAGGATAGAAGGGGTCTTTGCCAAAATAATGTTTGTGTTGTGATCTAGGTGACAAGAAGTCAACTATATGAACAACAGGGGAAAGTTGTCCATATGGTGCTAGAAAGAATGGCCAAATGATACTGGCATGTTTGAGAACCAAAAGGAAGGGTGGAGTAGGCAGAGGAGGAGACTGAAGCAAGGAAAGTGGAGAAACAGATAAGAGATAGAGGATGCAGGACTCTGCCTGACAACATAAATAATTAGAATTTAATTCCTCCTTTGAAGAGAAGCTACAGGAGGTTGTAAACTAATGAGATGATCTTATTTAAACCCATGGATGCTCACTCTCATTGTGTGAAAGGAATTGATTGCAAATGGGTAGCTACAGCAGTGTTCCAGGTAAGAAATGATGACAACTTAAACTAGGATAAAGCATAGAGACAGAAGGAAATGGGTGGATTTACTATATTTGAAGTAGTACTTAAAGGATTCACTGATGGATTGGATAAGGAGCTCAAAAACCAAGAGAAATAAAGATTACTTCAAACTTTCATGCTAGAGCAATTATAGACAATAGTATCATTTACTGTGACAGGAAAGTTAGGAGATGAGCAGATCTGGTGAGGAAAATGAAATTTTTTTTACCCATAGTTGAAATACCAGTTATTTATCTATGTGAAAATATCAAGTAGGCTATTATATATATGGAAGTTGAGAATTCTAGAACAACTGGAAAGAGCCCCAGGACTAAACCCTGAACATTTGAACACCCAACACTGTAGGAGCAGTCCTCATACCTTCAACCCCTCCCTCCCTCTTTTCCCATTCTATGCTGATAAACCGCACACCTGGCAGAGCGTGCCTTATTGGTTGTAATCTCAGGGCCGTGGTTGGTCCGAGAACCCTACATAAGCTTCTGTATTTCCTGGATTAATTGGTTCTGGGTCTTGCTATGGCAGAGCAGTCTTACCTACACCTGGAGTCTGGGTGGAATGACTCTGCAGACTGTCACCCCAAAACCTCCTCCCATGAGACCCCATTTTGTCTTCCCTGAAGACCCTTTTTCATCTCTCGGGACCCCAACTCATCCAGCAGATCCACAAGGCATGACTTAAAACAATAAAGCACTAACACTTATGGGACAGCTACTCAATACTAGGTATTCTTCTGAATGACACATAGGAATTATTTCACCACATACAGCAATCTATTTCAAATACATGCCATGATCATGCATTTTATAAGTGACAAATCAAGTCAGAGAGTGACTCGGGAACTTTTAAAATCCACACTGCTTAATAATGGAAGAGTCAGGATTTGAACTCAGACTCAAGGAAAAGAAGGGTAGAGGGTGGGGTGAGAAAGATTGACAAGAGCAGGAGAAAGAAAACGGTGAATGAAGAGAAGGTAGAACAGTATTTTGTTTATCATGAGAGAAGTTGCTAAAGACAGGGATAGTTTAGAAGCAGAATACATGAAAATTCATGCAGGCCCATCAAAGGCATCTCCAGAACAGCCACAAGGCTCAATGCCAAGCACCAGGTGATAGCACCAAGTACCTGGAGATGGGAAATGGCTCTTTCTGAGACATCGGAAGTACCATGGAGAGGCAGAAAGAGCATCACAGGCATCTTGAATTTTATATAAAAGCAACATAAACAAATGGCCCTTGAAAGGCACAATTTTTTTTCAACAATGTCAAAGTGCTGTGGTGAGTCAGGTAGGGCTGTTTAACCAAATAACTTTACCAACAAGTAGAAAGTAGAAACCATCACTGAGAGAGGGGTAATGATTAAGTCAGAAGGCTGTATCCATAAATAAAACTGCAAGTGACACAGTTAAAAGTGGTTGTTCCTTGCGGGTTGGTGATATTTCCTAAGCTGCTCTTCATGAAGTCTCATGTTTAAGGGAAATCACATTTTCCGCATGCTTTAACAACCTATATTGAAACAGCTTGATTATTCATTGTATCAAGCACATAAATTAGATGCGCCACCTATATGTAAATCTATAGCCATCGAGGTCTAAGAATATTCTTTAGACATCACAAGGATTGGAGGACTTTGCTAACTTTTCTTACTTTGTAGTCTCCGATGCTGCTCATCGCGATGTAAGGAGTGAAGCATGCAACCAGTGGTAACCAGAAGAAGGCGCCACTCAGGTACTGGTACTCGGAAGGCATCTGCTCCTAAAATCATGCAGATCATGGTGAGCGATGGCAACTGGGCATCAGGTTCATTGGTGCATCTTAACTCCATCCGTCAAATAAATGAATTGGGCTAACCACTCAAAACACTTCCCAAGATGTGCTTTGCAACTTGTAATTCACATCCATTTTCAATCCTGTGTTATAGTAACTTGGACATTTTGAACATGTATCCTGATGTACTTATGAAGAAGCAAGCTCAACCAGATAATATGAATTGGATAAAGTCCCACAGTTACTAACTTGTGAAACAAGCATGAAACTTCTGCTCACTGATGCATGATTACAGAACTACAAACATTGATTATATACCATCAAGGCTGATATTTTAACAGAAAACAGAGATTGGGGACCATAAAAGAAGAGGATATTTTGCTACTTTCAGAAACTTGTGTTAAGTCAGTTCAGTTCAACATTTGCAATAAAACGCTCCCCTGGTTCAGCATAATGCAGAATAGTAAATTCAAATGCCTCTGTGGACCTGGCAGCAATAAACAAGTACATGAATATTAGGAGAGTAATGGAACTTGGAGAAAGATAGCACACATTTAAATGACTGAGGCTGGTTTACAGGTACATTGCATTATTATGTACTCTATTATTATGTATATGTTTAAAACTTTACATAATAAAAAGTTTCCATGAAAAAAAAAAAGAAACAAGAACTGTTCCTATGCACCTTGCCCTAATTCAGCTCATTTCCTAATCTAGGAAGAAAAAGGAAGAAAAAGCTGTATGTTTTTTAGTGGAAACTTCTTTCCAAAGGAAAATAATGTCAATAACAAGAATGAGAAGAACAATTTATTAAGCACCTATTGTTTTCTACATTTCTACATTTTATCAGTGTTCTTAAAATAACTAAGTCAAGTTAAGACACGTCTCACTAAATAGTGACAAGACCTAAGATCAAAAATCATAAATGTCTTTTCCCCAATTAGGTGTACTTTCATTGCCCCATTTACTCAAAGTCATCTGAATAAGATTTAATGTTTTATAATCATTACTAAATAATATGTTAACATATATATAATAATTTATATATAAAACAAACTTATTTAAGAATAGGTTCATAAAATCAACACGATGTTATTTCTGCATTTAAAGGACTTCCTGAAAACTTCTTATGGTTCAGTGTCAGTGAGATAATATTATACTTACTTCATAAAATGTGCTTCTGTCAGTCTGGATGCGTTCTGAAGAATTAAAGATTCCAAGCAGCCCATTACTAATAATATCCATGAGGACAGGAAAGCAATTCAGCCTTTTGGTATTACATGCTATTGAAAATCTGTGATCCTAAAATATAATGAATATTTCTAAGTCCTCAAAGAGTAAATGTGAAATTTAATGAATTAATACGGTAGAATTATTGACAGTGTAGTAAAGCCACAGCATGACTGTGATATATATTACCATCACCTATACTATTTGATTAATACCCAGTATACTTAAAGGAATCTGTTGGGGCTGGGGTTGTGGCTCAGTGGTAGAGCGCTCACCTAGCACAGGTGAGGCACTGGGTTTGATCCTCAGCACCACATACTAATTAATAAATAAAAATAAAGTTATTAAAAAAAAGTAATCTGTGACTTTGGTGTCTACCTAGCTTGACATAAACCTTGTGGCTATTTATGCCTAAAATTGCACAAAACAAAAAATACTTCAAATGGTTATTAGCATCACTGTAAAGCTCTGAAATGCAACTTTGCGAGAAAATGGCTAGAGACTTTGTATTCAAATGCAATTTATTTGTTTTATAAGTAATAAATATGTGGATACTTGGGAAGTAGGAGGCAGGCAGGTAGTTGCATTGAAATATAAGTCTTCATAAATACTGAACTTGCCTGTAAAATATCTTTTAAAATGACATAATATTTATACATATGTATACATATATATGATAATGTAATTATTTCTTCCTCAAAGAAAAAAATTAATTAATTACTTATATTGCCCAAAATATAGGCAAGCATTAATGTATTTTTGCAGTGTTAAGTAAATCAAGTATATTGTATCTAACCTTAATGACCTAAAGGGATGTTTATGATGTTATAAGTGCCATTTTTAAAAAACTTTGGGATTCCTAGAAACTAACTTAAGACCAATCAAGGACTAGTTTGATTGAAGGTGACTTAGTTCATTTTTGGCATGAAAATTGCTCCTGAAAATTATATATGACAAGTTACAAATGGTTGAGCTTCATGACACCTATCATCAGTGATTCACCCATTTGACTTGATTGGGACCTCAAACTCCTGCAGGGTCCAGGCAAGTGATATAATGAGTAAAGGGATACAGATGTTTTGCAAACTGCAGGGTAAATGTCAAGTATATACTGGGAAGTTATTCTCAATTCCAACTGAGAATAAGATTTAAATTAATGATTAAAAGGGAGTCCAATTGGTAAGATTTAAACAAATCACTATTACAACAGTTAATTATGTACTGTTATAGGAGGCTGCAAGCAAATAATTGTCACCTAACTTGTATGCAAATGAGACCTACCATATTTGTGTCAAATTGACCTTATGGGTAAATTCATTTGAATTATTCAAATTATATTCTCATAATCCATCTTTGGTGAAAATAAGCAACCAGATCCCAACTCACCTTTTCATCACCTGACACAATGATGGCGCCATTGTAGAATGGCTTGTCGGTGCCATTTGTAGTTCCGAAGGCATCCACCTCCAAAGCTATGTTCTGTTGTCTCAGTGAATGTATGAAGTTATCAATGCTTGACCCTACCATGAAGGGAAAGATCAAAGAAAACAAAAATAAAATGAAACAATAATCCAACACTACAAAAAAGAGAACACAAAACCAAATGTTATCACTCAAAGCACACCACAATAGTGACTGTGAATTTTCTTAAAAGCAGAACCGGGGCTACTGTACAAAATTCATTCTGCTATCATGGATGTAATAAAGTTTCTTTACATAATATCAAGAATGTTACTTATAATTTGTATTAGGGTAAAAATACTAAGTACTAGGCTGAATATGGCTTGATGGTAGAGTCCTTCCCTAGGATATGTAAGGTCCTGGGTTTGATCTCCAGCACTACACACAAAAAAATACTATTACTAACAAACACCATAATCCTTGAAGCTATTAATCTTCTATCTTTTCACAAATTTGTAACAGAGTTTTCCCCCAAAGTCAGCAATGTAAAGATTTAAAAATGATACAGAAATATCTCAAAGTTCAATGATTTGCCTTCCTAAATCCCCTTCGGTTGCTCTGTGAAATGGTCATTAGGATTTAAGTAAACTTCAAAAAATATGTTTTTGAAATAAATTCACCAATCTTGTATCTTTCACTTTTCAATTAATTTTCTATTTGGTTTTAAAAGTGTTTTCTAAAACACACAAAATTTTTTTTTCATTTTTAAAAAAATTTTTCTAGGAAATCTCTTAACATGAACAACATTTACAAATTGCATTTTAGCTCTGTGTTCACCTGTTTTATTGATGACCAGTAAAAGAGTCAGAGGATCTTGTGGTTGTTGTCCTGGTGAAAGGAAGTACATATTTGGAGACAATCCCCAAGAGTAACTTTTATCATACAACTCATAAAAGAGATGTTCCAAAAGTTGAGGGATAAAGCTAATCCCAAAAAGGAATAACCTACATGGAGGAAAACATAAAAGAATAATCAATAGCAATTTCTGTAGGTTATTAGATGTCTTAGATTTTTGTCACTGTGCCCCAAATACTTGATATGAACAGCTTAGAGGAGGAAAAGTTTATTTTAGCTTATGGTTTCAGAGATTCAATCCACCATAGTCCAAAGTCATTGCTCTGGGACAAGAGAGGCAGAACATCATGGTGGAAAGGGCTGACAGAGGAAAGCTACTCAGCTCTGGGGGACTGCGAAACAGGGAGAAAGAGGAAGTGGTCTCAGAGAAGGTGAACCCTTCCAGGTATGTTCCCAGTGACCTGCCTCCTCTAGTCACGACCAACCTGCTTCAGTTACCACTCAGTGCAGTAATCCTTTCAAATTATAAATCTCTGAACTGGATTAATCCTCTGATTGGGTTATGGCTCTCATAATCTAATCATTTCACCTCTGAACATTTTTGCTTTGGCCCTGGAGCTTTGGGGGCACACCAATATATCCAAACTTATATCCAAAACATAACATTTGGTTTGAGAAAATAATGGTTATAATAATAGAAATAAATTATAAACACAAATAAACATTTGACTCATGCTCTTTTCCATGTGCTTGCAAAGAACTACTTCAGCCCATTGTTATGAGTAAAATTTGTGTGAAAGAATCCTAACCTTTGTATGTTTTGATTATATATCCACCTGAGCAATTAAGAATGTATTTTTGTTGTTTTCATTATTGTTTAAAAGACCATATGCAGTTACTGGGGTTTATTTTATCTGAGTGGGTTTTTTTGTTTTGTTTTGTTTTGCTCTTATATTTATTTTGAGTGCACAGACCAAACAAATCTGAAATATCCATATACTCACATGGTTAACAGGCTTTTTCTATCTTTCTTTAACTTGAGGAAGCGAACTTTTGCCATTGCACAGAGCTGCTGCCTCCAGAGTGCCATGCCACTCACTGTTTCCTCTGTTGCTTGGAGGGAAGAGAAAACTTGTTCAACCTCAACAAGGTTTCCCATATCTTTTGCCTCATCACCTTGCAATTGTCGCCAAGTTCCAATATCTAAAATGTCAGATAAATCATTTAAAAGGTACCATGTTAATTGTGCATTTTTAGCTTTTCCTATGATAATCTTTTCAACCAAAGCTGCCAGATTTAGCATCCTGGGCTAAGAGAAACTAATCTACTTCATGGTATTATTAGAGCAACTATTAAGAAATGAGAAAGAAGCAAAATATATATATATATATGTATATATAGATGGTATAGATATAGATATAACTAAAGGAAATCTTGTGTCTTCTGAAAAAAAAGTCCTTTGCAAGACTTCTTCTAGGGAAATTAATTAAACTCATAAATAAATATCTTTGTCACAAGAGATAAATTACCTTGGTATTTCCAGCCAAAGAAAAACAGTACCTACCTGAGCTTCTGCTCTCACCTCCAACAACATAAAGACAAAACTAAGAGTATTTTTAACATAGCCATGGTTAAGAACTCAATAAAAGTTTGCTTATTTTGAGAAGCATAGAGAAAACCGATAGACTTCCATAAAGTTATCAAATATGCACATTAACAGTTCATTGTAAAGGCTAGGGCAGTTGTCTCATATACATGAGGCCCTAGTTTGATTCCCAGCACCACAAAAAAATGTTACCTATAACCAAACATGTACCAAGAATATAACTTCAAAAACAGATAAACAGAGAAAAGGAGAATCTAAAAATATACTTGGCCAATGTGGAGAGTGGATGAGCCCCTGGTCATTGGCTATCCTATGACCTCAGCAAAAGCCAAGCCTGAGAAATATTCCTTGCCAAAGGTGAAGATGTCACCAGCCTTGACTCTCAGCTCTGATGCTAACAGTTATCAGACATCCCAGGACAATGGGTTTCCTGGGTGCAGCAAAATATTCCTAGCACTACAAAAGTAGGATAGCTGCAAAAAATGTTTCTAGATCTGTAACTTTTTAGTGCATAAAGAAGTCTCTAACAACTCATGATCCCTGAACAATTTACAATGCCCCTACAGTTTAACTTCCTGCTTACGAGACACTATATAATAAATTTGTGGAGCTAGATCTGAGTCACTGTTCCTCCAACAGAGTGAAGTGTCCCAACTGGCCCCAAGTTTACTTATGTCTCTGTTTTCTTTGTCTCTGTATTTTTGTCCACCTCCAGTCACCCCTACTTGAGAATCCTTTGTTGATGCTGTGCGGGTCATGGCAGGTCAACTTTTTAAAAATTTAAAGTGCACAGAAGGACTAAACACAATGAGAAACTAAAACCAAGAAAATGACTTAGAAGCAATCAGACGGTAAAGACAATACTTTGCAAGTAATGACAATTAGACTGAGAGCAGATCTTTTAATGCAACAACTGAATCCTGAAAGCACTAGAATGGTATCTTCAAAAGCTCAAGAAAAGCTAGTATCAAATAAATTGAATTTCCCTTTCTCTATAGCACTTATATTCAGGTAACATGATACAGCATAGTTATTGCCTACATCATGAGGACCTAGTGTAGTACATCACTGTATTCCACAAAGGTACATTTCTTCTCTGCTTTAAGCTTTCCTAAGACCAGTTCCAATAGATGCATATAATGTCACCACTCAAAGCACATTTACAAGATAAAATGTTGCACAGAAAAATAAAATTCAAGTTTATTTCCTTTTTTTCTCCCTCCCTTTTCTGCTTCTTCCCCACCCATTTCCTCCTTCCCTTTTTACCTGATTGGTCAATACTTGATTTTCCTTCTAATTTCAGGAACACCTCATTCAAAGTTGTCATGGAAACACCATAATTCTCAATGCCTTGGTTGAAACATCTATCAAGATCCCTGTAAAGGTCTAAAGATAGACAACAATTAGATCAGAATATTCTAATTGATAAGGACATTGATGATAATTATATTTATCAAAAAAGCAAAAACACTGATGATAGACCAAAGACACTTCCACCAGAAATGAAACTATAACAGAAGTTTCTTATTTCTAAAACTTCTCTATATAGTGCATTAGTTTCCATGTCTTCTTGAGTTTCAAAGCCAAGTCTAAACATGTGTTTTTCTATTCTTTGAAAACTATAGTTTTTCAAAATAAATGTATTCCACTTAGTGTACTTTTTAAAGCTTTATTTCTGTTATATTATAGGGAATGCTTAATTCTAGCCTCCAATAAAATAAAGGATATTTTTCAGAGAATAAATATTCATAGTTTCATGCTAAGATTGTTAGGGAACTCTAATAACAAATTCAAAAGAACGAATGTTTATGGAAATAAGTAACTCTCACAGAATCTTTCCAACTTTAAAAAAGCATAAATTAAAGAAAAGGACAAAGTATGTATTATATAACTCAAAGAATATACTATGTAACTCTGTGCCCACTCCCAGATTCATTCCCCTCTCTCTCAGAGGTTCTGACCATGATGTGAAAATTACACAGGAGTCTTGAAATAGAGTAATTCTTCATGAGGTAGTATCAGGTCCTTTTGAAAGATTGCAACAAAAATTAAAAGTTGGAAAATAAAACTTCTATCTTGTGTGTTGTATAAAGAAAAATAGAGGTGCATTCATGACTTTTAATGAGTTCTTAAACCTACCTAAGTTTAGTTTCTTTTTCAGTCTAATTGCTTATTATCTTTGGAATTCATTTAATAAGCAATCATGTAAAACTGTGCTTTGTGGTCCTCATAAAGATTTCTGTTTTCATAATGATCTGCATCTCAAAGACATTGTACATGCATCTAAGACTACCTTTATCTCACTGATTCTAAGATGAATATATTTCATTATCTTCCAACATCACTGAAATGAGGATGGATCATAAATTATTTTAATTGGCAGCATTATTTATTTCTATTTCTTTCTTATTTATGCATCCTAGTTAAGTGTATCTTAGACCTAACAAAATGCCAGAGGCACTTTATGTCAATCCAGGTGCTTTTAGAAATTTTCACATTTTAACAATATGTTTGAGTATATTAAATCAGTTGATGATAATAACTATGTTTTTAAGACTACTGCCTGGTGCTGTGTTTCTTTATTGGTCATGATTATGGTAGGCTCATTTGCTGAAGCGTATAGCAATAGCCCCAGGATCTTCCTTTTCAGAGTTGGCAAAATCCCTGAATTCAATTAGGTAAACAAATATTTATAGGCTACACTTCAAAAAGTTATCTACCTTGAAACTCTTGGTAAATAAACAACTTATTGGGACATCCAATAAAAGAGTGGTAACTGCATAGTCATCTAGGCCTTTGTATTTGCAGCAAAGGTGTGAATTTTAGAATGTGTAGTAGCATGCCGGTTGACCATACTCATGTTGAATACCTTGGATTGCATTGTGATGTGGAGTTCATACATTGTGTGTGAATTCCTTTTGCTCCTTCAATTGTCCACTATGTTTTCACATACTCATTCCTTCCCTGACCACTCTCATTCATTCCTGAAATAAATTTCCCCCAAATCCTGATTTTAGCTTGATGCTTTCCTCTTAATTATACATGCTGCAACTTGATGCATATTTATCTATGTGCCTTGGTTTACTCATAAATAACACAAGGATAATTTCAGGGACATCAGTGACCTTTGGACTGGAAATATTAAATGAGTTAATGTATAGTACCAGACACTTAGCAAGCGTTAAGACTAGTCATCATTCTAATAAGCCCAGTTATTATTAGTAACACCATTCCCAAATCATTCTGAGGTCTCTATGTTTTATTACCTGGAAATTTGCTTGTCTTTTCCAAAGGCAAAATATAGACAAGTCTTTCTTCACTTTGTGCTGTTAATTTGACATCAGGGATGTGCTGTTTAACCAGTGATGTTATGCTGTCTGGATCACACATTTCATTAAGGTGCAAACTGTAACATTTAAAATAAGTGAGCTAAAATTATCTTTATCAAACACTATCTCTAAAAACACTTCCTAACTGTGTAGTATGTGCTTGTCACTTCATGAATATTTATGAGACAAAAATGTACAATTTACTGAAGAAGAAAAATATAATACTAATATAACCAAAACATTTAATCTACACACATGGCAGAGGAACTCCTGAAAGGGGAAGATGAGTCAGATAAGATATCTCAAAGACAGTCAGTTGGAGGAAAGAGATTCAGCCAAATCTTGCCTGGGCTAAAGGGGAAGGGGAGGTTTGATTTTATCTCTACCTATTCAAAAACCCAACTTTGAATTCTTCCTTCACAGTAATGTGTAAGTTCTGCAAACATTTGAACTTGGACACAGTAAAACAAAAATGGGGAAGTAATTTGTATAGGTATTAAGAACATGGGTCTAGCTGGGCACCATGGTACCCACCTATAATCCCAATGGCTCAGGAGGCTTGGGCAGGAGGATAGCAAGTTCAAAGTTAGCCTTAGCAACTTAGCAAGATATTGTCTCAAAATAATAAAATAAAACAGGCTGGGAATTCAGCTCAGTAGTAAAGCACCCCTGAGTTCAATCACTGGTACCAAAAAAAGAACATGGGTCTAATATCATACTAATGCAGGTTCCAGACCTGCATCCAGGAAAGTGTTTAACATTTCTGAGCATCAGAGTTCTCATCTGTGAGATGAAATAACATCCAGCTTCCACAAGATCTTCTAAAAACAGAAGAAAATACTGCATATGAGATAGCACCAGGCCTTTCCTGGTAAAAATCTCAATACATGTCATATAATTTCCTCATTTTTATACAAAACTTACCCAAGTGAAAACTGGTCTGTCCTTTGATAAGACCATATAAAACTTATTATATTTTTGGATTTTAGAAATGCCATTTGTCATATCCACTGAAAGGTATCGAGGAGATAAATTGATGCAAACATCATAATAGACTGATTACATAAACCTAAAAAATCAGGTGAAAACACTATTCTGTGCTTAGCATTATCAGGGAAGTAGGAAGAACAGTACCTGCCCTGAGGGAGCTTGCAACAGATCAGCGATAGAAAGCAGCATGTTATAGAAGGGAAAGAGAGGAAAGGTAAGTACTTCACACCTTGTCAAGTGCTCACTCATCCTCAACTACAGAGTAGGCATTAGTCCTGCTGTTGTGTAAATGAAACCACCAACGATCAAAGAAGTTCAAAAGACACCTAAAGCAACAATTGCCCCCTCAAGTGGAGGTACTGATTCAACTCAGTTGCAGCAAATGATAACAATGGAATGATTGTTTTGATCAAGTAAGCGCTTGGAGGAAGTAATGGTGGGACCCATTTAACCCTGGGACATGAAGTGCTTTAAGTGATTTTTAAAGAAATATTAATACTTTAGTGGGAAGCAAAAGTAAGTGAATCACACCACACCTATAATCTTGATCCAAGACTCTACCACTTATAAACATGCTCGACAGGGGGTTATTAAAATTCTTAGTGTGTGGCACTCTTACTTATCAAAAAGGATGGCAGCAGCACATTTTTAGAGTTATTTGGAAGGTTAAATATGATCATAGAAACATTATTGATTTAGATTTCTTAGCAATCCTTAAAATGTAGCCAACACTTAAAAAGTGGTAGGAATTACTTAATCATGATACTAATAATTATCACAAAGTGAAGGAGACAGAAAAGAACAGTGGAGAAAATGAAGTCAGGGAAAATCCAGAGGAGGGTATTGGAACTGTCAAGATAAACAAAAACAAACCTCTGCAATATGTTAAGAGAAAGGGTTGAAACACTAATAAGTTACTCTTAGCAAGCAATATGTTATGAAAATATTTTTCAAGCATTTTACTTAAAGCTACATAGCCATCCTTATACTCTCAGTGTCTACAATTGCTAAAATATCCTATATTTTAACTAAGAGGGCAGGGTGACCTCATTCTAACTCAGCTCTCTTGCAGAGTGATTGTGCAGTCTATGTTGACATGGTGATATTGATTGCACCTGCCCCCAGCACTTTCCACAGGTCTCCACCATTAAGAGCAATACCTTAATTGGTAGCCAATGCCCCATCTCTTCTTCAGGAAGAGAGAAGAGCCTGCACACTTCAGCTTCCCATTGGATATAAAGACCTTCCTGTCTAGTTAGAAAGAACCAAGAGGTAAATGTTATTGAGGCATTATTTCCCCACACTTCATACAAGAGGGAATCCATGAACAAGTGATGCATTTTAGAAGGAGGACACACTAAAATATATACATTCTAATTCTGCAATATGTACACCACTTCATCATCCAACAACTGCAATGATAAATCATGATAAATTAGTCTCTAGCACAGTTAAAAAGTTACTTCTATGTATCTAAACAATTTGCTTTAAGCCAACTGACATTGTACTGAATAAAACATAATATACCTTAGAGAATAGTCCATATATTTTATAAGTCCTGCTGTTCTGCGATAGGATCAGGATACATCCATGGGACAAAGAACTCTGGGACACAGACATTCAAATGAGTGAGAGCCAAACTCTCCTGTCTTGGCCCATGTCATGAGATACAGCTAGTGAGCATCTATTAATACTCCACACATGTCCCTAAATTCTAAGATCAATGAAAGAAAACCTAAAATTACCAGCCAGGATATCAGCCTCATCCATGAACTGGGTGCTGAAGAGAATGACTCTGTCAGATTTCCTCTCTTTCAAGAGATTCCACATGCGGTGCCTTGAAAGAGGATCTAATCCAGCAGTTGGTTCATCCAATAGCAAAACCTGGATAGTAGAAATAAACCTATGATAATTTTCCCTTGTATTGGGGAGAAATGCCTTAATATTTCATTGTAAAAATTCTTTTATATTTATCATTTGTAAATCATTTGATCTAGAACAATAGCTTCATAGTCTTCAATCTGATTTCACCAGGGGTTTTACTTCACCTTACCTGTGGATCTCCTAAAATGGCAATTCCAAAAGTCAGTTTCCTTTTTTGTCCACCACTTATATTTTGAGCAAGAACGTCTTGAATATTTTCCATCTCTAAGGCCTGCAAAACTCGTTGCACCTAATCACATAAAGAGTATTTAGTGCAAAACCCAAAATGTTTATTTTTAAGACATTATCATTTGTTCTTTCCTCCCTCCCGCCCTCCCTCCCTTTCTTCTTTCCTTCTTTCCTTTCTTTGTAGGTACTGGGGAACAAACCTAGGCATGCTTTGCCAGTGAGCCATGTCTCTGGCCCATTATTATTATTATTATTATTAATTAATTAGCTAATTAATTAATTGATTTAGAGACAGAATCTCACCAAGTTGCCTAAGCCTCCTGAGGGGCCGGGATTATAGGCACCTCACCCAGCTTTTTCTGTCTTTATAAAGGGTCCTTTGGCCTCACCTTTAGGCAAAGTACAAATAACACAAACCCATTTAGAGTTCTTCAGGTAAACAGTTTTGTTTTCATGGTTGTGTGACAGACAACATGTTCAGATACCTCCTTTTCCACTTCATATGGCAGAATTCCTTTTATTTTAGCAAACAGCCGAAGGTTTTCTCTCACAGTGAGGAAGCCAAATTGTACGTTGGATTGTGGACACACTCCAGTGAGCTTGCTGACAGTTTCAAAATCAGGCATTTCTGAAAGTGAGTGATTGTAGATGGTGACAGAACCTGTAAGCGCAAGATAGGGAGTTGCCATCAGGACAAGGTGGCATGTTTGATTTAAAATACTTTACCATGGAAAACAATGTATGTAAATCACTAGATTCAGTGAAACGTATTTTACCTATAAGTACTACACAGTTGTCTGATTGAAAGGTAATGTTCTGAATAACATCTCTTCTAACAGAAATACTAATTACTAACTGAAACTCATAGAGCTACTTAGGAAATATTTAGAACACAAACAACATTTCAAAGAAATACAATTGTGTAAAAGAATAACTTACATGTCCAAAATTTGTTTTAGTTTTTAAACTGATACATAAAAGCATTAAAAATGCATGTATTAATCGGTTATCATACAATGTTTTGATTCACGTATACATTGTGTAATGTTTAAGGAAACTTCTAAATTTGTTCTCTTCAACATCTGATGTGACAAGTAGTTAATAAATCTATTAAAGCTAGCTGATGAAAGGCTCAGGAGTTCACTTGCTCCTGAGGTTGTCCTTGGATGACTGTCCTCTCACCTGATGTTGGGGCTGATAGTCCGCTCAGTATGTTCAACAGTGTGGTTTTCCCAGCTCCACTGTGACCAAGGAGGGCAGTGATCTGGCCTTCGTATATATCCAGTGCCAGACCTGTCATGATTTCAAAAACATTACACTCCAAGCCTGCAGAGTAGCTTTTCAGTCTTTGAAATTTTTATAATTTCTCTCAGCATGAATATATTTGGCTACCAATATTCAAAATTAAATCAATCTTAGCCGGGCACGGTGGCGCAAGCCTGTAATCCCAGCACTTAGGGAGGCTGAGACAGGAGAACTGTGAGTTCAAAGCCAGCCTCAGCAATGGCAAGGTGCTAAGCAACTCAGGGAGACCCTGTCTCTATATAGAACACAAAATAGGGCTGGGGATGCGGCTCAGTGGTTGAGTGCCCCTGAGTTCAATCTCCAGTACCGAACAAAACAAAACAAAACAAAATAAAAAAAATTAAATCAATCTTAAAGTTATTCCCTTTAAAATTATGCCTCATATAATAAACACTTCACAACCATAGCATCATCAATGATAAGTCATTATGAGATTAACAAATTTTTGCATAAAAGCATTTTTATCCTTAAAGAGAAGCCAGCTATTTAGAAAGATAACTTTAGTAATCTGATCCTGAGGATCAGGATGCTGAGGCAGGAGGATCATGAGTTCAAAATGAGCCTCAGCAAGCAAAGCCCTAAGCAACTTAGTAAAACCCTATCTCTAAATAAAACATAAAAAGGGCTGGGGATGTGACACAGAGGTTAAGTGCCCTGGGTTCAATTTCTGATTTCAAACAACAGATAAATTAAGTTGAATTAAAAATTTTAAAAGATAGCTTGAAGACTAGAGCATTTAATGAGTTGAAAATAAAGAATTTTATGATGTTATCATATATCTTTCACTCCTACGTGATCCTCCTTTTTTAACATTGTTATAGGGTTTTCATTTACTTGAAAGGAAATATAATGTGTTTGAATAAAGGAGAATCATAATATCTGGATTACCAAGATTAATATAATATCTTAATTTCCACCAAGGTGCTATCATGTTGAGGCACAATCCCTATATCAAGCAGCCACGTTGAATATAATGCAGTTTTATTACCTCTTAAAGCTTCTACTTTTTCATGTTTTCCTGTAAATTCTTTTTTAAGATATTTGATTCTGTGCAAAAAAAGAGAAAACAGGAAATGTTTTGAGGAAGTTATGGAGATGGACAGAGGCTGCATCAACTAAATCCTTGAGTTTGCAAGCAAATTTAGGGGTGTTTTTTTTTCACAAAGTAGAAACAAGCATCTTGTTAAAAGTAGCACCCCTGATCACCATATGAGGGGTAGGTGGCATAGGATCACAGAGGGCCATGACAGATGACTGCAGCTGAGGAGAGCTGGATGTGAAATCAATATTTAGGACATACTATGGCCAAGAAAAGAAAAAAGAATCAGCACATGATAAAAGAAAGATGAGGGCTTTATGGTAAAAACACCCTAGGCAAAGTCCCAGTCACATCATTTACTGGCTCTGTTACAGACACTGTACACCCAAACTTCACTGATTCAGCAGCAGTAGAATAGGATAACAATGTTACTATCACATAGGGTTGATCTCTAGAAGGAATAAGATAGGATATGCAGAATGCAAAAGGCTCAGGACAGAGTAAATCTCCATGAGAGGGAAAGAAGAAGACAAAGGAAAAAAAAAGTTTAAAACAAAGACACGTTTTAAAAAGAGTACATAGAAAAGAGTTGGAATGAGTTGAAGGGCTACTTTAAGCTAACCTCTTATTTTCTTACATTATTACAGTAAACCAGCAGGTAGGTTGTATTAGTCTGCTCAATCTGCTGTAACAAAACCTCATAGGCTGAGTGGTTTTAAGATCAAACATTTACTTCTCATAGCTCTGGAGTCTGGAAAGTCCAAGACTGACATATTAACTTGGCTCCTGGTGGACTCTTTAGTACTCGCAGAAATCTACCTTCTTGCTCTGCCCTCTCATGGTGTGTGTGTGCCTCTCTGTGTCTTCTTACAAATGTATTGATCCCATCATAAAGATCTCCACCCCACCCTAGGTCTTATCTAAACCTAATTAGTTCTCAAGGTCTCCATTTCCAAATATCCTCACTCCAGGAGTTAGAATTTCAGCATATGCAATTCAATTCACAGAACCAGTAACATCCAGTTAAATGTAGAAGTGACTGGAGAGGATGAGCAATTGTTGCCATAACTTCGAGTTGGGCACAGGGTGGGTTTATTAAAACTGTGAAATCTTGGGCAAGTTGCTTGGCTTTTTCTAGCCTCTCTTTTCCCATCTTTTTTTTTTTTCTTCAGGGAATCCTAAGTATCCAGTTGGTTTATTCCTTCATTTCATCTAAGCAATACAAATGCTGGGCTCTTTCCTTAAGTTTCAATGGAATTTTACCTTGGTGTTTAGGTAGCAGATTCTAGATTAGATAGAAGCTGAAGGTCCTCTGTGGTTGGTATAATATATATTTTAATTGACATTTCAATCTTCTGCCTTCTCTTCTGAGAGTTGATTGTGAGCCCTGCTGGACAGAATGACCCAGAGGTTCAGAGCACTGTGAACTGATCTGCTGGATGCAGTGCAGACGGCAGAGATGAAGCAGGACTGGCAGCCTTGGGTTCCCCTGCCACAGACAAGGCCTTCTGGACCATCCGGTCAGCCAGTCATGTGACATTCTGCTTCCCATACCTCCACCTATTGCTAGAGACAATTTTTTTTTTTCTAGAGCAGAGGGAAAACCTTGTGACCTAAAAGTCACAAGCCTTTACTATCCTTTTTCTTGCTGAGTAAACCAAAATGCCTTCTTTCCATAGTCAAGGATTGCTATTACTGCTGTGATAGGACTAAAAAGAACATAAATCTCAGTGTCCCAGCATGCAGGGAGATTCTCGTCCTTGAGAACAGAGCAGCACATCACAAGGAGTGAAGGGATCCTACTCTTTTGTCTGTTCATATTAGACTTGCTGTTTTCAAAACTAAATACTTAAGAGACTGTGAGTTTCATAAAGGTTTTGAGTTTAAATGGATCAGTGAATGAGGTGGATCAGAAAGGCTTCATTGAGGAGTGAGATGACCACAACATTGAATGATGGACAGAATTTGAGCAGAGATCTTAAGCATTTCTAGCTGTTTGGAAGTCAAAGCAATCAGCATTGAATGAAACATGTGCCTCACCTCCAAGTCAAGGGGTGCATGGGGCTAGGACACCTCACTCCTCACATTCCCTTCCCATCTCTCAGGAATCTCTCTCCCCTTTTCTGTACAACCTGCACCCCCTCTTTTTTCCTTTCTTTCATCTCATCAGCTGGGAAGGGAAGAGGAGAAAGACAAAGTAAACCACAGATAAGAGGAGGTGAGACTAATAAGGAGGATGGAGGCATTGTCTGTCACAACGAGAGCAGCAGAGAGGAGAGAAAAAAAAACATGACTAAGAGAAGACAGAGACAGTGACAGTTGTTGTTATGCCACAAGATATTAGTAAATATAAATGCTGATAGTGCAAGAAAATAAAGCACTCTTAAGAGTGAGAGCAGCCTTTCAGGAGCACAGCAGGCTGATGTAGGGTGGGCGCAAGGGGCACAGAAGGCAGTCTTTGTACTGTTTTGCTCAGTAGATCCCTGGTTTCTGATCTGTTCTCCATTGCACCTCCATATGCATGCATCTCCATGTGCATGCAATTTATGTGTTACCTGATGGCTTCTTTCCCATGAAATTCTGGAGACACTGGTTCAAAAGAGTCATCCCATGAAGTGTCAGAAGGTGTTTCGTTCTCAAGGACCACGTGATTAGTTCTTTGGTATTGAAACCAAAACGAAGACTTCAGGAAAAACCAGGGAGAATGACCATGTCCATATTTGTCTACATGGGCAGGATGCAATTTAATGTCAGGTCAGTCACCATATCAAAGATCACAATCCCCCTAGGGCTGAATGTCAATGCTTTGAAAATAAACCTGAACCCACATTATCACCTTAGACTATCATGGTTGCACAAGGTTGCACAAGTGCTTTTGACGTATGTAGAACAATGAAGGAAAGGTAACTGGAATGTTACCATATGATACAATGTTTCTAATATGAGAAGAAAGTGGCAAATACCCTCAAAGTACCTGTGAGATGTTTGGGAGACATAAATCTGACATTCAGAACAACTTCCGCTTGGATTTGGCAGACATGGAATGTGCTTGCCAGAGTCTCTGGCTCTGGTGAGATACAGACCTTGTGTCACAATGCCAGTGGTATTTTATCAAGTCAGTGACAGATGCATCTACAAGATAAGCTATCTCAGAGAACTGGAGGAGACAACAGTAGTGGGTGCAGCATTTTAAAAATAAAACAAATGGAGCAAATGTATATTAAGAATGAGAAAAATGAAGAATTTCCTCATGGTAATTCTCATCGAGATAAGAGTAGCTTTTAATCATCATTAGTCTTGGTAGGAATAGAGTAGAAAAATAACTATAAATGCTAATAAAAAACAGAAAAGAACTTAAGGAGCTCTGGAAGTGTTCACAGACAAGATGCATGATTTAGTTAAGCAAGGCTTTTCTGTATCTTGCAAGTTTATTCTACCAAGTGTATTTTGCTGGTTCCACCACTTTTAAAGGGGAGGAAGAAGAATATACTGATTGGTTTAAAATGTTTTTTTCCATACTAATAAAGTATGAATCCAGATTAAGTATCATGATGGTGAAATTATCTGTCTCCCTGGAATTATTTACCTACTGACTACTTAAGAAATATTTTTCAAAGAAATCAAAGTTTTTCAACAAATTGTCAAGATCAAGCCTTTTTCATTTTCACAGTCTACTATAAAGTTTAAAAAATTCCAACCCAAAAGAGTCTTCAGAATTAATATGAGCAAAACTCTACGTGCAAAATGAATCTCCAATAGGACAGCCATAGGCTTCAAGGGATGGAAAATATACCATCTCCTGAAGCAAGAGATTTAATGTATGGAGGCCTCAACTGTAAGAAACAACCACTTCAAACTGAGCCTGAATTAACTCCTTACTTCCCCAGTCCTTTGGTGTTCTTAAATTCTCTTTCAGACAGAGTACTGCTGTTGTAAAATGACAGCCATTGTTTCCAGTATGACTCCTGGAGTTATTAAAAATGTCACCTGTTCATGCTCAACCTATTGCCCTACAGTTACCAATGAATGTTATCATCTAGGATGGTATATTAAATTTTATTTTAAAAATATAGTGCTACCTAAACATCATGTATGTGACCTTTAAACTTTAAGGATAAAGAAAGGACCTGTGTTGTCACATGCTTTCATGAAGTCCAGATGTACCACATCATTTATGTTTTCTGATCACTTAATCCAGTAACCTTGTCAAAATTGATGTGAGGTTTTCTGGAATAATTTTATCCAATGAACTCAAGCTAGATGCCACTTATTGAAACTCCCTTCTTAATAGAGTTCACAAACTTTAGAGTTCTCTACTTTCTACAACAATCTTCCACAAGATGATTTTCAAACTCATTAAGTTATAGCTAGCAAAATACAAGTTCCTTATCATTGGGAAAGACGTGCATCCATCTGTGGGCTCTTACAATACCTCTTTTGGTAACCATGTTTCCTTCAAAATTACTAGAAGTGGTTTGTCAATCTTTTCATCAATTACTTATAGTAACTTGAATTTTAAATATCTGTCAGTGTTGATGGAGTTTTATTTAGCCGTAAAGAAGAATGAAATTGTGTCATGGCAAGAAAATAGATAGAACTTGAAAGCATCATGTTTAGTGAAATAAGCCAAACTCAGAAAATCAAGGTTTGTATGTGGAAGCAAGAGACACAAAAGGGTGCGGAGAGTAGGGTGGATCTCATGGAAATAGAAGGGAGATCAGTAGAATAGAGGAAAGGGATCAGCAGGGAGGAGGAAGAAAGGAAAACGGGAGGCACTGTGGAACAAAATTGACCAAATTATATTGCTATAATGTGTGCATACACAATTATGTAACAGTGAATTACACTATTGTGTATAATTATAATGTAACAATAAAAAAGTAAAAAATAGTTAAGATGTATCAATGCAAAATAACCTCATTTAGGGTAACTGAACATCCTGGTCGTCCCTTTCTACATAAATTATCTTAAATTTATCCATTGCAGTGTTCTATGTACTTTTAGGGGTAGCTATGTTTCCAAAGTTAATGGGATAATTATATTTTCTTTGGAAAATTTGTATTTTCTAAATTATTTTGCTTCTAGAAGTTTTTCATATGCCAGAATTTTAGATATTATTATCCTGTTTTCAATTTGTCTTTTTAAACTTTTTATCCTATTTCATTGAAGTATTTTGTATCCATTTCTAAATTTCTATATATTATTGCTTTTATATATTCCAAATTTTTTATTGATATTGGTCAGGCTAAATATTTTCTCTTCATTTTAGGGTGACAAAATCTTTTTATTAGCATTTATCAATGTTGAGTGTTAATCAAATTTTAGTTTGTATGAATTAACAAAAGGACATTATTTTCTTTAATTTGTTAAGATAAATCCTTCTGGAATAAATTTCACTTGGTTATTATATAGTAACCACACAAATCACTGTTTGAGTGAATTTGTTTCTGTTCATTTAGATTTCACAACCAAGTACAAATCTGAGGTCTACACATTTGTTTTTCTTGAACTAATTTGTATTAACAGTATCATTATCCATAATCTCTTGCAAGTGCCTCTTTTTAAAAAGAAACAGCCTACAGTGTTAGAGAAGATCCAAGACTTAGATAGTAATCCTACATACAGAGTGCAGAATATTATCTGTCTTGCTTTAGAAATTTTGAAAAAGAAAAGTTAGATAATTTATATACAGTACATTGTAAACAGTTATTTTAAATAAATGCAATTAATGACATTGTGTTGAATTAAAATAATGCTTCTACTTACTGGGCAAAATTTTGTCAAAATATAATGTCAATACCAAATAGAGAAGAGCATCAAAGACCAACATGAAGAGAGTAGCTATTATTAGGTATGAGTAGTTTGAAGAATCCAATTGGACATTAGAATTCACGTCATAGTCCAAATGTATAAGCTGGGAAAAGATATGCAGAATTTTAAAAAGATTAACATAGCATTAAATTTTTAAAAAATGATTAATACACCATTAAAATTATTATTTTCTCATTTCTGTCAGACATTGGGGTTGCAAAGATGGATCAAACACAATTTGAATCTTTACAGAGCTTGGGTCTACTGGCATGTAAAGCAATCGACCTATCTATCTGCAAACTACAAGTGATAACTCAAGGACAGTGCTGTTCCAGCTTGATCCAATGCAGGACTTCATCAGGTTTAGAATGAAGATAAGGCAGGTGTGCTGGAGAGGGCTCTCCAATCCAAGCACAGAGGAGTGAAGCATGCTGGCATGTGAGCAGAACAATTTCTCATGGAGCCACAGTAAGATACAATGAGTTAACATGGAGCATAGCTTTCCATTGAGCATTTTATAGTTATAATGTTATAACTAGAATTAACTTTTGTGAAGAGGTTCAGTTTCATAATGAAATGGCCAGTTAAAAATAGAGATTTATTCCAAATTTTTGGTTTTCAAATACTTCAATAGGGTCATGTTTGAGGGTCATGTTTCCTGAGTTTAAATCAGACAAACGTTTACTGGGACAATCGATTACAAGTAGAAGCTAAACCACAGCAACCATAGAGTACTATCCTATATTTAGTGACTTAAGAAATAAAAAATTATGCTGAGAGAGAAAAAAAGAAAGAAGCTCTTGTCCCTTAAGTGATTGTCTTGACAAAAGTCGGATGTAAATTTTAATGCTTAGTACATGTGGCTTGAATTATTGAGGGGATCTGTTTAGAATGTTCCCTAAAAAGTAAAAGAGTTACCTTAACTCTTACCTGGGCCATTCCAGCAGTGAAGGCAAAGGGGCTCAGAAGACAGAAGGTCCATTCGAAAAATGCAGGAAGATGTCTGTACAATGCTGTGAACCCCAGGCTCCCCCAAAAAATGATAAGGAGAAAGATGGCCAAGCCAGTAAGGAAAGGTTTCTTTATTAATACACTCAACAGGAAAGCCAGAGTTATCTGAGAGGAGAAAAAAAACTTCAGTTGGTATAAGGCTGAGTAAAACGCTATGTTTGCTATGATTTAGATGAAGGTCCCCCAAAGGCCCTTCTGTTACAGGCTTGGTCCCAGGCCCATGGTGCCATCAGTAGTTGGCAGAACCTTTAAGAAGTAGATTCTAGTGGGAAATCTTCTGGTCACTGGAGGTGTTCCTTGGAAGGGCACTGAGTAAACCTCGCCCTTCCCCTTCCTCTCTTTTTTGCATCCTGGCCATGGGGTAAGCAGCTTTGATCCACCAGGCACTGCTGCATGATGTGCTCTCCAATCACAAGCCCCAAAGCAACAAAGGCCAACTGGACGATGGACTGACATCATCAAAACTGTGAGCCATGCTGGGTGCTGTGGTGCACGCCTGTAATCCCAGCAGCTCAGGAGGCTGAGGCAGGAGGATTGCGAATTCAAAGCCAGCCTCAGGAACTTCACAAGGCTCTAAGCAACTTAGCAAGACCCTATCTCTAAATAAAATATAAAACAGGCTGGCTCGGGGGGTAAGCACCCCTGAGTTCAATCTCTAGTACCAAAAACAAAACAACAATAAAACTAGAGCTAAAAATAAACCTTTCTTTCTTTTAAGTTGATTATCTCAGGCATTTGTTATAGTGATGGAAAGCTAACACAATATTACAAAAATTCATTGAATTTTTTTTAGAAGTGTCCAGAAACTGTCTCATGCAAAGACAGCAAATAGAACAGATGACGTAGAAACAGAGTAAGTGGCACAAGAATGGAGAGACAGAGGGAGAAAGAGAAAGAAAATGAGAATTCACCAACTTACCAAGGACAGGCCGTAGAAGAGAAACAGGATAAAGACCACCACGAAGCCAGTTAGGATGACAACTTGGGCAGATTTTATAATAAGAGCCATCAAAGTGGCCATGATGAGGATGAAGCCAGCATATATCAAGCCCCAGGAAAGCCTGCCAGAGAAACACAGCATGGATTCAGCCTGCCACCATTTATTCATTTGTTCAGCAAATGATTTTTGAAGCCCACCATTTATCAAGGATAAAAAGGAGACAATAGCTAACAAATCAGTCAAACATCCTTGCCCAAAAGCTCATATTCTACAGGCAAATGTAGGCAATAAGCAAGCAAATGGGCAAAATAGATAGCCAATTGCAAATTAAGAAAGAAAGTGAGTAACAAGATGGGGAAAATGCTCAGGGAAGCATCTATCACCATCTGTCAGTGTTGAACAACTTCTTTAAGTAATTTACAAACCACATGGACAAAAAAATAGACAATGAAGCAGGAGTGAGCAAACCTTTTCTCTAAAGAACCAGATCATACATATTTGACACTTTGTAAGCCAAATGGGTCTATGTTGCAACTACTCAATTCTGCCTTTGTAGCACAAAAGCAATCCTAGACAATATGGAAGAGATGTGTGGCTGTGTTCTAGGAAAAACGTACCTGTAGGTGATGAAATTTGAATTTCCTATACATTTTTTGCAAATTAAGAAAGTATTATGTTTTACATTTTTTTCTCAGCATTTAAAATGGAAAAGCCTTTCCTAATTTCCAGATTATACATAAGTAGACCATAGTTTACCAACGCTTGACATAGATGATTAGACACAGATGTAGATACATACAGACATAAAACATAGACACAGATAAGCAGATGGATGTGGAGATGTGTTGTACCTTACTGTTAATGCCAAAGAAACAGGAAGAAAATTCTGTACAGTGGAAAAGAATAGGTGTGCTAATCACACAGACCTGGATTCAAATTTTCTCTGCCACACTGTAACTAGATAATCTTGAGAAATACTTCTTCAATCTCTTTAAACTTAAGTTTCCTCTACTAGAAAATAATAAGAGAATTAAATGAAATCAGGTATTTTATGGATTTAATATGGCAACTGGGCCAAAAATGGACTGTTGGTGTCCTTTTATTTAAATCCAGAAAATGCTATCATGTTTCGGGAAGTCTAGTTTCTAATACTCAGTTGTAATGACTGCCTTTTCATCACACACTACTCTTCTGAAATTGTTCACCTATGTGCATTCTCTAAACCTCTTCTCAATTTCATTCGAATGCTGTATGAATAAAATGTCACCGCCTTTTTTCATGGAAGGAAATAAAGACCTGACTTTTTAATCCTCATTCAAATTTTTTTTTTAACCATACACATTACTTTTCTCTGGCTCTTTGTAGATTTTCATCATCTTTTAAAATATAGTGACCAAATCTCCTTTGATCACATGATATATCATTTTAGTACCAAAAAAAAAAAAAAAAAGGAAAAAACTTCCATTGCAGACCAAATCAGCAATCCATCTTTTCTACTTCTAAGCTCAGTATATTGAATACCTCTGTAGGAAAAAATAATAAATTTGGGAAATGTCAGCACTATTAAAAACATGTAGTCTTCCTACTCAACAGTGTCTCTCTTCTAAAGACCATTTGGCATGGGCTAAGCTACTTATGAATTTTATGTTTTGTTTGACATTGAGAATAACACCAGAATATGTAAAAGCCAAATTCAAGACTCACAGCATTGCTCTCTAAACCATTGCTCTCTAAACCATTGCTCTCTAATTCTACTGCCCCTGTTTTCTCCCCTAGCATCTAATATATCAGCTGGCTACACTCATTAAAAAGTTTCATTGCTGACTCTCTAGCCACAGCTTAGTGTCCTGACTTACAGCTCCTGTCCTTCAGGACATGCTCTTTCCCGGGATTCTACCAACTGAATATTAGATTCTAGAATATTAGATTCTACCAATCTAATATTCAGTGCCAGTCTTCTTCAGCCCTATATGAAGCACTTTAAATATAGTTCTTTTTAATCATCATGATGCATGAGGGGTAGATAATATCATCAGTGTAATACAGAAAAGAAAACTGAGGTTTAAAGAGTGTAAATAACTAGTCCAAGGTGTAGCTACTAAATGATGAGATGACCCATGTCTTGGCCTACCAGGCCTGTGTTCTTCTCACTGTGCCCTACTGCCTCCACCAAGGAAACTACGGTGCTCAGAAACAGATCAGCTTTCCTTTCTCAGTGTCATCAAAGTGACAAGTACTCATTGTGGGGTGAAAAAGAATCACCCATACTGACAAAGTATCTGGAATAGAGATTTCATTATGCATCAGAAACTTTAACTTCTGATATTTTTGGGTTTACCCAGACATGGTAGCTAGGGACTGAGGGTCATCCTCTACATTCTCAGAGCCCTGAGTATTAGCAGATTATCTATAGGACCAGGCTTTCTTTAAATTAAAAAAAAAAAAATGTAGTTTTGGCTCCTAAGCCAGTAGGTTCATCTACTCCATTCATGCCCATTTATGTATAACATGCTCCTTCATGAAAATGTCAAGTCTAAATATGATGCTTAACAGGTCTAGGGAGTCCAGCCAGCTGAGCTATTCTGCCTATGTTGCACGGTGGACTGCAGTTCATGCAATTTACCAGAATGCCGACTCTCGAAGTCCCATCATCGTCATCAGTGACTTTATGTATTGCCTCTCCTGGGCAACGTTGACTGAGATGTAATATATAAATGAAGAAAAAGAAATAATGCAGAAGAAAATGAAAAAATCAGTTGCAACTCCTCCTTGGGCAATAAAAGGTAATATTTCCATGTTTAATCCAGTAACTGACATCAGCTGGTCCATCACTGAATGATTGACTGCAACCTAAAACAAGGTATCAATGGATAAACTGTTACCCTCAATCTAAGTACAGCCTCATGCCTTTTTCTCTAAATCACAAGGAATCATGGCCATTTCACATTTAAATATATAGACTATAGGAGCCCTTCATGATTGGTACCTGGTATTTCCTGGAGTTGTGGGTTTCATCTTGACTCCTTAGGACATCTCTATTTACCATCTTCCCTGGACAAAATTCTACTTATGTTTTAATAGTAGCTAAAAAGACACTTCCTTAGAAAATCTTCCCTGATGGTTTTTAAGAGTATCTTTACTTCATTGTTTGCCTAGCACAATATTTAAAATCTCATGATAGAAAAAGGAAATACTGGGAAATGGCACTGTACAAATAATATTGTGAGCATATATGAATATGTAACAATGAATCCCACTATTGCATACAACCCTAATGCACCAATAAAAACAGAGAGAAAAGTTAAAAAAGAAATTACAAGATAAAAGAAAAAATGCCATAATAAAACCTAAACTTTCATTACGCCTATGCATGCATATTTCCATCTCCCTCATTACCAGGATCTGTGAAGAAGTGCCCATGTCCTATTTCTTTTTCAATCTCTAGAAGTTGCACAATGGTTTGAATATAGAAGCTGTTTGGTATATTATGCTTAATTAATGAAGTGAATATATTATAAGACAAGCCATATCTCCACTCATTAGAATTCAATTCATAATGCAACCAGTTTCTTTTGATTTAGTACTCACATCTATGATCGCAGCATTAATGGCAGCCTGGAAAGCCACAAAGCCTTTCTCCCAGAACATTGAACTTTCACAGGTGATTTTTTTGGCAGTTGCTTGACAATGAGCTGTAAGAAAAGCAGAGCAGACTTATTATTATGGGATAGGACAGTCTTGGTTATAGGAAAAATCAAAATTTCCAATGTTCCCAAATGCATTCGGAAACTATAATCACACACATCATGTGGAAAGACTTCTCAACTGAGGGTTATGGAGCACAGTTGGGGAGAACACACCAGAGTTGCCTTAAGGCTAGCTCTCAATGATTTTTCATTTAATATTTTGGACTGTTTTTGTTCAGCATTGCTCTTCTCTTGTTTGTGGCAAGAAAGCAAACAAACAAAAAGCCACTAGCTTTTTTAAAAAATGGGAATTATTGAACAAGAGCCTTTTCTTGAGGTTTTATCCAGGAGTAAAATATTGAGATAGTAGAAAATATAAATTCTTAATGAAATAATGTAATTAATTATATGTGTTTTATTTAATAAGCGAATCTCTTTTATGTTGAGAAAGTCAAGGTACAGGCTGTGGGTTTGTTAGTTCATTTCACTTCTGCACCCCCTTGTGGCCAGTGACACAATAGCAAAAATTTTTTTTGTTTTTTGTTTTCCCAAGAAAGTTACCTGAATGGTCTTTGTGTTCTCTCATCTTAGGGATTCTATAGCCCCAAGAAAATTTTAAATGATATGAGAACATATCATTAAAGATGACTCTCACCACATCGACTGAATAATTTAAATCCAATTCATTCATGCTGTTTTCATCAGGCCATCCAATGACTGTTCTTCCTGTCGTGCGGCAAAAGGGAACAGTTAAGTAAGATTTCTATGTGGCCCCAAAACAACGTGCCTAATTCAACTGTGTTCAAGTTATGTTAGAGCTATTTCTTCCCTAAAGACAGTGCGTGGCCTAAGTAAAAGACACACTTCAAGGGAAAGTGGAGGACTCCTAATGCTTTAGATAAAATCAGAAGTGTCACATGGCAAACAAACTAGCCAATAATTGAACACATAATGTATTTAAATAATAGCATACCAAAGCATCCATTTAAATTCATGCCTAGGCAGACCTAACAGCAAAGTATATATTATTTCCATTTGACAGTGGTGTCACTGGGGCCAAATTTCCAGACAGCATAAAGTTGTTAAAATTTAACAGTGCTTCTTTAGAGACAGTTTGTTCTAAAATACATAAGGTAAAAGGCGATTACTAATCAAATCCAGGCCATTTTTTTCTTCTACTAATCTCTTTTTAAATTTGTTCTTTTTAGTTATACATGACAGTAGAATGTATTTTGACATATTACACATACATGGAGTATAACTTCTCATTTTTGTGCTGGAATATGATGTGGAGTCACACTGGTTGTGTATTCATATATGAACATAGCAAAGTTATGTCTAATTCAGTCTACTGTCTTTCCTATTCCCATCTCCCCTCCATTCCCCCCATTCCCCTCTGTTCCAATCTGGAGAACTTCCACTCCTCCCTCCCCCCACTCTGCCCCCACTTATTGTGAGTCAGCATCTGCATATCAGAGAGAATATTTGGCCTTTGGTTTTTTGGGATTAGCTATTTCACTTAGCATGATAGCCTCTAGTTCCATCCATTTACTGGCAAATGCCATAATTTCATTCTTTTTATGGCTGAGTAATATTCCATTGTGTATATGTACCACATTTTCTTTATCCATTCATTTATTGAAGGGTGCCTAGGTTGGTTCCATAGTTTGGCTATAGTGAATTGAGCTGAAATGAACATTGATGTGGCTGCATCACTATAGTATGCTCATTTTAGGTCCTTTGAGGATAGGCCAAAGAGTGAGATAAATGGGTCAAATGGAAGTTCCATTCCAAGTTTTCTGAGGAATCTCCACAGTGCTTTCCAGCGATGTATGAATGTACCTTTTTCCTCAAATCCTCATCAACATTTTTTCTTACTTGTATTCTTGATTATTGCCATTCTGACTAGAGTGATATGAAATGTCAGCATAGTTTTCCTTTACATTTCTCTAATTGCTAGTGAAGTTGAACATTTTTTCATATATTTGCTCACCAATCATATTCTGTGAATTGCCCATTCAATTTCTTTGCCCAGTTATTACTTGGGTTACTTGTTTATTTGTTTGGAGTTTTTTGAGTTCTTTATATATCCTGGAGATGAATGCTCCATCTGAGGTGCAGGTGGCAAAGATTTCCTCCCATTCTGTGGGCTCTCTTCGTGTTCTTGATTGTTTCCTTTGCTGTGAAGAAGCTTCTTAGTTTGATACAATCCTATGTATTGATTCTTGATTTTACTTCTTACACTTTAGGAGTCTTGTTGAGGAATTCAGTTCCTAAGCCAACATGATGCAGATTTGGGTGACTTTTTCTTCCAGTAGGCACAGAGTCTCTGGTCTAATGCCTAAGTCCTTGATCCACTTTGAGGTGAGTTTTTTTTTTTGCAGGGTGAGAGATAGGGGTCTAATTTCATTTTGGTTACATATGGATTTCCAGTTTTCCCTGCACCATTTGTTGAAAAGGCTATCTTTTTTCCAATGTATATTTATGGTGCCTTTGTCTAGTATGAGATAGCTGTATTTATGTGGGTTTTTCTCTGTGTCTTCTATTGTGTACCATTGGTCTTTATGTCTGTTTTGGTGCCAATATCATGCCATTTTTGTTACTATAGCTTTGTAGTATAATTTAAGGTCTGGTATTGTGATGCTCCCTGCTTCACTTTTCTTGCTGAGGATTGCTTTGGCTATTCTGGGCCTCTTAATCTTCCAAATGAATTTCAAGACTTCTTTTTCTATTTCTGTGAAGAATTTTATTGGAATCTTAATAGGAATTGCATTAAATTTGTATAGTGCTTTTGATAGTATCGGCCATTTTCACAGTATTAATTCTTCTGCCTATCCAAGAACATGGGTGATCTTTCATCTTCTAAGGTCTTCTTCAGTTTCTTTCTTTAGGGTTCTGTAGTTTTCATTGTAAAGGTCTTTCACCTCTTTTGTTAGATCGATTCCCAAATATTTGATTTTCTTTGAGGCTACTATGAGTGGGATAGTTTTCCTAATTTCTCTTTCAGTTGATTCATCACTAATATATAGGAATACAATTGATTTATAAGTTATGGTTGTTAATTTTGCATCCTGTTACTTTGCTGAATTAAATTATGAGTTCTAGAAGTTTTCTGGTGGAGTTTTTTGGGTCTTATAAATATAGAATCATGTTGTCAGCAAATATGGGTGAGTTCTTCTTTTCCTCTTTGTATCTCTTTAATTTCTTTCTTCTGTCTAATTGCTCTGGCTAGAGTTTTAAGGGCTATGTTGAATAGAAGTGGTGAAAGAGGGCATCCCTGTCTGGGTCCAGTTTTTAGAGGTAATTCTTTCAATTTTTATCCATTTAGAATGATGTTGAAAACCCAGGCTATTTAACCCACATAATATTGTGGAATGCATACTCTTGACAAAATTCAACATGTTTCTTTCCTTTGTATTTCCTCCAATCCAGCAGCTGGATCCAGAGGCTTAATCAAACTAAGATCTAATCCTATTTACCACACCTTGGGTGGTGGCATGTTGTTTTATCAGAAGCTCATGATTTCTGATTTTCTCTTTTGAGATATTGGCAATTGTTAATGGTCAGCTTCTAGATCCAATAATTCAATGAAGGTTTCACATTGGTGATGTTTTCTTTCTATCACTTCTTTTATTCAATTATTAGATAACATTTATAAATGAGTACCTTTCCATTGTCTATTTGATCTGTGCAATAGTGCCATTCACACAGAATACAAGATAGTATTTCCTCTTATTTATAAATTTTCACAAGAACTGATTCATTATCATCCTATAATGTTAAAGAGGTGGATTTTCTTTTCGTATCATTCTGAAAGCATGGATCTCAATATCTATTCAATGAGTTTTGAATCCTTGCCCTTGTTGAAGTACAGCTTGCCCTGAATTGGCCGCAAAGTCTTTTTGACAAAACCTATTAGTTTTTGAGGGCTTCCTAGCTACCTGGAATGAAAAGATTCCTCACCCTATAAATTTCCTGTCCCAGAACTCTGCATCCCTTTTCTTATATGCTGATATCCTGGGTTTCCAGGACTCAAAGTGAGAGTTAGACTATTCCAAAATGGCCTAGTAAGTCTATCCCACTTTGCATGTATAATAGCCTCAGAATAGCATTCCGACACTGCACTAACAGCATTAAGTACCGAGGTAGTTTTAGTTGCTGTTCGGAAATTGGCCACCTCTTTTCTCCAGTACATGCCTGTTCACTCTTAAGGGGGCCTCCTCAGGCCCTTCTGATACCCATGGATTCCCTTGCTCTCCTACTACTCCTAGAGAGAGATACCATGCCAACCCGTAGCTGTCAGACCTTCTTCCTCCACCACTTAGATTTGGGGGAACAAGGAAACACTCGGTTACCTAGTTTTGTTGTAAATATTGCCCATGCAGTTTTGGCATTGCTATCTAGTTTCCCAAATTTATGTATTTGAATGAATCAAAAAAACATGCTGTCACCCTCATCCAATCTTTTCAGAATCTTCTTTAAAAAAGCATACATTTAAATAGCCCTGAACTCTCTCATTTTGATATGTACTGTAAAGGGTAATAACCCTTTTAACATAGAATTTCCTAAATAGAACACCAGTTAACAGAGTAAGAAATCCTCCTTGTTATTAAAAAGGAATATGCATTAATGTTTTAAATAAACACCAGAAACTTCAACATTGAACATAGATAATCAAGAACCCACCAAATTTGTGTACTTGGCAAATAAGAAAATTGTCATGAATTGTAAGAGAATGTACCTTTCATGAATGGAGCTGAAGCCACCTTGTTCATTATCTCCTGGGTAGTTTTGGATTCGGGTGCAAATGCAATAACATAATCAGAATCATTAAAACTGTCTACACGTCCCAGATCCAGATCCACTGCAGATTTTTGAGGAGAGTCATGAATTTGATGCAAATTGGAAGAAAGGAGGTATGTAAACAGTACTAGAAGAAATGAGAAAAACCATTCCTAGGTAGTGATGAGAGAAAAAAGAAACAAATCAACAGGTGTTCTATCACAGACCACAGAAAACACTTAATTCTGTTATGCAGTGTGTGTACCATTTGTTCTCCATCCCTCTGTCTCTGATGTTTTAAATGTCTTGCTTTTCCTTTCTTTAATCTACACATTTTGAAGTATGCACATTGTCCATCAAGACAGAGTTGTGATATAAATTCCAGTTATGAGTTAGAATCTTGGTTTATCATTCCTTAATGCAAGGTCGGACTGTTTCCTGAATGCCCAGTGGTTTGTAGTCATGCTGAAAAAGGCAGGTGGCTTGTAATAGATAAGTAGCTTCCTTCAACAGGAGCAAGATCCTATTTTTTACGTTCTGCTGCCTGCATTTGGAAGAAGGTGAAAATATTGCTCCTAAAAAGAATTTAAAATTCTTTCATCATTCTGACCAATTCTGCGATTGGAATTGCAATAGAATGCATTCAAAGGCCAACAACAAGAACCCACTTGAAGATTTTAGTTATAATCCTGAACACAAGGCCTGTCACAGAGGTATATGCCACATTCAGCATATCCAATATTAGCTGTGTGATCTATGTCTACATGTATCATCTGTCTATGTTTGGAATAAAACATCTATATAGCATAAGAGCCTGGGTTATATATTCATAATTATATAATTCTTGCTCCATGCAGATTTTTTTTTCAGCTCTAAGGATTAAATCCAGGGACACTCTGCTGAGCTATATCTTTAGGCCTTTTTAATTTTTATTTTATTTATTTATTTTTTATTAGTGAGACAGGGTTCCTAAGTTGCTAAGGCTGACCTCAAACATGCGATCTTCTTGCCTCAGCCTCCCAAGTCACTGGGGCTGTAGGAGTGTGTCACAATGTCTGGCCCTATGCAGAAATTTCTTATGCTTTCTTCACTGAGAATCTTTCTTTACTGAGAATTTCTTCACTGAGAATACAGGTATTGAATACAAGTATCTACTTTCTGAATGAACACATGCACACACTCACACACATACACACACACACAATATTCATAAGATCGTTAATATACTAGGTCTTGAATATGGGTGTTTTATGAGTGACTTTACCTTATTTTTATGTTTTTGTGAACTTATCAAATTTTCAACACATAATATCTAATCATAATATCTAAACACAGATAATTTCTAATCATTATAATTAAAAATAAGTACTATTTTAATAGAAGTAAAAGATGAAAATGCCATTTTCTTTTGCTGTTTGTCTATATTCCTATTGTTTCAAATTGACATTGTATCCATAGTGCAGCAGTTTAGAAGCACTAGTTTTCTTTTTTCTTTTATTTGATTTGATCAAGTATTTGGGGGGAAAATCTAGCCTGTTAATTAGAGTACAAGTGGAATATTGAATAATGAAGATGTGTTTGTGTTGTCTGAGAAAATATTTTTCCTCTTCTAAATATGAGAACATGTAAAGTGAATCATACCAATGAGGTTTCTCTTTTCATCCTCCATTTTTTAAGACAGTTCTTGCAGAGAAGAGCCCCTATCTGCTGACCCATGCTTACATGTCTCTTGCTCATTTTGACCTGTTTATTTTTTTAAAAGGAAGAAAAGGAAGTAAATGTGAAGGTCTGAAATAGAAAACATTGTGCAATCAAACAAAAAATAAGAGTATAACAGCTGTTTCCAATTACATGCCTAAAAAAGTGTTCTAAGATTAAAAAAAAAACGATGCTCAAACTCAGCATTGAAAGAATAAAAATGAAAACAATTTTGAGATAACATTTACTCTTCATTGGACTGACAGAAGTTAGCTGATAATGTCAAGTGCTGCCGTCCCCACAACACTTATCAGATAAACTATTTAATGGGGAGAAAGGAACTTTATATAATGGGATAGACTTACCTGGTCAGCTAGGTGATTAATTACAGATTCTTTACTACTTCGCAGTATCCTACCATCAACAAATTCTTCTCCTACATATTTATCTCAAGGAAATTCTCTTATGGATTTATGAGGAGACCTGTACAAAGATTCTCTTCATAATGCAGATTATTGTGGCACGGTATTATAAACAAAGGTTGATGAATACTCTCCAAACAGTACTATGTAGAAATTGGGAGTAATGAATCAATATCTACCTGCCAACGTGAAGAAATCTTTAAAACATTGTGCCAATCCAAAAATAAGAGAAAAGAAATGGTTGAGAGTTTCATCACAATGTTATTTGTGTAAATTCACACTATATGCAATACACATTTTTTAAAAACATCTAGGAACTTATGGATCATCATCAAATATAATAGGAAACTTTCTTTGTTTGGTGAGAAGTAAGAATGGAAATCAGATATGAAATGGGAGATAGAAGTTAAAGGAAATAAATAACCCAAATAGGACAGGCGCTTTATGTATCACGTACTCAAGAATATAATTAACTCAGCCTTTCCTTGACCCTTGATAATTAAAATCTGAAAAAGTCTCAAGACAACCACCAGGAAAACACAAGCCCAACAGCATCAAAATCAAAGACAAGTAGAAAGAAAATGTGAAAATTTTAGAGAATTAGAGCTGGATTTGCCAGCTAGGTAGACGAGCTCCCTGTAATGATGCCATCAACAGGCTGCAATAGCTGGAAACCTTGACTAGTACCAAACTGCAGCATTTCCAGTTAAGAAAGAGATCCTGTGGCAAGCCTTCGTATTTAAATGTAGTAAACATATTGCCCAAGTGACTGCTTTTCTTTCTTCCTACAAATTAATATATATGCAAGGAAATATTTATGAATAAGAACATTGTACTACCTAATTGTCGCAAGTGTGGCTGTTTCTGATTAAGACATTTTTTCCACTGCACATCTTGATGTAAATATCAGAAAATAAAATACCACTCACCATCACATACAAACCATCAAGTTTGCTTAAACTGCTCTAAATAGGAAATTGTACAGTATAGAAATAATAAATTGATTATAACAAGCCAGTAATCTCCCAGTCAGAATTCTTGCTATTCACATTTGCACAACAAAATGTGATAAAAAATTCTTATACATGCAGCATCTTAAACAAGGGGCAACAAAAGTATTTTCCTAAGTTTTCTTGACAAAGATATTCTCAAGTCAGTTAAAAACAGTGCAAAACCCAGAAAATCTTATATCCCCCAATGTTTAACATTCCTCTGGCAGTGAAACTGAAAACCCACAAAAAAGAGTAAGTAATTCAAATACCTTTGGAAATAGCTCAGACTTGCAAAGAGTCAACATAAAGTAATATTTCTTTCAATTTATCCAGGAGACGATTCTATGATATGTGCTACTTCTCCAAATGTGCTTTAGTCATAGGGCAAAACTGCAAATCTTAGTTCTCAAACTGGTTAGTTAGCCACACAATCTCAGATGATTTGAAAAATAATTTACTGCATTTAATGATTTCCTCCCAAATGCTTGGCATCTCTCTTTCTAGTCTTACTTTCTATTTCTAAATGCAAAATAAGCATGATTTAGAGGTTAACTTACTCTCAGGAAAGCCGAAGCAAAAAATCTAGAAACAGTTCATCCCCGGGTCTCCGTGTCCTGGAGAATTCACATTCCTTTGGGTCACTACTACGTCGTGGTTTTAATTTCACGTTTAATTGTAAATTGTTCCGTTTTAGAATGAGTTCCAAAGAGGATTATGGTCTCCATGCAGCCAGACTGCCAAAAACTCTATGCTCACATAGTGACTCCTGTTTTCCATTTCTTTGTCTTCATTTCAGTTTCTCTGCAGGGAGTTCGCAGTTGCAGATGGTTGGCTGCATTTCCAAACATTAGGAACTATAAGCAAAGAAGAATCTAGCCTTTCTTTTTCTCTCTCTCTCAATTTTTTTTTCCACATTGGGCCCTACCCCAACACAATCTTTAGAACAATGATAAACAAAAAGCTCAGAGAAGGCAGAGCATAGCAAACTGGAAAGGAATTTATTTTTAATGACAAGTATAAATACACAAATTGGGTCAAAAATATCTCAAAACCTCTCACAGTTTCTTAAAAAATGAATCTAGAAGCATGATGGTGAAACTGTATTTTTTTTTTTTTCTGGCAGCAAAGTAAACTCTGAATTTTCATCTGCATCTCAGTTTCATTGTATCTTCCTTGGGGTAAAAAAAAAATGGAGACTCTTCGGAGCAATGTCATATTGAAAACAAAACAAAACAAAACAAAAAAAAACCTGCATTCCTAAGCCTGCAGACTTGTTATTTCTGTAATAGGTCCTAAGAAACAAGTTAGGTTCTCACAGGCAGCCACTGGTTCTTAGTATATCCTGTTTCCAGTATTGTAAAAAAAAAAAAAAAAAAAAAAACAAAAAAAACAAAAAAAAAACATTTAAACAATTGATAACTGTCATTCTTTTTTGAGCATCTCATGTGAGCAGAAGACAAGGCTATCCTGAAATTTCTTGAAATTCATGGAGTTTGGCTAAAAAGGAAGATGAACAAGGACCATTATCTTTTTGCATATAGCCAGTGTCTGTTAAATTCTTAGGCACTAAGATGACTTCTGAGCACACAACAGAAGGGGAGCAGTAAATGCATACAATTCTTAAAACAGACGCTTCAATATTTGTTCAGTGATATTTACTCTTCTGTTCATTATATGAGAGTCAGAAAGTTATCAGCAGCCAATCTGTAGAAGCATCCTGAACTCATCAATCCATGATACAACGATAAATAACCTTTGATTGTTTCTGTATGTCGCTTGTCTTCTGTAGACATACAAAACGATCTTTTTTTTTTTTTTTTTACATACAATAACATTGCTAACATATTTGTGTACAGAAAATATAATTTAGGAAATTTCAGGTTTCCTAGAAGAAGTTTGTGTCTAAGTTAAAGTTTATTAGTTCTGGACCTTACTCACTTTGTGTTCTGAGCTCTAGTCTGTTTCCTCAATGTGTTGGCTTCCTCCTTCCTACGCATCTTGTTGTGTAATTTCCTGGCATTATAACAAGGCAAGCTCACTTTCACTAATCTTTTTTTCAACATTTTCTTGTTTAAGTCATTTGTGATTACTCTTCTAAATAAGTTTTAGAATTGGCTTACTAATTAAAACAAATCCTAGAGCTGGAGATATAGCTTAGTGGTATAGCACTTAACTTAGCATGTGCAAAGTCCTGGATTAGACTGCCAGGACGGCAAAAGGGAGGAGGAAGAAGAAGAGGGGGTGGAGGGAGAGGGGAGGAGAAGGAAGAAGAAGAGAAAGAGGAGGAGGAGGAGAAGGAGGAAGGAGAGGGAAGAGGAAGGAGGAAGAAGGAGAGAAAGTGTACAGGTAAAGTGGCCTAGGCCTGTAATCCCAGTGACTCAGTGATGGGCATCTGAAGCTAGAGGATCACAAGTTCAAGGTCAGCCTTAGCAACTTAGACAGGACCTAAGTGACCTAGAGAGGCCTTTTTCTAAATAAAAGATAAAAAGGACTAAAGGACTGGGGAATGTGATTCAATGAAGTGCTCCTGGATTCTAACCACAGTATCAAAACCAAACAAAAATCTCATAGGATTTCAAAAAATTAAATGTCACTGATTTTTGTCACATGATGTATTTATTTCACAACTATTTATAGCATCTATTATGTATAAGAGAAACTTACTTAAATATATATGCACTATATATATGTATTATGTATATATAAATAAAATTTTTTTCAATACTGTGGATCAAACCCAGAGCCCCACACATGCTAGGCAAACATTCTACCACTGAGCTAAACCCCCACCCTCCCACTTGAATGGTAACACATTTGATCCACATAGTAGTCCCACGAAGTACATACTATTATAATTCAACCCTGCTTTATCAATGAGAAGAGTAAAGGCTTAGAGTTTATAAAACACTGCAATTCACACACTTAATGAGTAGCAGAACTTAAGTTAAAAGCCAGACCATGTCCAGAGTCTAGAGATTGTTATGAATGCTATGCTTGCTGTCTCCTTTGTGTTTGTCTCTGTTCCCTGGATTAGTCTCACTGAGGTGCACACACTTTACAGTGTTCGTGGCACTTTGAGGAAATGTTTTCCAGTGCCAGAAGTCTTATACATTTCATGTGATGTTCTCTGTAGCATACTAAAATATTTCTTTTGGGATCTATCTATCTATCTATCTATCTATCTATCTATCTATCTATCTACATACACACACACATATATACGTACACACATATATATACATATATACGTATATATATGTATATATCTCCCATATGTACATGTATGCGTTCCTTTTGGGATCCTGCATATATATGTTCCATATGTTCTTGTCACCCTGGGACCTGTGTGCTGCTCTTCCCAAACACGGTTGTACAAGAGCTGGAAAACTTGATTTACCAAGAAAGAAGAGTGAGGCAGTCCTGCTGCCTGATAGGTGCTGAAAATATCTGCTTGTTTCTCAGGGGCTTTTACATTCTTATTTTTCATTCTTTCTCAGATCCAGCTGCACTCCCTGCCTGTGAGTGTAGTCAGGTACCCTCCAAAACTTTCTCTTTTTTCTTAAGATATCATCAGTTAATTCTATTTGATCATCTATGCCTTGAAACATCTTTATTCCCGCCCTCCACTTCTATCTGCATTTGCATTTCTCAGGTACATTTGGACCAACCTCTATTACTTGCCTATGAGATGCATCTCAAAACAATGTAACTGTACTTTCCTTTTGATTCAGTCTGCGATTGTTTTACTTTCCATGAGGGATGGTAAATCCTTAAGATTATTAATCCATTTCCTCCTGATATTTTGTAAGCTCTTCAAACTTTCCTGTGGTTATCCATTTCTCCATTTCTACACTGAACTTATTTTCTCTGTTCCTTATTTAGGTTCCTCTTTATCCTACCTCTTGTCTTGGAAAGTTCTGGACCTGTATTTGGGTCTACTAGTGATTACCTTTAATTGTTAACAAGCATATCTGAACCTATATTACTCTAGCAATGTAGAAAATCAGTCTATACCAAGGTACTTTCTCTTCAGCCCTTCAGTCCCTCGTAGGATAAGTGTTCAGCAGATCTAAACTTGAAACCTTAGCTCTGCTCCTTGCCAACTATGCAATGCTGGGCGAGACAAGAGGCTATCCTGGGACCCTTACTTTCCCCATCTGTGAGACCCAGATCACACAATGGTATCTAACAAGACTACAATGGTATCCATTATAATCCTTTATATATGTCCTCTATGATGGTTTCCATGTCATTTTAGAATTTTAAAAATTTAGAGGTTTGAGGGATGGGGGGATGATAGAGATAAAAAGGTACAGTACCTAGCAGTGAGAGCTCATGCAATTAATGCTGGCTGGACATTGTAAGTATTTTTAAATTTTAATAATGTGATTATTAAAAATATACCACCTTGACAACATGCATTTTAGATTTCTTGTGATTTCAAGCATATTTTAATATGTTTTCACCATTTGTAAATGTTTGCACTGTAGTAAATTTATATTCTCTGTATATATACATATATAAACATATATACATAATATACATATATATATACGTGTGTGTGTGTGTGTACATACACACATACTTCAGATGGGGTTTCACTAGGCTGCCCAGGCTGGCCCTGAACTTTTGGGTTAAAGTGATCCTCCTCCCTCATCCTCCCAAGTAGCTGGGACCACAGGTTTTCATCACCAAACCCAGCTTTCCACCAACATGTTTTTGACTGCAACACATATGTCCATTCCCTCTCTCTCTCTCTCTCTCTCTATATATATATATATATATATATATATCTCCATTCTCTCTCTTCATATGTTTTGTGTGTGTATATATTTGCTACTCAATCGTTCCAGTGTTTTTTAAAAATTTTTTATCTTGAATGAAAATACATTGTACTATTCATTTTAAAAATAACGTTATTGCCTTGTCTCACGTCTACTTCTGCCGATGAGAATGTTTGTTTATATAACTTTGGCATTCATTAATTTGAGGCATTTTATTTTTACTTCCTTCTATCTTGTTTTATTCCAGGAAGTTTACTGGATATTTGAAGTAAGCCAAATCTCTACCTTTTGCCTGTCATTTGAAATGAGAAAGCAATCTTTTTTCACACCACATATAGTCACCCTGACACAAACTTTTATTAAATTACTTTCATTTTTACCTTGACAGTGTCCTGCTTACCTTGAAAATACACAGAACTTTTGATCACCTGGTCCTTGCTCCTCTCTCCACCCTCCTGGCCCTGTCTCCTTCTCCATGTTCTTACTTACATTCCTGTACCATGTTCTTAATTGCATTTCTTTGCTCTCCAAGAATTAACCCCTATTCCCTGCTGGCCTTTTCTTAGTGAGACATTCCTCTGTCTAGCTTCCACACGTCCTTCAAATTTTAGCTCTGAAATCTCGTTGACTGTTCTCATTCCACATGGGTCACGCACTAATCCCAGGGGCTCCCACAGCATTCCATGGCTACGCTTTTTACCGAATGCACCTTACTTCGTTTTAAACGAACGCTCTTCTCTCTCTCCCACTCCATACTGTGAACATCTGAATAACGAAGAATCCTCACTGCTGTACTCTTCATAGAGCTGGAATATGAAAGTTGCTCAATACATAGGTCCTGAGTGTTAGATATGAAAATAATGAAGATATGAAATATCTTCTGGATATGAAATAATGAAGCAAAAAAAAAAGTATCATTTATTTTTCTCTAGAATTTTGATTATGAAAGAGAGTTTGGATGGTAGCCAAAATCAGTTGCTTTGGTCAAGGGAAGGTTTTTCATTTTTCTTTATAATGAAATTTGGAAGGGGAAGTGAAAGAGGAAATGCTGGAAGCAGGAGAAATCAAGTAACAGATGGAGAGCTGCTTTTTGCAAAGGGGTGTGGGTCAGAAGAAAGAGCATAACATTGAAAAGAAGAAGGGCTACTTTGTTCTGGGTCACAAGAAATAAAGGCAGTGCCAATAAAGGCAGTGCCAGGGAAGGCCGAGAGAATGTTTAAATACGACGATATGAAGAAAGGTTTCAACCTTTTTCTGTGAAGAGGGTGCAAATGTTAAGAATAGACTAACAGGTGTGCTGAGCAATTTGAGGACAGCCTTAGGATTCTAGAAATAGGCATCAAAAAGGATGGAAGATTATCTTTGTCATGTTAGGAACTGTGAGCCCTGCTCAAAGTCCTGCTGAGGTAGGTAGTCCTTCTTAAAATTAGGAATATTTGTAAAATTTGTCTCTGAATTGATAGCTCAAAACTATATTTCAAAAACGTTCATTCATGCCGGAGGGGCTCCGTGAGCTGGATGGCACTGTTTGGGCCGGTGGTAGTTGTGGGCTGCTGGCGTCGGGCCAAGGAGAACTGCGAGAGTGCTGGGAATTTTGTGTCGGGACTGAGCAATGATGAGCACGGCCAGGGAGTCTCACCTGCGTGGCATGAAGCTTCAGCCTCCCCAGACGATGGTCTTGGATCTAGCAATTGGGAGGCAGCAGACTTGGGCAACGAAGAGAGAAAACAAAAATTCTTGAGACTTATGGGTGCAGGCAAGAAAGACCATACTGGTCATCTTTTCATAGGAGATCGTCAGTCAACTTCTCACTTCCAAACAGGGGAAGAAGACAAGAAAATTAATGAAAAACTGGAGTCTCAGTATCAGCAAAGTATGGACAGCAAATTACCAGGGAGATATCAACAGCATTGTGGACTTGGTTTCAGTGAGGTAGACTGTGATGAAGAAGGTGATGTGGCTGGGGATGATTAATGATTGATGATGATAATGATGACGATGGTGGTGGTGGTTGGTTCACCTGATCCTGAAAGTCCAGATGTCTCTGAAAATGATTTGGAGTCAGAAAAAGAAGAATCTACTGAAGAACTCCAAGCTACTGAACACTCTGATGAAGTGGAAGATCCCCCAAACAAAAAAAGATGCAAAAAGCAATTATAAAATGATGTTTGTTACATCCAGTGTTTCATAACAAACAAACCCTTAATCTTTGTATTAAAAGTAAGCCTTCTTGGAGGCACAGTGGAGGACTGCCTGCAGAGCACAAACCTTTGTATTCTAATTTTTTAAAAGGCTCTTTTAAGTAATTACAAACTGTGTGCTTTCAAATGCCATTCATTACACTTTTATGGGCGTGACTCTAAGCATTTTGTAAAGAGTAAGAGTTGTATAAAATAAATAAAGACAGAACTCAACTTCCTTTTATATTAGCATCATCAGCCCTTTAACTTCAACTTTTACTCTTTCAGATGTGTTGTGGGGAAGACACTTTAGTTTGTGGTATCTATTTCATCTATGTTTTTGTTCCTTCATATTTTTCTCTTACAAAAATTTGATACTGTGATGTGTTCATGAAAAATATTCCTTAACTGTACTTTGTTAAAGTAGAATTATTCATCATGGATATTTCTGCTGCCAATCACAATCTCAATTATTGTTAGCAAAAGATTAGCTGTTTAATAGTTTACTCTTACCAATTCAGTCCCGCTCTTTTGGACCAAAACAACATGAGAGCATGTACATTAATGTATGAACTCCCAACTTGTCAATTCTATATAGGATGATGGGACGTAATGGGTTAACATCTGTTGGGTGGGAATACAACTGACATACATTTGAAATGTATAATCTCAGCCTTTATATAATTTGGATTGCATTGTATGTTAGGCTTTTGAAAAAATTCAGCTAATTTTTACAAATGAAATTATTTCTCTGATCATTTAGTCCTATCTATTTAGAAATATGTTAAACTAGATATTTTTAAGGCAGCACATGACCAAAGTTTATTTGTTCTCCTTAAGGTTTAAATAAAGAGGAAGCAATTTCCCATAAAAAATTTTTCGATCATTAATTATAGTCATCAATAGATCAATAAAGGCATTAAGGGCTATAAAACTAATAATGAGAAGTAAAGATTTGACCAAAAAATGCCTAAAATGAGTAAGGAAAGAAAACATACTTATCATACAAGCTGAGTTACTTAAATTGAATCCACCAATGTCAACACAAATGGTAATGCAAGATAGTATATAAATCGACACATCCATTGTTAAATTTCATAGTATCTTTGCTATTAATTTTATTCTTTGTATTTATGGTAATTTGGAGTATACAAATATGATTTAATATTTTTATTAATATTCACAAAGTTTGAATTTATAAAAGTCATTAGGTCTACATATGATAATCTCTTACTCTTGCCTTATATATGCCTAGCTTTTAAGACTGGAGCTCCCTGAACATCACCATCAATCATAATTACATATCATCACAGGCTATAGATGAGTGTTATCAAAGCCACACATAGCTCATTGTGTTTGAAAGAATGCAATTTTGCTGCCATTGAATTTCTTCTCATCTTTTGCTAGAGTTGATGTGTAAAAGTGATGCCATTCCCTGAGCAGAAAGCCTAAATGGAAACCCTGGGAAATCTCAGCTTCTTCTCTCTTCTAGACCGGGAAATCCAGGCCTTGCTCCGCTATATTTTTGGCCTTTAATCCTTTCTATCACATACTTGCTTTTCAGATATTTGATTGAATTAATATGTTAAGTTTTGTGGCTTTTTTTTCCTTCATAGAAATCATTTACTATTAACATAAAAAGCTCAGGTGCTCAGTCATTTTTCTTTTTTTTGGTACTGGGGATTGAACTCAGGGGCACTTGACCACTAAGCCACATCCCCAGCCCTATTTTGTGTTTTATGTAGAGACAGGGTCTCACTGAGTTGCTTAGCACCTCACCATTGCTGAGGCTGGCTTTCAGTCATTTTTTAAACATTCAATGGGAACTGCAAACTAAAATGTATTCAGTCATCTAAAAGGATTGCTTACACTGAGATTCCATCTCATTCCAGTTGTCAGAATGGCAATAATGAAGAATACAAGCAACAATAAATGTTAGCCAGGGTGTGGGGAAAAGGTACACTCATACATTGTTGGTGGGACCACAAATTGGTGCAACCACTATGGAAAGCAGAGATTCCTCAGAACACTTGGAATGGAACCACCATTTGACCCAGTTATCCCACTCCTAGGTTTATACTCAGTGGACTTAAACCAGCATATTACAGTGATGCAGCCACATCAATGTTTATAGTACCTCAATTCACAACAGCTAAACTATGGAACCAGTGCCCTTCAACAGATGAATGGATAAACAAAATGTGCTATATGTACACATGGAATATTATTCAGCCTTAAAGAATGGAATTATAGCATTTGCCAGTAAACGGATGGAAATGGAGAATATTATGCTAAGCAAAATAAGCCAGTCCCAAAGAACCAAAGACCAAATATTTTCTCTGATATGCAGATGCTAATTCAAAATAGGGAGGGGGTGAATAGAGGTATTTTAGACTAGACAGAGGGAAGTGAAGGTATGGGAGGGGGCATAGAAGTAGGAATGATAATAGAATGAATTGGACATTATCACCCTATGTGCATATATGATTATATGACCTTTGTAGCTCCACATCATGTACAACCAGACAAATGAGAAGTTACACTCCATTTATGTATGATGTGTCAAAATGCACTCTACTATCATGTATAACTAATTAGAACAAATTAAAAAATACCACCTCACTTCATAAAAAAAATAAACAAAAGGATTGTTTATAATACACAATCATTAATCTGTGAATCCACCCATCACTCATCTTGTGATGAGTACCTTTTTCAGTTTTACTAGTGTACTTGGTACAAAACTCAGAAAGTTGAAGAAGATATAGTGCCAGTTACCTTAAATTTATTATTTTCACCTAAATAACAGAGGGCGGTTTTAGAATAGAAAAATTTTTATGCATTGTCACATGGTGCTGATATGAATGCTCTCTCCATGAAGATATGAACAAAATGGATAAGATACAACCGAGATTGAATTTGAGGAAAAAAATAAGTAGTGCAGATGCCAGGAACAAAAGAAGAAAACAGAGTTAACTGAGTATAATGGTGCACACCTGTATTCCCAGCCACTCAGGTGGCTGAGGCAGGAGGAGCTCAAGTTTGAGGCCAACATGGGCAACTTAGGGAAATCCTGTCTCAAGATAAAATAAAAAAGGGCTAGGATGTAGCTCAGTTGGAAGGGCACCCCTGGGTTCAATCCCCAGTACCACTGAAATTTAAAAATAAAGGAAAAGAAAACAAAGCTAAAAGATTGCTAAGCTAAGCCAGTAAGTTTTGGAGTGGTATGGGAAAAGCTTATAAATATGTCAGCTATATAATATTAAGTGTTTATTATTATAAATAATTAAACATACATATGTAAGGATAAGAGAGATACATCTTTCCATAAAAATATGATACAGCTTTTTTATGGGTATATGAAAGAACTAATAAGAAATCCTTCAGGAAGAAAGAAATCAAACCTATTAGGAAATAGTTGGATGCTAGAGACTAATCAATATATTTGTAATCTAAATAGATATTTACTACATGAAATAATGATGACAATGACTAATTTTTCTCAGGGTGGGTGTTGAGGACAGTGAATATCTATGATATAAAAAAGTAATTATAGCAGAGAGAGACATGATCTGTGCTGAGTTCCCTAGAAAACAGTTCAAGATGAGAATAGAGATTCTAATCAACTTCAGCATAGCACTATCCAATATGATAGATACCAGCCTCAGGTGGGGAATCCAAATTTAAATTTAAATTAATTAAAAGCCCTAATATTTAAAATACAGTTCCTTCAGCTGTGGCACATAAACAGCTTGGAAGTCATCATTTCTTTCCTTACAGAAAAAAAAATGGCTAAGAAAACTGAAATTGATGTTTCTTGGACCTATGAGAGACTGAGACTTCAGGGCCGATCATAACCCTGAAATCACAGAAACAAGTGAATGCAAAGAATTATGGCCAAGATCAGCCTACCTGGAGCAGAAGTCACGAGAGCCACAAAGGGTTAGGGATGACAACTTCAGTGGTGATTTTGATGAACTGCTGGAGGCTGATCACATACATTTCTGAGGTCAACAGTCTTAGTAGGCCAAGAGTGTTAGGGTGTGACTGGAGGAGGGCCAAAGCTATAGGCCTAGAAGGTTCTACTTCTGGAGATCTGACACCAAAGTAGGGAGCGGAGGGAAGAAATATTTTGACCTCTCTCTTCTTCCACCCTCCCATCTCTTGGGCTTTTTAGATTAACCAAAACCAACTGATATGAATTTATAAAGCACTAACAGCTCCTGAAGAAGCAACAAACTATATATCATTTATCATAGATTTGGAAATATAACTCTTCAGAGGTAATGATGGTCCAGGTAGATTATTCCTTATTAGAAATGCTGGGAACTGTAGGGGTTCACATTTCAGCTTTTTTTTCAGATTTTTCAAATATTTGCAAATACCTAAAATATCCTGGAGATGCTACTCAAGTGTAAGCACAAAATTCACTTATGTTATATATACACCTCATGCACATAGCCTGGAAGCAATTTTGTCCAATACTTTGGGTGTGCCTGAGAATTTTGACTATGACCTGTTACTTGAGGCAAGGTGGGGAATATTCCACTAGTGTCCCCATGTTGGTGCTCAAAAAGTCTTGGATTTTGGAACATTCCAAATTTCAAGTTTTCAGATTAGGGGTGTTCAACCCTACATGTATAAAATATACAGGTAAAATAATTATATAAAAAGCTTATGACATGGATAAAGAAAAGATTGAATAATTAAAATAAATAAGCAAGGAATAAAAATAACACACAATTGAATGAAAACATAACAATCAGCAACCTTACCATAAATTTGAAAGTAAATTAAAATAATTGCAATGCTATGTAAGTATGTCTACCTTTTTAGGAAATTATGTATACTATATGGTTACAACTATGTAAAAAATACACTAAAGAAAGAAGGAAATAGTTGGATTTTTGTATGGAAAAACTGTAGTAACTCTTTTATTCAATTTTATTTAATTTCTATATTATTTTCCATTATAAAATTTTCTTTGATAAGCATAAAAATATTTTTAAGTTATGGGATACATCACCAGAAAAATGAAGCAGGAAAAAATTTTTCAAGTTTTCAGAAAGTTTTCTTGTAATATTCAGAAGGACAGAGTTATTTTTTAAGGATAAAACTATGTGAAGCTGACATACAGAAGACATGTGTATATAGAAATACTATATACACATATACAAAAATAAGGGGAAAGTGACTTTACAAGAGTAGCAAATACACAGAAAACTACTGATGAGGAAATGAGGGTAATCATAAAAACATAAGGTTAGTATTAAAAATTTTAAAAATCTGAACAACTATTATTATGACTCTCTTGTTTTCAAAAGGTATACTTAAGCTTCTTTTCCAATGTGCATGTTTGTTCATTTTTTAATTCAAGGGCCTTTTATTCCCTATGGAAGTCAAAATAATTTCTGGAAAGGTTTTAGGAAAATAATCTGAGTTGCCCTTGTTTGTTTATAAAATCATAAACCTGATATACCAAAGCAGCATGAAGCTGTCACATAGCTTCCTGCTGGTACACACATCCCTCACCTACTTCAGCAAGGGAATCTTAGGCAAATGGATAAAAATAATATTTGAAAATGTTCTAAGTGTGTAGTTTTATTTCCTAATACCAAGTGTTTGTTTTTGGGGATGATTTTACCAGTATTGCCTTTATCAGACTTTCTACCACCCCTAAGTCTAAGGAGAGGAATAATTTTTAAATTTATTCATTTATTGACTACACATACAACATATACCTGATCTTGATATCAAATGATCTATTAAATCATACACACTGCTAATTACATAAAATGAATGTTCATAGCACATCAGCACATTGGGTTTGAGGTCTTAGGGTTCATCTGAATAAGGAAGGAGTTTCCATCTCATGGTTGTATCAACTTCTTCATCAACATTTCCCAGCTCCGGCTTCTTAAAAAGTTCCAGGAATACCTAAAGAGGAGACAAGAAGAGAAAGAAAGAATCAAGTTGTGGAATGTCTTCCAAATAGCTAGGGAAAATGCATGTTGCTTGCATGTGAAATTTACAGGAATGACAGAAAGTCAAAAGGTAGACTTACCTTTTCCAGTGTGCACTGAGAGAGGCTATAGTCCTCCAGGTTAAAGTTCTGTTTCACTGGGGGATGGGGAGAAAAGGACTAGATATAGATGCTGACAGTTTATTACCAGGATTTTTTTCCAAGTCATATGAACTAAATCTGCAAATTATTAATATAAATAGATAAACCAAATAGACAAATATGTTGCAGAAGAATGAAATATAAATGTATACTAAGTTCATCTTGATATTAGGATTTTTTTCATACTATGTCTGATAATACATGTTGAGTAATTTAGCATATGTGTTTGGGGAACTACACATGTTCCTTTAGGAACTACATCATTGGTATATCCTTAATGCATGAGGAAGATTTCAGTCTTGTCTCACACCTGTCTCATACTCCCCTTGGTAGGTTCACCTGCCACACAGGTCTCTGCCGGTCTTCTTCACCACAAACTCTGCATGACAGTTGTCACTGGATTCATTTATTTACATGTTCATGGTTTACCAAGTACAGTCTAAGAATCTCCTACATGAAAGGTGCTCTCAGATATCAGGAACAGAACAATAAAGGAACAGGCAAAAACCTCTGTCTTTGTATTTGCATCTTAGTGGGAATAATATGGGCACTAAATTCAAAAACCTCAAGTATACACTAAAGTAAATGGTTATAGTGGCTCGAGAGAAAAACAAAGCAGATAAATAAAATAGGGTGTGCCAGGCACTCTTGTTTTTTATATAGGATGTTCAGGAAGGTCACAGAAATAAGGTGATAGTTGAACAGAAACCAGAGAAGCAGCTTGGATATTTAGGAAGAATTCCAGAATACAAAGTCCTGAGGCAGGAGCACTATGTCTGGCAGCATTTAGGAAGAGCCAGGAAGTCAGTTGTCTAGAGTGAAAGGAGCAAAGCAGAGATTACTATTATCTCAAGTACAATGAGCCAGGCACAGTTCTAGGTAGGTGAAATTAACTCCTTGAATGCTCTGAATAACCTGGCCAAGAGGGTACTAATATTATCCTTCATCGTAGAGCCATCTAGACAGGCAGGTATTAAGCAATTTTTACCCAGCGTCTCTTGGGTAGTAAGCAATAGCAGTGGCATGGAAACCAATAAGGCTGGCTCTGGAGTCTGAACTCTTCACCACTGTGCTGTGCTGAGGAATCATACCACACTGGTCTGTTGCTGACAATGACCAACTTGAAAGCAGAAAAATGATGACAGAAGAGAGAGAATGGACCATCTCAAGTAGCAAGAGAAATTATGCTGAACAATGGAATGGCCTTAGCTGTCACTCAAAGCAACAGGAAGGCGAGTACACCAGCACAAATACGAGGAGGTTGATGAACAAATGGAAGGTGTCTCTATTGCTTTTATTAGTGAAATATAAAGCAAAAACATCAACTGAGGGAGGAAAGTGAGAAGGAGGTGGATATGTAAGGAGAAAGGAGGGGTGAAATAATCATTTAGGACACATGATATGAAGGATTGTGTGTATACATAGGCAAAGCAGGTCACACCAAAAAGCTTTCTGAGGTTAATGTCTGTCGTGGATGCACAGTAAGAACAGTCAAGCATGGCTATGTGTTTCCCTTCCTGTACTGGAGATTAACATCTTTCCAGAAAACTGGATTAAGTATTGGTATGATTTGGTGTGAGGTATCCCCTGACAAATTCATTTGGTAATGCAGAAATATTCAGAGGTGAAATGATTATAAGAGCTGTAAGCTTATCAGTGGATTAATCCATTTGATGAATTATTAATTTGAATGAATTGTTGGTAACTGAATAAGTAAATGAATTATTGGGTGAATTAATTTGAATGAATTATTTTGAATGAATTATTGGGTGGTAACTGTAGGCAGGTAGGGTGTGGTCAGAGGAGGTAGGTCACTAGGGGTGTACCCTTGGAGATTATATTCTATCCCTGGCTCCTTGCTTTCTCTCTTTGCTTCTGGGCTGCTACGAACTGACAGCCCTCCTCCATGGAGCCCTTCCACCGTGATGTTCTGTTTCTCTGCAGACCCAGAGCAAAGGAGTTGGCCCCATTATGGACTGAACTTTTGAAACTGTGAGCTCAGAATTTAGAAATTTTCCTCCCCTAGATTGTTATTGTCAGGTATTTTGGTCACTGCCATGAAAAGTGACTAACACATCCATAATTATCTACAATTAGCATTCTTAAAAATCATACCCTGCTGGGCCTTTCGGAAAAAGTATATCACACAATCATCTCCAACTAAGTTATTGTCCAAGTATGAATTGATCCTGCAAAACTTTTATTTAAATATGATCATTCTTACCTGCTTCTAATTTGTAAAAGGCCTGAGATAGAGGATAAACATCTGCTATGGGCAGCTTATAGGTCAACAAGGAAGAAAACCTAGGAATAGGAAAATGTCATATTCAACTCAGAATCTCCCTTGAAGGAGAAGACAAGCATCAAAATAAATATTGATATTATCACCAATTTCCTTCTTTAAATCAATAATTTCCTTTTTAAAATAAAAGTTGTACAAATCAAAATCATTTATCACTTATTAATGGAAAAAATTTTAATTGTTTTTGGTACCTTGCTAGTGTATATTTTTCTAAAAATGATCTGGCATAGTTACATATTATGCTGAGTTTATGCAAACTGTTTACTTGTTGCAAAGGAATATTCTAAACTTTTCCCTTTGATGAGTTTAAATTATATTGGTAACTAATCCTAAATGAAAGCTCAGCCTTGTCACCAGAAAGCTAACTTTTGAAGAGCAATGTGAAGCTGGAAGAGAGGAAACTAAAAGACCTGAAGGCTTCACTGGTCTTAAAGGAACAGTAAGAATTGATTTGAGACATCTTGTTTCCATGAATTACTTCTTTTTTTTTTTTTGGTGCTGGAGATTGAACTCAGGGGCACTCGACCACTGAGCCACATCCCCAGCCCTATTTTGTGTTTTATGTAGAGACAGGGTCTCACTGAGTTGCTTAGCGCCTCACCGTTGCTGAGGCTGGTTTTGAACTCGAGATTCTCCCGTCTCAGCCTCCCAAAGTGCTGGAATTACAGGTGTGTGCCACCACGCCCAGCTTCCACGTACTACTTCTGGTTGCACAATTTCATGCCCTCTTCTCAGCTCTTCCCCAAATAAGAGTTTGCTACTTGTACATGGCCTGCAGGCTGAACACACCTCCAGGATAGGCTCTCTATAGACCAGTCCCTGCTCCTTCCATCTTACCATTCATGGTCTTCTCATGTATACCAACCAAAACCTCTTGTCTAATCTATGACACCAAAAGTCTAAGAATAGGACTGAGTTACATGCCATGAAGCATACCTTAGATAATCGATTACATTTTCAATGTGCTAAAATAAAAATAGCAATTTTTATATGCTGTTTCTTTGATGTACTTGTCTTAAATTCAACTCCTGCTCTACCTTCTTGTCCTCCCCCAATAACACACACACATACTTCTTTCTTTTCTCTATATGGAAGCATGAAAATTCCATCAAAGGGAGATTCTTTATCTTGATTGCAGTTTCTTTTATATTGGGATGGGGTAGGGGATAGCTTTCGAGCCTTTTCTAATAAAGAAGACTCAGTAAATCCATTTTTGAGGTCCCTAACTATGATTAAGAAGTCAAATCATGATGAAGTTCTCACAGAGCAAAAAGGAAGCCAGGGAAAGTAAAGCCTACACCTTTCTCTGTAGTCAGAACCCTTTTTACCTTTCCTGCTGTGCAGCCTGTGGAAAACAATAGAGAATCTCCGTGTGGACTAAAGGCACTTGAGAAGGCTCCTTCACTTTGAGTTCCAAAATGTAGTCCTTGCCAAATTTTCTTTTCAGGTGTTGGATGGAACCAATGCATCTATGGGTAAGAGGGAGAACATGTTGGAAAAAAACACTACCATTAATATTTTGATGCGATTCTTAAATTTCAAAGGTAGTGAAAAGGGAAAGGAAAAGCTCCAGCTGCTCACAGCAATGCTGCCCTTTCTACAGGGATTCTTGTTTTAGGTGTCAAGTGCAGGCTCTGGAGAGACACCCACCTCAGCCTTCCAGACACCATGATGGCCACACGGTCACACAGAGCCTCAGCCTCAGTCAGGTAGTGGGTGGTCAAGAGGACACTCCTCTCCGTGCTCTTAACGGCTGCCTGGATTTCCTGCCTAAAGTGAGCCAAGACAGTAACAGCATTTAAAACAGAAAGATACAGAACAATACTGAGAGAGAGAGAAATGAAGGAGAAATTTTATATATAAGTTTTTAAATCCTATCTAGATCCTACTTCAAAAATACAAGGGAAAAGTGTATTCTATGTTTTGATAACCTTAAGGAAAGTTTTTAATATTTTTAAATATGCTAATGGTATTGTTTTTAAGTTTTTTTAAAGAAAGAATACTCTTTATCTTTTGAAGATACTAATTAAAATATTTATAAATAAAAGGATATGCTGCTTCGTATTTCTTTCAAAATAATTGGAGGGTGAGGAAAGGAAGTGGGTGAAAGTGTAAGTGAAAGGTTGACCTGATATTGATAACTGTTGAAACTGGGTGATGGATACAATAGATTTGTAAATCATTCTTTGTACATTTGTATAAAATTTCCATAACAAAGGATTTTAACAGTTGGAAAAATATTAGATTGTCACGAATATGAAACTGAACTGGAGATTTTATTAATCCAAAGAGTAACTCATAGAAAATAAAGTAGGAAGAGGAAAAAACTGTAAAAATGGCATAAACAATTTGATAAATTAAAAGTGGAAGAAAGGTAATTGGGAAATTATGTCAGTAAATTAACAGTCTCTAGGAAAACAGGGCAGAAGGAAATAAAGGAAACACTTATAAACATCTTGATAATTAAAAGGCACAATTAAAATATATTCCAAATTAAATTGCCCCAAAACTTTAAAACTCCAACAAAATACATAGGATCTTTTTTAAATGCTATAAGAATATGATGCAGATTAGAATCACTTATTTGTAAAATATTTGTTTGCTTAATGATATGAATTATCTCTGCTATGATTTGAATCTTGAATGTCCCCAAAGGCCCATAGGTTAAAGGCTTGATTGCTAGGGTGGCACTATTGGGAGGTTGAGAAATCTTTAAGAGGTGGAGCCTAATGGGAGGTCTTTAGGTTCTTTGGGGCTTGCCTATCTAAAGAGATTGTGGAACCTCAACTCTCTTCTTGCTTTCTTTGCCCTGGTTTGTGGGGGGACCATTTTTGTTCTGTCACACGTTTCCACCATGATGTTCTGCCTTGTCACAGGCACAAAGCAATGGGGCCAAGTAATCATGCACTGAACCTCCAAAGCCATGAGCTAAATAAATTTTTTCTCTTCATAAGTTGATTCTATTTATTATAATGATAGCTGATGAATGACTAACACATCATCTTTCATTACTGTGATAAAATACCTAGGAGAATAAACTTAAAAGAAGGAAAAGTTTGTTTTGGTTCACAGTTTCAGAAGTTTTAGTCCATGATTAGTTGGCTCTGTTGCTTTGGGGCCTGTGGCAGAATGGAACACCATGTGATGGAGCAAAGCTCATCACCTCATGGTGGCCAGGAAGGAAGACGAGAGACAGGAGGGGTGAGGGTCCCAGGATGCCCTTCACATGCCCCCAGTGACCAAACTTCCTTCCACTAGGTCCCAGCTCTTAAAGTTTCCACCACCTCTCAACAGCATTACAGGCTGAGGACCAAGCCTTCATGATCCAAACTGTAGCAGCTGGTTCCCCACTGAATCAGGAACCAGTAGATTTGAGAGTTGATTTCCAAGATTAGTTTATAAGCACAACTTTACACAACATTCATGTCTGTGAGGCTTATGATAACGCTCACCAAATCCGTTGCTGCTCTGTTGGATCTATGCCCGTAGACGGTTCATCCAGAAGCAAAATGGGTGAATTTCCCAGGATGCTCAGCACAAAACATAGCTACAATGCAGAGAAACAACCCTGTTTGCTTCCATGCCATGCCAACCCTCAGAAGAGCATCAAACATCACACGTACCTTTCTAGTGGTTCCTGCTGCTAATTTCTGCACTGGAATATTTAGCTGTTCATGCAGGTTGAAAGTATTCACTAGTCTGATAGAAAACAGGAAAAGAATATGAGGTCAAGCAAGAATTTCTCAAAAATGCAAGCATACAATCCTAACAGAATTGAAGGAACGCTTGGAAATATTATTTGCAAAATGCTAAGTCATGATGAAGAAAAAAAACTATTTATTTTGGATCATAATATTTTTCACCTCATAAAAAGTTTTCAAGAAAAACTGAAAATGGATGTTTATTCCATTCCCAGTTTTTTATTAGAAAACTCAAATGAATGATCATTCATAATTATTCATTCACTTATTCCTTGGCAATTATTTTATACAACCATTTTTTTAAATTCCCTCATTCAGGGATGCAGGAAACCAGGTCTTGTCCCCATCCCTGTTCTACCACCAATGCTCTGAAAAGGTGTAAATGCCTTCCCACTCCCCACTATTTATTAGTGAATTCGTTGTCAATGACACAGTGTCCCTGGTCTCTTAGCAAAAAGGAATCACAGGATCTCTCTCTACCGTGCAATGACAGTGGCAGCGTGCTTTTTCTGCAACCCTTTCACACTGGCGTACACCTCCAGGTGCTCCTTCATTGTGAGCATGGGCCACAGCACGTTCTCCTGAGGACAGTACCCCAGGAACTTGACCATAGCATCTCCCTGGTGACCCGAAACTGACTTGCAATCCTCAACCTGCAGTTCCACCTACAAAGGTAAAACAGCTTTAAAAACATGTAGCCTTTTCTCCAATGGTACAAGTCATCAAAAAACTGACATATAGTTCATAAAGGCCTAAACCATCAGATCATCAAGGAAATACTCTAGAAATTGCTTCATATTTATTATTGATAGCAATGGAATCTATTAATATAAAATAACATTCTGACATGTAGGGGGCAGGGAGACTTAATAAGCTTTAGAGGTTTCCAAGATATTGTGATGAAGAAAAGGTACGTCATTTCTGGTGACATCAGAACTTCTTTTATAAATTTTAAAATGCCCAGCAAAAGTAATAAAAGAGGAAAAATAAAATTATCCGAAATACAAAAAGTACAGACTTACAATATATAAATATAATCTATACTTATCATGAAATTTCTATGCTGGGAATGGAAGGTATTTCTTTGCTTTTCAGTACCTGCCCAGCCGTTGGCTTTGTGACCCCAGCTATCATCCTAATAGAAGAACTTTTACCAGCACCATTGGGTCCTAGCAATCCCAAAACTTCACCTGCAAGAATGAATCAGATTATCAATAGTGGAAGTGAAATCCCAATTTACATAAAGCTGTTTGTTCAATGAAATCAGATTTGTGCACCTCTCTGCGTCATTTTAAAAGTTGTAATGTATATGTAATCAAAACATTCTTTAATTCTTGTGATTATATAAAATATTAGCAAAAAGTTTATGAATTTGATGTCAATACATTTATGTTCAATCCCAAAGACTTCCTGTTTTTGTTAATAATGTACTCAACTTGTTTTCTATAGTAGTACAGACATAAGTGCTTCCTATACCTGGGAAGTCAGGGACACTTCATCCCCAATCCAATCAATCATATGTGCCTAAACTACTGTGACCTTTCATCCAAGCTGATATATATTCCCCCTACCCAAATTCAGGAACAAATAGTAGCCAGCATGTGTATTCTCAAAATATAAATTAAGCAATGACACATGCCTGCTGAAATCCCTCTAATGGCAATCCACTAACTTGGAATGAAATATGAACTTCTAACTGTTTTAAAAAGCTTACCCTACCCAGCCCTACCCATTGTTTGATTTCATCCCTTCTATTCTCAGATGCACTCACTGGCCTCTTTGAGACTCAAATGCTCCTGCTGGGTTGATATGAGTCCCTGCCCTTGCAGTTTCCCCTATCTGAATGTTCTTCTCTCTTAATTCTCACATGGCTAGCACCTTCTTTTCACCAGATCTGGCTTTAATGTTACTGCCCAAAAAAGTCTTCCCTGATCCTAAGCAAACACTGCTCCAAGTCATATGTCATTTCAAATATTTCAATTTTCTACATGAACTTACTTGATACCTGATACTTTTCTTGAAAAATTATTTTTATTTATGGATCCTCTTCTAGGATGTAAAACTTGCTAGGGCAGAAAATTTGCCTACTTTCTTCATAATATATTTCCAGAGCCTAAAATCATCCCTGACAGACTCAAAAAGTATGTCGGATAAATGAGTGAATGAAGGCCTCTGCAAATAAAACAACACTGACCGTCTAGATGCTCAGTGGGTATTTCTAGATACAACAGTCAATTCAGGATGGGGTTGCTACAAACCTTTTTTAACACAGAAAGAGATATTTCTTGCTGCAATTTTCTTCTTCCTCTTTGAAAAGCAACTTTTCCTCTGGCCTGCATACTCTTTGTGTAGACAGCTGGCAATTATGACTGGTTTCTAGAAAAGATGACAGCATGATTTTCCCACTAAATTTCAAACTCTGTGTTGCTATGTTCTCCCTGCTGGGACCTTTCATGACTTATGTCATAGACAAGACCATATTTTGAAAGAGTAATCCATAATGTTTGTTATAATTGTAATATGCATTCATTAGCATGAACAGTGTCCTATTTCTAAATAGACTGAGAAAATAGCAGTTTCATGGAAGCCAGCTCATGACCTTGCCAGAACAGAAGTGGCTAAGTTCATGGAAATATCATGACTTCCAAGTCATGGAATGAAAGACTAACCCTTAAAATCTTAATCTCTGTTTAGTATTTTATAACAAATCCCACATAAATTCTTTAACTCATATAGTCTTGTTTGGTTTTAAAATGCAAGCACTAATTATCAAAACTAATTTTCTCAAAAGAACAATAAAATCATTATGTTTTATGTTCTTTCAGCTTCCAGAGAAGTGTCTGCATATTTAAGGATTAAAAATGCACCAAATTCCAAGCTTTCAAAATGAAAACCAGGATATGGAACTCTATATTGGACAATTCTTGAGTATTTCCAGTAACATATGTTTTATTTCTTGCTTTTCTACCTCATCTAAGTTTGAAGTGGTCAGGGCAGTTGATGCTCTCATTCTTTCTGCTTGAACATCTTCATCTTCATCTATAGGTACTTCTGGATTTGGTTGAACATTTCGAATTTGTGGGGAAATTCTGGAGAAAAATGGAAATGTTACATACATGTGGTTTTCCAGTTGTCAAAGATGCACCAAAAGTCAGTGTACCAGCCAGGTGCAGTGGTGCATGCCTATAATCCTAGCAGTTCAGGAGGCTGAGCCAGGAGAACTGAGAGTTCAAAGCCAACCTCAGCAACTTAGCAAGGCCTTAAGCAACTGAGAGAGACACTGTCTCTAAATAAAATATAAAAAATGGCTGGGGATGTGACACAGTGGTTAAGCACCCCTGGGTTCAATCTCTGGTACCAAGAAGAAAAGAAAAGAAAAAGTCAGTGTCCCTGTAATTTACTGAATGCCCTTTCTTTCAATAGACTGGTGGTGGTTATAACTATCAGGGTTGCTTCTGCTTTTGCTGAGAGCTCCCATCCCACTGGCCAAAATCCCTCTCTTGCAGTAAGTGGCCTTGATCTTTTAAACTCATCAGCAAGGACTGCTCCTTCTTCTTGACACTGTAAGTCATTCTCACCTCTCTGCTTGCCCTGAGCCCATCTCCATCATGCCCCTTGTTCCAACATCTTTTTACTATTCACTCTTTCCAGAGTTCCTCCACTTGTGAAATACTCTGAACTACATTGCTAAATCAATTCATCCTATTTCTTCTGTTCAAGAATGAACACCTTCTTGGATGGGAGAATGATGTGTTTGGGTGCTTTTCATACTTTTGAGAAACTAAAATCTCTCTCAGCAGTTTAGTGGCCGAACTCTCCTAGGACTCCTACTTCTTGGCAGTAAACCAGAAATCCTTTGATCATAATGCCAAACATCATACCGCTTAGACTGTGCATAGAAATCCATATTTATAAGCTGATAGTATAGCCACCATCTAGGAATATTAAAGTATAATATTAAATATGAAATTAAAACTTTTCCCAACCTGAAAATAGGATCTTTTCGCATTACTTTCTGTCCACATTTTAGTTCCATGTATCTTAGCACAAACACCAATAGCAAAGCCTGCAAGTAAGGCTAGGAGCAAAGAAAAAGAGTTGTATTTAACTCAAGTGCAGGAATGCAATTTAAACATTTATGTGAAATTGGTAGTGTCTGTCAGGTAACATTGTTGTGAATTCTTATAAATCAAGGGAGAAACCTAGCTACTCAGCCACAATCCATCTTAGCTGAACCTGTCTCCTTTTTTCTGCTCACAGCCAACACTCAGTCTGTCAGTCAATTCTGTCTGCTTCATCTTCAAAATTATTCATAGCTCAGCTACTTCTGTGTTATTCCTACCTGGGTCATTATTACTTCTCACCTGGATTGTTACAACACACACCCCTTCTCACCACAGTTACCAGAGCTATTCTTCAATAGATAAGTCTGATTATATCACACTGCCTAATACCCTTCAAACTTCTCCATCACTCAAGGTAGTGCTGATGTCCTGAGAGTGGCCCAGAGTACTCTGTGTGGCCCCTTCTCCTAACTCCACACTTTCTTCTACTGCTTCTGTGACTCTTTCTCCTATGATTCTTCCCCTTACTCACTCTGCCAAAACCACACTGGCCTCCTGGATGACCCTAGGACAAGCAAAGGTCACTCCTGCCATCTCCTGGGATGTTCTTCTCCAAGCCCTTCCTGGCCAGCCATCTAACACAGTACATATAATTTAATTAGCTTATCACCTGTCTACTTCCACCAGAATATAAAGTCTCTGAGAACAGGGATGTCTATGTTTTCATTTATGCCTAGACAAGTACTAACACAGAGCATTTAAAGACAGTAGTCTTTCTCAGCCTAAATTTGCCAATATAATCATTTTTCCCTTTCACTCTTATTCAACTTTTCCCTTTTCATCTGTAAAGCGAAAGATTTAATTTATATTGTGTCTGTACTTTTTACAAGCTTTCTCAGATTTAGCGGGGGCAATAAATAGGATAAACAAAAATTAAATTTATATTGAATTCTGGGCTCATACTTTCTAGTCATGCATATAAGAAGTAATTCTAAGGTTTAAGATCACATCCAAATGTAACTGATTTATCTAAGATTATATTTAAAACACTTTCAGAGCTGGCATATCCCAGACAAGTTCAGATAGTTATAGTAAATGAGAACCATTCAGAAGAATATGTGGTGAGGTAGTAAGGTCCTCTTACTATTAGGCACACTACAAGATCAACACCACTCAGGTGAAATTCAAATTCTTGAAATTCTTCAGCGTAGTCATGTGCTCTCTGAAAAGGCCAAAAAGAAAAAAGGGCTAAGTGAAAATTCATTAGTTTTACAGTTTGCACTTAAATAATATGAAATTTAACAGGTTGACTATTTTCCTCATTAAGCTTAATTCTTCTATGTACATCGGTGACAAATTTCCTGCAGAGAAACAGGGAACCTCCAACTCAAGTCTTATTGTTTCTCCATGAGCAGTAACCTCCTCTCTTTTAATTAAAACAAACAAACAAACAAAAAATTCTTGGTTTAAAACCAAAACATTTGCTCAAAGTCCACTGAAAGCATAGCAAAGAGATGTGTAGGCACTGTGAAAATTTCCAAGAATTGAAATACCTGTCCTGAGTGTCCCACAGAAACCTATTCACAGGGTCCCTTTTCCTCCCATGTTGACCATTTTCCATCATAGTAAGTAGTGCTATCATGTTATTCTTTCTTCATTAGTCAATTCATTCAGAGAGTAACTCATTTCTCCTAATATGTGATAGATCTAGATTAACGGATTTCACCTTGCTTGGTCTACTTGGATTTTAAAAGCAAAATGCTTTAAGCAAACGGCTAAGTTTACAGTCAAGAACTCCAGACATCCCTCAGTCTATGGAGAAGTATTTTTGTTTTGATGCCTTTGCTTCCCTCCGCAGAACATGCTTACTCCCTGCTTCACTCCCCAACAGATTGACTCCTACTTATCCTTTAGGAATGTATTTAAACATCACCTCCCCAGAAGAATTCTGACTTTCCAGAACACATTGGCTGAGCTTTGCATGTTCTCTCTTGGCCCTCTGCCCTTCTCCTTTGTAACCTTTAAGCTCATTGTGCTCACTTGCTTGCAGTTGGTCTCTTTGTCTCCTCTAAACTCTGCAAAAGGAAGGACTATGCAATCTTATTCATCACATGTCCTAATTATTAGCCCAGTGACTAACACAGAATAGTGTTTGATATATGTTTTGAAATAATTAGATGGTATTGTGCATGAATTTATCCTCAGAATGGATAATGAATGCCCATTGACCTAGAGAGTTCTTTTCAATATGACATTAGATTTCAATTGCATTTAATGGGGCCTATATTTTTGCAAAGTGCATAGGACAAGGCTTTTTTAACAGCTTTACTGAGGTTCTATTTTCATGCCATAATATTTACCCACTTTAAGTGCACAAATTCAGGATGTTGTGTGAATTTACAAAGCTGGGGAGAATCCTATTTCAACTTAGAACATTTTAATCATCCCTCCAAAATATCTCATGGTTATTTGCTATCGCTCCCAGTTAAAATTAATCCACTTTCTATCCTTGTAGATCTGGAAGGTGCACTTCCATAGGCTATATATACATTATTAAAGGCACAGATGGTAATACTTCTTACTTTTATCAAGAAGATTATAAATACTTCCAAGGTAGATGATGGAAATAATATCATGCCAACAATCATCAAAGTTAGGTTGAAGTCAAGAATAAAAATGATGTAAGGCAAGAAGGTCAAGATCTACAAGGAAAGTCAAAATGTATTACATCAGACACATTCAGCTCATATTCTCTTGAGAAATCATTTAAGGCATAGATGTTCTTATCACATATATCATAATTTTCCCATATGCAAATATACTTACATGCCATCACTGCATCCCCTTTAGAGAAAGAAGGGGAAGAAGAGCTTTTGTTAATGAGAACACACAGGATTTTTAGCTTCCCGACAGAAAAATTTTTAATTTTATTTTTGTTTACATGTATTAATTGCACATATTAATGTGTTCAGTGTGAACTTTCTTTTTCTTTTTCAGCCCTGGGGATTGAACCCAGGATCCAGGGTCTCACTCATGCTAAGCGTGTGCTCCACTGCTAAGCCACACCCGTAGCCCCGGCGGTATTTCAGCATTTGAATATGATGTGCACTGTCTAATCAGGGGAATTATCACTTACGTTTGGAGTCTTTGAACTCCTCTCTTCTAGATATTCATAAAATATGTAATAGCTTGTTGCAAACTTTATTCAACCTACTGAACTGTGGAACCCCAGATGCTGTACTGTTTTGGTCCCTGTTATCCAAACTCCCTTTATTTGCCCTCCCTTTCTCATCCTTCCCAACCTCCAGTAATCACTAATCTACATTCAAAACAATTGGTTTTCAGCTTCTACATATGAGAGAGAACATATAGCATTTGTTTTTCTGTGTCTGGCTTATTTCACTCAACATACTGCCCTCCAGGTTCATCCATTTTGCTGCAAATAACAAGATTTATTTATTTTTTATTCTTTGGTATTAGGAATTGAACCCAGGGATGCTCAAACATTGAGCCACTACCCCCACCCCCATCCTTTTTTTATTTTGAGACTGGGTCTCGCTGATTTGCTTAGGGCCTTGCTAAATTGCTCAGGCTGACTTTGAACTTGAGATCCTCCTGCTTCAGCCTTCAGAGTTGCTGAGATTACAGGCATGTGCCACCACGCCAGCAGGATTTTATTCTATTTATGGTTGAGTAATATTCCACTGTGTACAAATAGCACATTTTCTTATGCATTCATCCATCAATGGGTACTTAAATTGATTTCATAGTTTAGCTCTTTTGAAGAGAACTGCAATAAACATGGGAATAGAGGTATCTCTTTGGTATGTTGATTTCATCTCCTTTGGAGATGAACCCAGAAGGTGACTAGCTAGATCATATGCTAGATCTATTTGTAGTTTTTTGAGACATCTCTACACTCTACTCCATTGTGGCTAAATTAATTTGTATTCCATGAATAGTACATGAGATTTCCTTTCACACCATATCCTTACCAGCATTTGCTTTTTTTTTTTTTTTTTTTTTTTTTTTTTGAGGGGGGATAGAGAGTACCAGGGATTGAACTCAGGGTCACTCTACCACTGAGCCACATCCCAAGCCCTATTTTGTAATGTATTTAGAGACAGGGTCTCACTGAGTTGCTTAGTACCTCGCTTTTGCTGAGGCTGGCTTTGAACTCGAGATGCTCCTGTCTCAGCCTCCCAAGCTGCTGGGATTATAGGCATGGCCAGGGCGCCTGCCTACAAAGTAGTTTTGGTTTGCATTTCCCTAATGGATAATCATATTTCTTTTTCACATATTTGTTGTCCATTTGTATCCTTTTGAGAAGTGTATATTCAGATGATTTGCCCATTTTTAATTGGATTATTTGTTATTTTGCTGTGAAATTTCTTGAGTTCCTTATTTATTCTGGATATTAATCTTTTGTCTTTATTTATATGACCCTAAAAACATAAAAAACAAATGAGGAAACTTCTGCACCACAAAGGGAACAAAGAACAAAGCAAAAGATGCCCTACAGAATGGGAGAAAATATTAGCCAACTATTAATCTCACAAAGAAAATTCCTAATAGATGAAGAGACTAAAGATTAAGGTGAAAGCTAAAATGTCCAAATGGACTTCCTAACCATGCATTATTAAATTTAATGCAAGACAATAAGATAAAAAGAGGAATGAGCTTTTTAAGGCTAAGGTAACAATATTATTGATGTGTAAAATCCTGTATAAATTGAAAGTTACATGGGCGGTTGTTTTAAAAATCCATATTCCCATTTGCCTCTCACCTAGACTATCACAAAGCTTTGCCACTGTCCTGCCTACTCCATTTCCTCTCAGTTCCCAGTAAGTGTTTTCTCTGAGATTGTGCATTTTCATAGCAATAGACTCATTTTCTTTTAGAATACTGGTAAGTGGGGGAAGGAGATAAAAATAATTTTTTAATTTTTTGTCCTAAGGATCAATTTATCAGTCAACAAATATGTATTGAGCATTAAATTAAACTTCTGCTAGATTTAATAATGTACTTATTAGAATAAAAATTCTAAGAAGTATAATTGCTGGGTTTGCTGAATCTTACATAAATGCCTGAATTACTTACTTTAATCCTTATAATAATTCTAGAATTAGTAATTGTTATTCTTCTATTTATAAATGAGAAATCTAGGGCTCAGAGATGTTAGAGATGTTCAGATGCTAAGAGATGTTTCAGTTTAAAACCAGACAGTAAATGCAAAACTGGAATTCAAAAGTCTAAGTGTAGATTTTCTAAGTTTTAATGTCTTAGTGTTATGTTAAAGCTTTCATTTAGAAACAACTGAGAATGGAACTAATTTTTGTTCTAGTGTTTCCAGGAAGCCCCATGTTATGAAGTATCTGTACACTCAATGGTATATTTTATATTTCGAGTCTTCTATGAAGTTCTTCATGAACTCTATTTAAAGGGTTGTAACTGAATTATTGAGGAACATCACTAACTGGATAACATGAGTTACATTTTGCCCTCCTTTCTGCAGTGTAGTTTTAAAGTACAGGGTTAAGTACCCCTTATCTGAAATTCTTGGGACCAGAAATTTTTGGGTTTGGAGTATTTTGGATTTTGAGATTCAACTTGTATTGTTAAGACAAGTTGCTTAAGACAAATGTGACCATACGGGACATCACATTGAGAGTTTAGAAATAACTGTATGTCTACTGTGTATGAATAAAAATGTGTATGTGTACTTACAATATAGAAGCAAAATGACCAAAGGGCACTATTTTTTCTCCTCTTACGAAAAATAAATGATATCACATATGTCAAGAAGATAAGAGAAGTTGAATAACCAAGTGAAACAAAAACCTGAAGAAATACAAATAATATCATGATCAAAAAATGAAATATTACCTGGAGGAAAAAATCACATTACAAGTATTTTAAAGTAACTTTGTTGCACATGAACTTTGCAAGGTTTTTTTGGTTTATGGTAATATAAAGATGAAATTATCATTATTATAGAAAATATTAATGTTAAAATTTATTATTAATTACCTTATAAAATTTTATCTATGTAATATGTTACTTACCATGGCAAATATAGCTGGACTGGTACTATAAATTTCCATTGCATTTGTCATGTAGATGATTAAATACATCGAAAGGAGAATTAAATTGAAGAGGTTAATATCCACAATTGCCTGCCCACACCAGTAAGCAGAGGGGTAGAGGCCTGAAATCCAGAGCTGAGAACTAGCTTTCTTCTGATGAGAGAACACAGGATACACATAGGTTCAAGTAAAATGCAAATACGAGAGAAATATATTGGAAGAATTTTTAAGATATATGTAATCTAACCTAATATTTAAAAAATAATATGTACCATATATATAAAATTATTATACTATATGTGTGTATATATGTGTGTATGTTTACTATTTGCATACTGTGTGTTTATTGTTTACATATTATTCAGGAAACTGAGGTCTACAGATACAGTTACATAAAGGTAGCTATTTTTTTAATTTTTTTTTTTTTAGTTTTCAATGGACTTTTATTTTATTTATAGGTGGTGCTGATAATCAAACCCAGTGCCTCACACATGCTAGGCAAGTGCTCTACCACTGAAGTACAACCTCAGCCCCAAGATAACCATTTTTTAAAATGTACTTTGTTTTATTTGGTAGGTTTGATTTGTAGTATCACTTTTCTACTCATTATTCAGATATTTATTTTTTATTTATATTTTATTTGTATTTATTTATCAAAGCATTAAGCTCCTTCCAAAGAAACATTTTGTGACATGAAAGGAAATTTATGTATACACCTTTCCATAGAGTTACTGGCTCAAGATGATAAAAGCAGACTTACCTAATCTGATTTTCATATTTTGTATGGATAATGGGCATAACTAAATACAAAAACAATATAAAATTGCATTTACAGAATACAAAGGGAACCCAAGTCTTAAATTTGGTCTTCATTTTCAACATCAATGATTTCCTCCTGAGTTAGGAAATAATGTGGTCAAAAGACTTTTTAATATAATATTGCCCTTTAAGGGTTTAGGCTGAATCTAAAAAATTGTACTTATGCTGTAACTTTGAAGTAAAAAGTGTTTTGATTTTTTTTCTTTGGTACTGGGGATTGAACTCAGGGGCACTCGACCACTGAGCCACATCCCCAGCCCTATTTTGTGTTTTATGTAGAGACAGGGTCTCACTGAGTTGCTTAGCACCTCTCGGTTGCTGAGGCTGGCTTTGAACTCGCGATTCTCCTGTCTCAGCCTCCCCAAGTGCTGGGATTATAAGCATGCGCCAGTGCGCCTGGCTGTGTTTTGCATTTTTAAAAGTAAGTTTTCTGACTTGCTAGAAATAATGATCAACAATGTTATCTGAATTAAAATATAGTTAAGTATTTTTCTCACAGGAAAACATTCTGAACACATAGCATTAAAAAACACAATTACTGAAATCCTTGAAGTTCCCCACTTTCTCTTACTTTGTGATCACTGATACTGCTCATGGCGATGTAAGGAGAAAGGCAGCACACAACAAAAAACATGAAGACGGAACCTTCTGGCAACCCAGTCCAGATGTACATTTGGTTCTGAAAGCAAAAACATACTAGTAAATTTTTTCATGAAATACATACTAATAATCATAGAGAATATGCTTTTTGAAATAGTGAGAAGTCAAAATAGATGTCTAGTTCATGGACATCCAAGAAGAGAAAGTGATTTACTATCACTTGATGTGAAGCTTCAACTACAAGAACAAGGACAACTCAGAAATGATTTGGGACCCACTTTTGGGTATAGATCCAAAAGAACCCAAAGCAGCGTTTTTAAGAGGTACCAGCACACCGCGTTGATAGAACCATTACTTCCAATAGCCAAGAGATGTAATCAACCCAAATGTCTATCAGTGGATATATAGCTAAATAAAACATGGTATATATACATATAATAAAATATTATTCAGCTCTGAAAAGCAAGAAAATCCTGTCACATGCTACAACATGGATGAAGTTGGAGGACATTATGCTATGTGAAATAAATCAGTCAAGAAGAGACAAATATTGAGGTATAGAGAGTAGTCAAATTAATAGAAACAGAAAGTAGAATGGCGGTTCCTCAACAGGAGCAGGGGAGGGGGACAGGAAAAGAAGTTATTTGGTGGATAGAGGATTTTAGTTTTACCAGATGTAAAAGTTCTGGAACTATTTCACAATAATGTGAATATATTTAATACTACTGAACCATATGCTTAAAAGTAGTTATTATGGCCATTCTTATGTCATGTGTTTTTACCATGATAAAATAGTTAGTAATTCACAAATTATGACCTTTGATTAACAGATAACACAGGCCTAGGCAACATGTCTTTCTCAGCAAACCAGAGATGGATATGTGAAGTCCTCAGCAATAGGAAGGATATATTCTCTAGCACAGAGCTTAAAAGGGAAGTTGGTGCCAACGAATACATCTTTGAAGAGATAAAATTTAAATCACTATCCCCAAATCAGTATCTAAGTGAGGCTGGGCCTGTGCCCAAGCAGTGTACAGGACTATCTCATGGATAAAATTAGAGGGGAGCAATGCAAGCTTGTCTCAGAATAATTCTTCAGTTCTCAAATTGAAAGATTTTACAGTCTGTGTCTATAAATTCTAATTTTTCTCCAGGTGGAAATATGCATTATTGTCATCATAGGAATGAAGGAGTATGCAACTGGGGACAGGGGAGGTGTGCTTAAAAGAGTAGCCGTGGAATTTGGGTCCATTTCGATCTAGAGCAAACAGGCAAAGACAGGAGAAAACTGAAAAAAAAAAAACAAAAAAAAAAACAAGAGAGGGTAACTGTTGCTTTCTGCCACCCACGGGTTCCACTTTCAGAGGAGTTCCCTTCAGAGACCTCCATGCTGAACCATCGTGTGCTCCCTCTGATCACATTCAACTCATGGATTTATACACACGTCACTCACCTCTCAAGTCTATTCCATCTCCATTCTCCCCATTACCTACAGAAAATCTGCACCAGAATGTAACACTGATGCATGGGAGCCAAAATGGAACTCAACATCTTGGTCATAAAGTGGAATTTGCTTTTAACCGGTCCATTTCTAATCCTGCTGATTGCTCTTCCAAACTTCTGGCGTGAAACATTTGGAAACATTTGGAATCTCTTTTGGTATCAACAAGAAAACTACAGCCATCTTCAATACTTAGAAAAGTATTGAAAGTATGCAGTGGTTACATGGAGGATCATTATCCAAGAAGGATGATGAAGCTGGGCATGGTGGCGCACGCCTGTAATCCCAGCACTTAGGGAGGCTGAGACAGGAGAATGCAAGTTCAAAGCCAGCCTCAGCAACAGCGAGGCACTAAGAACTCCGTGAGACTCTGTCTTTACATAAAAATACAAAATCGGGCTGGGGATGTGGCTCAGTGGTGGAGTATCCCGAGTTCAATCCCTGGCACCAAAAAAAAAAAAACAACAACAAAAGAAGGATGATGAAAGGGAAACCATTGTCACTTCTGGGTTGCAGGGACAAAGGAAGGAGGTGATGTGACTGGATCCCAGTGTGGAGGACCCTCTGCTCTTTTATCTCCAATCACGGCTTCCTCAACTGTCTGAAGACAGGCTGTAGCCCAAATCTCAGAAACGCAGCCCATAGGTATCAGACACTCTTGCAACACAGAGGAACTATGGTTAGGTGAAGGAATGAATCAGAAAGCATGACAGCCCAGGACTGGCAAACTCCCCTCATGTTAGTCAATCGATTCACTTAGTCAATGGAGTTTCCATTAGCAAATAATATTAAATTTATAAAATTAAAGCAGATGACAAATGCTCCTGATTTCTAATTGTGTTTTCTGTTTCTGTCCCCTCTCTAACACCCTTCCAGGCATGTCTCTACAACTTTTCAGAGGATCCTCCAGGAGACTATGAAAAAATATTGAAAAGTATTCACCCATGAAATTTGTGTGATGATAATTTAGCAAGAAAAAAACACATATTTTATGAGATATAACATGTTTAAAATGTTAGGACACAATAATTTTTAGGGTAAATACTTAATTATGAATATTTAAACCTTAAAGAGAGAAAACATAGGTTACTTATCAAATTCTTTATTTCAGGATCAGTAAATCTAATATTTACCAGAGGAAATGGACTTCTCTCAATTCGAATATGCTCCGTACGATTAAACATCCAAAGTAGCCCGTTGCTGATAATATTCATGAGGATAGGAAAACAGTGCAACCTCTTGGTATTACACACGACTGAAAATCTATAATCCTTAAAACAAACAAAAACAATGTAAATAAGGTTAATTTTAAGTCCTTGAAGAACAAAGGTATGGTTTTTATATATAAGAAGCTGAAATACCACATTCCAGCTGTGTGTCCTTCTTCAAGTTAACTGACTTTCCTGAGCATAAGTTTCCTCATCTGTGAAAGAGGATACTAAATGGGTTGTTACATGATGTAATGAGATTATATATATATATACAAGCCCCTAGCACAGTGGATAGCACAGAGTCAGCATCAACTTCCTACAAATGTTTATTGGTTTTACTGAAAGCCTATGATTTTGTCCCCATTTTGTTGATGAGGAGATTTCAGTTAGTGGAATTTAGAAGTTGCCCAGACAAGGAGTCACTGGCAGTGTATAATGAGCAAGAAAGGGAATTTTATCTTGGTAGGAGATAAACATGGAGTTTATAATATATTCATGGTTACACTGCCAGCGAAGTGTTTCCATCCTTTCTAAGACAAGGTTAATGTACTTCATGTTGATGAAAATGTTCATTAAGAGGTTCAATGTTACTTAAACATTGGCAATAGTTCATGCAGTAAGTATTTAGGATAAAGCAACTGCCAAAGTAGTTTCCCAAAGTTGGCACAGAGTGACTACATTTTTCATAATTCATTTAGTTTCAGTAGAATAGAGTTTGATGATATATTTTCAAAAGTTTTTGTTTTTATTTCCCTTATAGCAAGAAATAAAGAGATAACTGCATTTATTTTGGCTCCTTGCCCTTACTAAAGTAAGACTCAAGAGTTCTACTTATGATTACGATGTATTTTCAAGTCTTGTTTCTTGGATGGATTTCTGTGGATCATGTACTTTTACCTAAATTAAAGTACATTAAGATATCATATGGGGGTCTTGGGCTGTAGCTCAGTGGTAGAGTGCTTGCCTCGCATGAGTGAGTCACTGGGTTCGATCCTCAGCACCACATATAAATAAATAAATAAAATAAAGATATTGTGTCCATCTACAACTAAAAAAATTTTAAAAAAAGATATCATATGGGTAATACTTTTCTTTCAGAGAGTCTGTATGGATATTATAATATTTTTAGTACAATATAGTTTAGCATAGTATAGTATATTTTATCAACATATACAGATACTTAGCTATTAAATGGATTCCCTAAATTCACAATCATATTGGTTAATAATTTTAAGATGTAATATTTTATTGAATTTGAACAATACGACTAAATTTTTTTTTCAAATGTAAAAAATTACCTAATTTAAGACAAGAAAAATGTGTCACAACCACCCATTTAAATATCAGTTTATTCAATATAGGCTAAAAATGTTTTTTTTAGTCAAGTTACTATATATTATCTGGGTTGATTTTATGCAGTTTTTTAAAAAATTTTTGTTAGTTGTTTATTGATCTTTATTTATTCGTTCACTTCTATGTGGTACTGACGATCGAACCCAGTGCCTCCTACATGCGAGGTAAGCACTCTACCACTGAGCCATAACCCCAGCCCGATTTTCTGCAGTTTTTAAGAGTTAAAATGTAGCACTTTCGGTGCATATGTGTGCTGTCATAAAAGCAAAACCCAAGAGACAAACATACCTTTTGTTTACCAGAAACTATGATAGCACCATTGTATGAGAGGCCTTCAGTGCCATTTCTGTTTTCAAAGTCATCTACTTCCAAAAGTATATTTTGATGCTTCAATGCCTGTATAAAATCTTCAATATTTGATTCTAGTAGGAAATCAGTAACAAAAGGCCATATAAAAGTGAGGCAATAGATGACAAATGTTTTCCTAGTGAGCCCCATACATAAAGTTGATTTTTATAGCACACTCTCTATAGATATCACAATGAATGGTATTATTTGAACAAAAAAGGAGCTGAGAAAGCACACAACCTGGAGCAAATGGGAGCAAACAGCTGCCAAGGTAAAACCAGCTTCCAAGATACCAAAGCTTAGATGAGATAAGTAGAAGGAGACCAAGTGGGCATGGAAGCCATAGTCAGGGTCCTGAACCAGTTAGCCACACCTGGAGCAAGGTGAGCAGTCAGGCCCCTCTTCCTGTGTCACACAGAGCAGGCAATGCTGCACTTGTCTCCAGGTAAAAGTCCTATTTTTACTTTCTAAGAGACATTCTCTCTTATACAGTCAGGCAAAACTTGAAGTAACTCCAAACCACAATCAGGGAAAGATGGAATGGAAAAAGGTAAAGGAGCTCACTTGCTCTCATTTAGCCTTTGAAATAGGAGTTCATACTGGGATGTATGAAGGAGGCTCTGGGAATGGACAAATAGGGCCAAACTTCAAACAAATTCAAATATCCTCATGTGGGAAGAACATACCCATGGAAAATAAGCTTTCCTTTTACCGTGGGACAGCCTCCTCCACAGTAAGATCCAACCAAACATGGGCCACAGGAAAAGATGAACATGCTACCAATAATCACCAGATTTTGAGAAAAGAGGAACACAATGGCACAGAAGTCCCAAACTTAAGGCCACAAATTCCTAACAACTGAGTACAGATAAAATAAATAAATAAGTGAAGTACACTGTCTTCAGAGTAACTGGAGAGGAAACACATCACGAGACAACACCATGCTCACAAGTTAAAAAAAAAAAAATTTTTAGATCTTAGAAATTAATGTACAAGGGCTGGGGCTGTAGCTCAGCGGTAGAGCGCTTGCCTAGCATGCGTGAGGCACTGGGCTCGATCCTCAGCACCACATATAGATACTAAATGAATAAAATAAAGATCCATCAACAACTAAAAAAATATTTAAAAAAAAAAAAAAGAAATTAATGTACAAGCCAGGCGCAGTGGCACAAGCCTGTAATCCCAGAATTTAGGGAGGCTGAGACAGGAGAATCAATTGCGAATTCAAAGCCAGCCTCAGCAATGGCGAGGCATTAAGCAACTCAATGAGACCCTGTCTCTACATAAAACACAAAATAGGGTTGGGGATGTGGCTCAGTGGTGGAGTGCCCCTGAGTTCAATCTCCAGTACCAAAAAAATAAAAAAATTAAAAAAAAATAAATTAATGTACAATTAGCAAGATTCCATTATAAGGCAGCAAAGAAATTTACTTTCCAAAAACCAAGTGGAAAAAAAGAGGAAGAATGAGAAACAGAAATGAAAAGACCATGTTTGTTTAAAGAGGAAATATCTACAACCCTAAATCATAAATACATGTGAAACTGGAATGGGCAAGAAACTCATCAAGACAGAACTATGACTCTGTATTTATTTTTAACATCTTAAATAGAAAAACAAAAACTTCCCCTTCAATTTAATTTGACACTTAGAAAACAACCAATTACCCAGTCTTTGCAATAATAAAATAAGTAGTCTTCCTGAATCCTATTCAACTTCATAGAGGAGTGTGGAGTGTAGACATGCCATCTCTGCATGTCAATCAACATGCATCATACGTATGGTATAGGTTAGGCTGCTGTAAAGAGATCTGAAAATAGAGTGGTTCCACCAAGATGAAAGTTTATTTCTCTCTAATTAATAGCTTCAGGTTATCATATAGATGAGTTACTCTATTCTATCAGACTGTATAGTGACCCAGGTCCCTTCTTTCTTGTCCCCATCATTCTGTCATCTCTAAAATCAGAGCTAATATGTACTGTTCTTCATAGACTATTTCCTATAAATGCATATTTTCTTCTCTTATGATTTGTTTCTTCTAATGAATGTGCTATTTGACAACAGAAATAACTTATTTCTGGATTTAAATTTTTTCTTTCTATTCACCTGTGTTATTGATGATCAAGAGGCTGGTACGGGGTTCCTGAGGAAGTTGTCCAGAAGAGAGGAAATACAATTCTGTTTTAAACTCCCAGTCAGCATTTTGATTCATCATAGAATAATCTATACTTTCCATAATCAAAGGAAACAGTGCAATTCCAAATATCAATAGCCTAAACAATAAAGAAAATCACCATATGAATCTACAGCAATTTTATTTCCTCAGTAAAACATACCACAACCACTTGTTGGGTGCCACATCCACAACGACCATTCCTCCAGGTGCGAACATTCTGAGTCTTGTCTCATTGTGTTACACAGGACTAAAAAGGCATTGCTCTATGAACAGTGGGTTATCCAACTATGGAAACTAAATGCACCTCTATGTATGAACCTAATCAAGAGCTAACCTACAGGTATTCTTGCTGTTAGTAAAATCCAATGTGACATTTACCTTTTCTCCAGCAGGAATACTTGGCATTGTGTTATAGTTTTAAATTCTCCTCCGGTTTAAGCCTCTTTTGAAACTCTTTGTGCAACAAAATCACAATACTATGATACTCACAGTGTCAAAAGTGCTTTTCTTCCACGTTTTAGCTTTAAGAAACGGAGCCGTGCTACCGCACAGACCTGCATTCTCCAGAGGCCCATGTCACTCACAGTCTTCTGCACTTCAGGGAGAGAAAAGCAAGCTGGCTCCATTTCACTTGGGCTTTCTGAGTCTCTTATCACTTCTGTTTGTTCAGAATCTATAGGCACATGCACACACCCATATTATTAATGCCATCCTGGGGCATCAGTAATTCTCTTCTTAAAATATTTAAAATTATTTTACATTTGGTTTTATTGTTAGTCATCTTCAAAATAATTGTTTAAAACAATTATTTAAAGGAGTTTAAACATAAACTTAATTACATGTTAAGTTTATACATTCCCACTCCTTCAATATTTCCTTTCTGTAGTGATAATTACCCAATGGTTATATATATTAAAACTTTTTAAATAGAAAATATTTTGGAATGTTTGTGGTTACAATGCAAACAATATGAGAAATATATAATAATATTCAAATTCTATAAACTCAGTAGGAAAACAAACTAACTTCATACCAAAAGAAGAACTTAGGAACAGGGTGATTTTGCTACATCTAGTCTTTGAAAAGTCAATCTCAAAGGTAACAATATTTGAGAACGTTAAAAAAACTTCACCATAGGAATAGCAATCATTAAGGCCTCAATATTTACTAGAAAGGTATCAATAATCTAGGATTTTAGAGAGGAAAGCATCAACTCTGAAACATCCATGCCTGTATACAAATCCCATACACGTGATTTACAAGTGGTATGAATTGCAAGTCATTTAACTGCTCTCAGGTCTGATTTCCTCAGCTGTAAGATGGTGCCAATGATACTTGGTGGGAAGTAATATTGTATGTATATATGAATGTATATCCACACATCGACTGGACTATCTGGCATAGGAGTAGCCCCCAAAATGATAGCTGTTGTTGTCACTAAAGTAAATATTCAGTAGTTGATGGAGAATTCGTCCTATTTAGACCTTACTGAAATTAAATCTGCATTAACAAACTAAGAACATTTTTTATAAGAAATATCTTCTTTGACCTCACTTCTCGAATTAAGATCTTTTACAACCTCAAAGCATTGAAGCAGTAGTGAGCACATGGGTATAGGAGAAAACTACTGAAACAGAAAGTCGATGGTTTCAAAAGGGGGATTTGGTAGATGGCAAGAAGGGCTCTGTATTTAGTCCCACTGATGCTGTTAGCCAACAATAGCATCCCATCTCAAGAGCAGAGCCAAATTTAAACTGATTCATATTCTTCAGTGTGAATCATGCATAAGGTATTATAAATACTAAGTCGACACATGATCATTTGGAAAATGATTTTCTGTGAAATATACACATGATCTGACCTTGTCTGATGGTTGATTTTCGTTCCAGGTTCATGAAGACTTCATTCAGAGTTGACATGGAGATGTCATAACTCATTGTACCCTGGCCAGAACACTTGTCAATATCACTGAAAAGGTCTAAAGCAACAGACAGGAAAATATACATACTTGAGAACAACATCAGTAGCTAAACCTAGCAAATTAGCACTTATCTGAAAGATTATGCATAATTTTGTTCACAAAACGTATGCCTTTAGGTTATCACAGTCATCAAAAGCCAAATTTCATTGAAAGGCTCTCAATTTCTGAAATGACTCTGTCAGACTTGTTCTTCAAACTGCCTCACTCCATCTTCAACTCTTAGCTTATGAATATCCTGAGGACTTCTTGGAAAAACTATGAGCAATCACGAAGACCATTATTTCTTCACCTCATGCTAAAAATTCACATATACCTCTATCTAAATCCTGGGTCTTCTGTATGGGTGGAAGACTTGCAGCTGTTCCTATCAAAGGGTATCCCTGTTTCACCTATGTCCCAAATTTCTTCCACTCTCAGCCTTTCAAGGACTTCCCAAAGTGATCTTTTGTCTCTCTCCTCCATCATTAATTTATTCTACATATTCTGGATCATCCAAACAAAAACCAAAAATAACACAATATCCATTAAACAAAGACAAACAATAGCAACAAAACACCATTAATTTCTCCTCTCCCTCTCCACGTGCATGCAAGCCTACATAAATAAAAGCCTCCCTGCCTTTATCACTCCTAGTTATACTTAACCTCCTCAAATCTAAATGCTATTCATATCCTTCCACAGAAACTGTTTTTTTTTTTTTCAGGTCACCAATAACTTTGCATTTTCAAACTCAGTGAACAAGTCTTTATTTTTCTTTTATTCTTTTAACTCAATCATCCCTCTGCTTTTTTAACTTGAAAAAGATTTTTTTCAAAGTTGTGGCACCCATTCTTATCCAAGGGCAAGGAAGTTTATCCTCATTGAATAAAATTTTTCTAATTTATTTATTTATTTATTCTAATTAGGGACAGCAGAATGCATTTTGATTCATTGTACACAAATGCAGCACAATCTTCCATTTCTCTGGTTGTACATGATGTAGAGTCCACCATCTTTCCTGCCCCATGTCCTCTCTCCTTTTCTCCCCTTCTCTCCCTCCCTTTGCCCAATCAAAGTTTCTCCATCGCCCCCCCCCCATTATGGCATTCCCTATTTTGTCTTTTTAAGCCTGTGACATTCAAAACAATTCACTAGTCCTGCATCTGGAAATATTTTCTCTCTTGATTATGAACACATTATACTGTTTTTCCTCTAGCTTCTTCCAGAGCTCTCCATTTGCATTCCTCCTGGCTTCTCAAACTCTGCTGTCTTCCAAAGTTTCAGTCCTGAACCACCTTTTCTTTACATACATGCATATCCAGTCCCTAATACATTATATGCTGAAAACTCCCAAATTCAAGTCTCACTTTGTCTTTCATTTCTAATGTCCTTGATTTAACTTTATACTTGACCACTGGGAAGTCAAAAGGCATCTCCAGGTTACCATTCCTAAAATAGAACATTGATTTTTCCTTCCCCATTTGATTAAATTGTTCCAACCATTACTTTTCAATAAATGCCACCATTTTTTACTCAGTGATCCAAGCTTACAATCTAGAAGCCCCTCTTGATTTTTCTCACCTTTCTTCATATTCACTTGTGCCAGACACAGCAGTCAGGCTTTCTAGCTTTATCTCCAAATACATTTCAAAGACACTCACTTCAATCCATTTCTCCTGGCCATCATCTTTTACTTCTACCTTCAAAACGGCCCTGTGGCTAGTATCCCAGTGTCCACTCCTGTTCCTTTATATCCAGAGATTTTCATTATCCAGAGAATGAAAATAAAAGTCACATCACATCAACTCCCTGTTTAAGGTCTTTCAGTGGTTTCTCAATAAATTTAGGATAAAAATCAATGTTAACACAAAAGCCTCTCTGGTTCCATGGAAATGGAGAGTCATTGTCCATCTAACCACACAACCTTATCCATCCCTACTCAGCAATATGCTCCCTCATCACTGCCCTCTAGACATACCCTTCCCCTTTACTTGGAGAACATCTGACCATTTCCTTCTTGTGGCTTTTCTGTGAACACTCTATATAAACCCCAGTTTGACACCAGCCATCACCCTAACTCATTGTAGCTGTATTATTTTTATCATACAACTACTATTATTCTTTATTTTCCCACTTTCACCTACCCAGTTGAATGTAAGCCCATGAGTGTAGTGACTCATCTTATTTAATCTATATTTCTAGTACCTGAAGCAGTGTCTTTTATATAATGAATTTATAATAAGCATTTATTTACTATTTATCTCTTTCCTGGGGATACTTGGATGAGAATGTGAACTTCTAGGGGGAGGCTCCCACATGCCACCTTCTGCATGGGATGGTGATGGGCCAGCATCCTTACTGAAAGGAACTAGATGGGTGAGGTTCTACCAGGCACTGGGATTTCCTATGGCCTACCTGCGGCCTTCAAGGGACCTGGAAAAATATATCCTATCATGGACATAGGCATGGCATTAGACTAGCAGAGGCCTGGGGTCTGTACAAAGAGGTTTCTGTGTGCTGGGACAGCAACAACAGAAATTCTAGCTACGTGACATATTCCAGTGGTGATGCCAGCATATGACTCCTTATCCCCTTTCTCTGATCAAAAATGAAGGTGAGCCAGGTGCCCCTTAGGGGGCCTTATTCCAAGAACAGTACAACATAATATAGAATACCATCTCCCAGGCTACTTCAAAGACAGAGAGAGCTACCATATTTGGAAGTCGTTCTAAAATCTGAATTCCTAAGTATTTGCCTAATGAAATAAATCATTGAAAAGAGCTTATTTAAATTGGCCCTATAGATAAAGCTTTAATAAACTATTTAAACCTAAAGGAAGATGTTTAAATCACAAGAGACTAAAATATTTCCTTCTTTTATAAGATGGAGAAAATTATATCACCTACCTGCAAGAATAGGTACTCATTTGTGAGTACTAAATGAATTGAGACACACGAATCCATTAGGACAGTGCCCAACACATAGTGTGCACTGTAGAAAGTTAGGACTATTCGTGAATCAAAACCTAGGTTGGTATTTCTACCTAGCAGGCTAGGAACCCATGTTGAACATTTCCTTTTTTTTCCCTCTTTGCTACTGGGATTGAACTCAGGGGGATTCTACCACTGAGTCACATTCCAGACTTTTAAATATTATTTTGAGACAAGATCTCATTAAGTTGCCCTAGGCTGACCTTGAACTAGCCATCCTCCTGTCTCAGCCTCCCTAATTGCTGGGATTACAAGCATGTGCCGCCATATCTGGCTTGTTGAACACTTTTGTAAAATAAATAAGTTATGTTTTTTTGCTTGCAAAATAAGTACATGTTCAAATCATACAAAGAAGATTATTTAAATTAAAATACAAGAAGAAACCTATAGCAGAGACCTTGATGCCTCACCCTCACCTCTTTGGCACTCATCTATTCTCAGCGAGTCAGCTTATTAAACACACTGACCTGTCTGAGATTGTTTCTCTAGCCTGAGAACTATGCTAAGCTCGTGTTCAAAGCAAGCCAGAGGGCCAGACAGTTCGTGTTCCTGGATCTCACCCTAACCAATAATGATGGACAGGGAGTAGTACCTAAGTACCCCAATTTCCTCACCCCTATGGTGACATGACTCTGAGCCCACATACATAATCTTTTATGTCCCCACCAAACCTGTGATATTGCACTTCAACTGCCTACCATAGCTAAACTGCTTGACACTGCAAAATTCCCTGGCTTACTTCACCTCCCTCTCTCATGTCTCCAGTTTTTGCTGGTGCTTCCAGGGAAAGACTACCAAAAACATTCACTGAACTCAAATCCTCATCTCAAAGTCTGCTTCTCAAATAATCTAGCCTAAGACAAATTCAAATCCATTAAATAATGAGAATTATTATAATAATGTGAACATTTGTTCCCAAAGTTCATTCCATTGTAACCATATTTATGTTACCTGGAAATTTACTTGTGCTTTCCAAAGGCAAAGTATACACAAGGTTTTCTGTGTTTTCTATTTTTAATTTAGCATCAGGGATATGATGATTTATGAAAGATGTTATTTGTTCTGGATCACATATTTCATTCTTATACAAACTAATATTCAAAAGAAAAGACAAATAATTAGTATTTTTTATACTATTACCACAGAAGAGGTTTCTTTAAATGGAATATTTAGTCACTGAGCACTACTTTACTTGGCTTTATGAAACAAAATGAGTAAATAATAATAATCCATCAGTTTGAAAATCTATAATCTCTATATAAAACGTGTATAAACTCAGAACAATTACAAACATATGAACACATAACTTATTATAATTAAAACTATATACCAAGTATGAAGATAAATAGAGGGAGTTGGAAACATCAGACAGAAGAGACTCCTTAGGGAAAATTATTACACCTGAAAGTGTAGCTGTCAGAAAGTATTGGCTCATAGAGAAACTTGGCCCACATCCATGTTTTGTTTAGCCATAGGGTTTTTGGTTTGGGCTTTTACAGTTCTTTTAACCTGGACATACAGTTTCTTGTTAGACACAATTCTCACCTTATTTACTCCCTGTGGAAAATGGCTTCCAAAAATATTTGCCATTGAGCTCTATACAGGAACAAAAATATATTCTAGGAATGTATGCATCCGCCGGGAAAAATGGAGAGTGGGAAGAAGGTAGAGATTTAAGCTGCACAGAACAGCTACCCATGGTACATGAAGCAATCCTGATGAGAATAGTCACCCTTGGCTTATGATGTTGAAATTTGTGCCCAGAACTAATGTTAGAAAAGATACAAGGAGGCAGGAAAGTAGGAAAAACATTTAGAAAACACTTAACAATCCAGTATAGCCATAATAATGCATGAGAGCAGTTCATTTTCATAGCTGTCCAACTTTTTGATATACCAGTACTGAAAACGTACATATCCAGGCTTTTCCCAAAGTCTTTACCTTAAGTGATATCCAAGACCCCATTTTCTCTTCAAAAAGACAGAAGATCCTGCACACTTCAATTCCCCGTTGGACATGATCACATGTCTATCTGAGTAAAAAATGCAAGTGAGAAAGGATATTAGGAGTCATTTCTTTTCACTCTAGAAAATATAGATGAGAAATTAAAGCTCAGAATTCCACAGGAGAAGGGCTGTATAGGAGGATATAAGAATATCCACTGAATATTTTAAAATTGAAACACACATTAACATTGATGCATTTTGAGATCATCAACACCAACCTATTTCAGCACCTTCCAATATTTTCTGGAGGTAAAATGCCACAAATTACAAGGGCATATCCTTTACTCTGGATGCTAAAGGATAAGTAGCTGTTTTTCAAACAAATATATATCAAAGAAGATTTGGATGTCTGAATGAACTGTTAGATAATCTGAAAAAATAAAATCTCAGATTTTCATTAGTGGTCACAACCTAGCAGATGTACAACCAGTGAGGAACTCCACAGTGGGATTAGACTTGTCATCCTCTATGCTGCCCTGGAAAGGGGGCACATGACAGTAATGAGAACATGGTATTTGCCCTGAGAGTAAACATTTCACCTAAATTTCCCAATTTTTCGTTGTGATACTGCAATGAAACCAACATTTACCGGCTACAATATCAGCCTCATCCATAGACTGGGTACTGAAGACAATCACACGATTCGCTCTATGTTCCTTCAGCAAAGTCCACACTCGGTACCTTGAAAAGGGATCCAATCCAGCAGTTGGTTCATCTAAAAGCAAAACCTACATAGAACAAAGAGTTTCAAAAACATCTCTGTATTCCACATTAACTATTCCCACATACTAGCATGGAAAATAATAAAAACCAATCATTTGTCACCAATGTATTTATTCATTATACTTAGCAGATTCTCATTCCATCTGCTTTCTTACTGTACATAATCTTACTTACTTGAGGATCTCCTAAAATGGCAATCCCAAAGGTGAGCATTCTTTTCTGTCCTTCACTTAAATGTATAGCAAGATTATCCTGAATATTTTGCATGTCCAATTCCAATAAAATTTGTTGTACCTACACAAGAAAATACGTAAAACTTAAAATAAAAAACAATTCATATTATGAAATTTTAACTGCCCATCAAAGTAGTAGATATTTTTTATAGGACCTCTATGACTAAAGTTTTATTCATAACAGGACTGAGATATCGCTAAAATTTCTGTGGTCATGATTTAACTTGGTCAATGATCAGCAGCTTAATTAATCTAAGCATGCCTGTCTACCTCTTGTTCCACTTCCTGTGGTTGAATCCCTTTTATCTTAGCAAACAGGCTGAGGTTTTCCTTCACAGTGAGCATGTCGACTTGAACATTATTTTGAGGACAAACACCAGTTATCTTTCTGATTTCCTCCAAGTCTTGCATTTCAGAGAGATTTTTATTATAGATGGTAACTGATCCTAAGAACAGAAGTAAAAAATAATTTAATATTGGCAAGATAATATATTTTACTAATTTTTAGAGCTCTTATTCAACAAAATATTGTCATATAGTCACAAATATCTAAAATAATGACTTCATAACTTATTAATAATTACTAATCATTTATAAGATAAATATATGTTTATAGTAGCGCTATTTCCCCTGAAATATCACACAATAAAATAGAAAAGATTTTCATGAAAATTGGGGAAATAAGAAATATATTCAAAATAATTTAGTTTTGAGAAGCAACTTTTTGTTTGTTTGTTTGTTTGTTTGTTTCAGTACTGGGGATTAAACCCAGGATGTTCTACAACTGAGTTACATCCCTGGCCTTTTTTATTTTTCATTCTGAGTCAGGGGATCACAAAGTTTCTCAGGCTGGTCTGGAACTTGGAATCCTCTTGCCTCTATTTCCACAGTCACAGGGATTACAGGCATGAACCACCATGCCTACTAGGGAAACAACTTTAGATAAATATTATTTCTCTCAAGCTACAAAATTTTAAATTTTAAGTGAGAGTGTCAAACATATGACTTTGTGCTCTTATCTGATATGCTGCTTTGAGAAATGTCTTTGTGCTCACCTTCTGTTGGAACAGACAATCCATTAAGGATGTTTAGGAGTGAAGATTTGCCAGCTCCACTGTGACCCAAAATTGCTGTGATCTGACCTTCATATATGTCAAAGAACAAGCCTGTTTTTAGCATAAGATATTAACATTACAAATAGGAGAGCATTAGAAAAGGTGGATCCTAAACACAGAATAAGACAATCAAATTGAATGGTATGTTTCTCAAGTATACCAAAATATTAAAGTATATAATATTCAATATTTTCCTATTTGTCAAAACCTTACACTGGAGAATTATAATAACTTAAATAATACGTCACTGATACAATGACAATGGTGAAATATATATCATGATTAAAAATGAGCTACTGGTATGGGATACTAATGACCAGTATAACAGTGGCCAACAGAAAGGAAATCTAAAATGGACCATAACAAGCATAAATATTAATAAAATGATCTCTCAAATTCGCCAGAAAGGTGAATTATTTAATAAACAACATTGAGACAACTATACAAGTACATGAATAAATTTTATGTATGCTGTTCTTAAAAGAAAAGTACACAGTGTTTTCAAGAGTAAGTAGAAAATGACATTGGCTCTCCTGGAACTGACACACATCACTGCAAAAACGAAATGCAAGCCTCAGTTTCCTCATCTGCAAAGTGAGGGAAACATCAATATGATTTTCATCAAGTTAAGTGGAAAACATCCATGTAAATCACTTAGTATAATTCCCAGTACATACTGAGTCCTCAATAACCCTTAGGAGTTATTGCTATCCTTACTGTGGTTCTTGTTATTGTTAATTGTATATGGCTTGAAAGAGTATAAATTCCTATGATCTTCAAGGGAAATGATTTGAAATGTGAATCAAGAATCTTGAAAATATAGTTTCTTTGAATAGTTCTGCCTCTATAAACTTATCTTCAAGTTATAACTGACGACCTTTATAAAGACTGAAAAAGATAATCATACCACTATTTTTTATGAGAGTGAAAACTGAATTCTATACACTGGTGTGTTGATAAGTTAATCATGGTACCCATACAACAGAATGTTATTTAGTCACTGAAAAACAGGCTGTAGATAAGGAATTCAGAGTGTATTCCCAAAGGTGCTCCTGAGTTGCCCAGGGACTCTTGCCTACATGGAAGAAAGCTGAGAGAATGCAACTTCCCACTTACTCCCAGAAGAGCAACTCCACATGGCTCCAATTTGTACATATATTTTTGTGTACTGATCTCCATGTGTTTTTAATTTGTTAAGGTATTGCTAAAAATGGAAGAAATTCTTAAGGAAGTTGAAGATGTTTAAGCATAAAAAGAAGTAATGATTATGTTTCATGAGTACAAATGTTTCATAATGTGTTCTGAAAATTTAACTTATACATATATATTATTCCAATATGATTTAACCAAAATTAAAGAAATCACAGATCTAAATGGTATTTGATGAGAAAAGCCTAGAGGGCCTAGAAGGAAAAATAAACTTGATCACAAATTACATAAATTCAAAGTAAAGAAGTAATCTCATAGGAATAAATAAGATTGAGTTACAGGATATTGCATTTGTTAGAAAAGAAACACAATGTAAACACAAAGAGCAGATAGTCTTCAACCTTATAGAGGTTCATTGCTCTTCTCTATCTTTATAGGCTTTCATGTCTTGGAAATATAATTTCTATTCCTTCTAAAGATCATTTTTAATAAAAGAAAGTTATCTTCTAGGAAAATTACCTGCTAAATTTAATGCTCACACAAACTTTATTTTTTTATGATATCTAATATCAAAATATATTTGTTCAAAGTTATAAACTATGTTTGTCACAGGGTATTGACTTGCAAACTTAATTCACTATTAAAGATTTTACCAATGTTATTCCATTTAACTACTGCATCAGTGCATATAAACTATATAAATTCACTGACTAGATAAAATTTAATCATATTTTAAGTCTAGAGGTTATACAAATTTAAATTATTATCTATAGCACAGAAATGACATTTTTTCATTTTATATTCCATCTTTGTTGGTTAATAGATCCATGAAATATCTACAATTTTAGAGCACAATTTTAATCATGATTAATGTCCTAATGGTAGAGTTGCATTGGATTGTTTACACTTTTTTATTTTCTTTTTTGTTCATATTTTTGAATCTTGTACATCGAATTTTACCCATCTTTTGTAATAATAGTGAAAAAATGAAATGTTTTCTTTACCTTTCAAAGCTTCCACTTTTCCAGACTTTGGTTTATATTCTTTTTTAACATTTCTAATTCTGAAATAACAAAAGGGATGCTTACTTAGCAAAAACAGAAGTAAAAATAGCATAGATCATGAATAAGCCTGCTTATTCATAGCAATAAATGCCTTTGGCCACTTATGTGAAATAAAGGATAGTAATGCCAGGCTATTCAAAAAGACAGGAATTCTCAATGGATTATTTCCCCTGACACAGAATATAAAAGAATCTTTCTATAGTCAAAATTTATTAATTATCCTCACTTTCTTCCTCTGGTTTTATGCATCGTCTCCCATCCCTTCCAGATCTTATTCAGCAGTCAGAGCCCCTGTCATTTACACCTTCTCGAGTGTTCTAATAGCTTGCCTTTGAACTCTAACTCTGATTTAGATATGATCCAGTTGCTCTCTTCCCCTTATTTTACACTGTTCTCAAAATAAAAATATGAATTTGCCATCTCTGCTTTCTTGCTTTTCCTCCTCACTTTCACTTACACTTCAAATACCCACTCCAGGGACCTCTTTTTAATGAAATCATTGGTGGTCATCTAATTACCAAATGCAATAAATGTCTTCCCACCCTGGCTCACTAGATGATAAGTCCCTATCAATGACTTCCTCTAGGTAATCCCAGCACTTACAGAGGCTGAGACAGGAGAATCGGGAGTTCAAAGCCAGCCTCAGCAATGGCGAGGCGCTAAGCAACTCAGTGAGACCCTGTCTCTACATAAAACACAAAACAGGGCTGGGGATGTAGCTCAGTGGTCTAGTGCCCCTGAGTTCAATCTCCAGTAACAAAACAAAAAAAAAAATGACTTCCTCTAGGTTCAGTGTCCACATTCTAACATCATCTTGTGCTCCACAGGGTCCTCTATGTATGATGTGGATCTTCTCATCCAGACTCTCTGAGTGTGTTAGCTCATTCATGCTCATGGTTTCAATACTAACCAGATCTTGACTCTATCCTCTTCCTCCCTCTCTCTCTTTTTCTCTGATTCTGTTTGTATATCTGTGTGTGTGTCTCTCTCTCTTTCTCTCTCTCACTTACACACACACACACACAAAATGAAATCCGTGATCATTCAACTTGAATGTACACTGTAATACAAAGACAACTGACACCTGTGGACCACCTCAAAGATTCACATTAGATTCATATTAATTGATGTGGGGTGAAGGCTGAGGACTGGGATATTATGAAAGTCTCCCAAGTGATTCTAACGTGAAGCTAGGTTTGAGAAGAAACTGTTCTAAACTTGAAGTTCCAGAACAGATCTCATTTCCTTTGCCACCTGAATCCATCCGTCCACCATTCTGGATTTTACTTAGCAGCATGGACATTCAGCTAATTTCTTTGTAATTCTTACATGCATTAACCATATAACCAATTACTATCTTTTGTAAAATTTAACTCTAAATTAGCTGTAGGGTTGGTTCTCTCTTCTCCCTACTAATTATAATTATTCTTGTTTAGTTCTTTCCCAGTTCTCCTATTTTGTATACTGCCTCTAGTTCTTCCCCTATTCTCAGGTTATTCCCCTTAACCTAAATTCATGCTCTAAACAGAAAACAGCATGATTTTTAAAAAATCTTGATTGCTCCTTGGCATTCCTCAGGATTTCCTCATAAGCCTCAGAGGGAATGTCAAGGCTGTAATACATGATATGAAGCTGCCTCTTGTGATCTCTCCAGTGACATCTCTTGGCATCCTTTGCCTCATGTATTGTGTATCACAATCACTATACCACCTTTTACGTGCAGCACCAACCTTAGAGCCCTGGTTTTTGTCTGCTAGATGTGCAGATGTATAACCCCCATAGGCATGTGCACACATACACCTTCACATACACAAAAAGTACCTTTGAACAAAATCATCCTTTTATCTTGTTTATTCTTCAAAGGTTGCTAATTGCAGCATTGCTTATAAAAGCAAAACATCAGAAATAATCAAAGTATCCTTCTTGTAAAATGAGAGAAGCTGAGACTCATGTCTTAAAATATTATGCACTTAAAATATCAGTGCATTAACCATAGTTATCACTATGGATAGATTAAAATGCATAATGTTGAGTGTAAAAGTAGCACGCAGGAAATAAGTATAATATGATAGCATTTGTAGACTACTTTAAAAACACAGAGAATTGCACCACTTATCATGAAGGGAAATTAGTGTACACTACAACATGAAAATATGAACCAGAGCGACAATCTGAAATCTATCATCATTGCTACTTGTGAAGTGGGATGAAGAGAATGTTACAGTGAGATCAAAGGAAGCTTTAAATAACATAATATATGCAATAAAAAATACTGGGCAAAAAACTTAACCTTTCAATAGTTCACTTTTCTCATTTATAAAATGGAGACAATAGAAGTACCTGCCTTGCAAGTTTAATTCTTAAGAATTAAGTACAAGTCTGTTAGATAATAAGTGCTATATAAACATCTGCTAAGTAAATAAATGGTTGATATGTAAAGCTCTGATTCTTTGACTTTGCAACTTTATAGGAAAAAAAATCTACAGGGCTTTTTAAAATCCAGGGATACTTGTGTTCTGTGGTTGTTATTCAAGTAATTCTAATTCAAGAGGGAAGGTCCAAGAACACAGATAAAATTTTAAGTGCTCCTTGTATGGTCCAGGTACCTACCAAATCTCTTAACAATCCTACAAAGTGGATATTACTGTTGTTTCATGGAAGACACTGAGACTTGGAGAAACTTACTTGTTTTTCCACAGTTACGTGTCAAATGAGAAACAATTGTGATGTTAGGATCTAAGAATTTCTGATTCCAAATTTCTTACTTCTTCCATCCTATCATATAAGCCAGACAAAACTATGGAAGGAGGGGTTCAGAGGATAAAAATAGCAAGTATAAAGAGGGCACAGAGACAGAAGCAGGAAAGCAGACAAGGTGGAGCAGGACCAGGTAACACTGTATGGGGATGGTTGAAGAAAATCCTCTTTCCAGGTAGCAGTTAAGAGAAACTGGTGTTGGGCTAGGGCGGTGGCTCAGTGGTAGAGTGCTTGCCTTGCATGAGTAAGTCACCAGGTTCGATCCTCAGCACCACATAAAAATAAATAATAAAAGATATTGCACACAACTAAAAAAATATTTAAAAAAAAAAAAAAGAGAAACTGGTGTTGATGGCTGGTCCTGGAACAGCGCAAAGTGATGTTGACCAGTGCCTTCCCCTTCGATATTTGGCCTCAAGCTCACCTCATTGCTATTGGTTAACCATTCTTTAGCCCTGCACTCATGTATTAATATAAGTATGGTTACCTGATGGCTTCTCTTCCTTGGAATTCAGAAGCTATGGGTTCAAAATAATCATCAGAGGGATGCTCAGGCTCTGTGTCTTTCTCAATAATCTTATCAGTCCTTCGGTGTCGGAAACAAGATGATGAACTCAGGAAAAATAATGGAGAATAACGGCGCTCATTCCCATCTAATTAATCAAGAGGGAATATAATATCAGATCAGCAATATGAATACAGATTTTCCTCAAAATAATCTAACGTGTCACGAATTTTTAACATTGTAGAAAAATTCTTTTCTTTCTAGCCTGCTATTACTCTGAAGAAAACTTGATAATGAAGTAAACAATGAAAATTCAAAAGAAATAACGTTGCAAAAATTAAAACATATAACAGAACTTTTAACAAAATATAAATCAAAGTCTTGAATAAAATGTGATCCTAAAGGTATTTAGAAGAATGAATGAAATGAAATATTGGGAAAATGCAAAATCTCAATATGGGGCCGGGCACAGTAGTGCACGCCTGTAATCCCTGTAAGTGGTGCACTTTGGGAAGCTGAGACAGGAGAATCGTGAGTTCAAAGCCAGCCTCAGCAATGGCGAGGTGCTAAGCAACTCAGTAAGACCCTGTCTCTACATAAAACACAAAATAGGGCTGGGGATGTGGCTCAGTGGTTGAGTGCCCCTGAGTTCAATCCCCAGTTCCAAAAAAAATAAAATAAAATAAAATCTCAATATGGCACATAAAAGTAATTATAAACTTAAACAACTTGACCACAGCAATAAAACTGAACATAACACTGAAATCCTTATATTCACATATAGGTACATGAATAAACACACATGGAGAAATTACATCAGTTCAGGATAAATATGATTGTGTTTTCAATTTTTTCAAGATTAAAATAATGAAGTAGATTTGTTATTAAGAGCCTTAGATATAAAACAGAAGTAACAAATAGTGGAATACATACAAGTAAACACACAGAAACATACAAGATAATATTAACTGTAGTCAAAGTGGAAGGAATATACAAGAATAAGAAGATTGTGCATGGAGAAAGCATTCTGAGTCTGGTGAGTGTGCAGGTATTCCGGGCTTATTGAAATTTTTGGTTGTTTGCAAGATAAACATAGTACAACTGCATGTTAATATACTTCTGTAAATATAAACAATATATGTAAATGTTGAAAATAATGCTAAACAAATATTTATTAATAAGCACTTCCACAGTGTAATGGCTTTGTACTAGCCAAACCACCTTGAAAAATTTCTGCTTGTTCTGACACAGATCCTAAGCATCACTCTTTGGAAACACCTTTCAAGAATGCTTGAAAAAGTAACATTATTTCATTACTACATAGTTATAATGTTATCATTATCATGTAATTATGATATTATATTAAAGTCAGAAGAATGTTATTTTTACATAAAAATTCCTTTGGATCATTAAAACTATGAAGTAAAAATAAAGAGTACATTTGCTCTGAGATGAGAAATATTTTCTTTTCATTTCTAAAAATAGATTTATATAACTTTAAGAAAAACTACTTTATGTAATCATTAACTGTAGATGTCAGAGGGAAAACCACCATTACTTACAGGGTAAGATTTTATCAAAGTGCAGTGCCAGCATCAAGTAGATAAGACCATCAAGAGCCAACACAGAAAATGTTGCTAGCATTGTATATGATTCTCCTGATGGGTCAGGGAAAATTACTCCATTCAAATTATAATCCAGGTGGAGAATCTAAGAGTCAACCAAAAATCGTCATATATCTTTAAGTTAATAAATATATAAGTTGTACCAAGAACTATTACTATTATTAGAACTATTACTTTCAGAATTATTAGAATTATTATTATTATTATGAGAACTAGAATTATTACTACTAACTAGCTTTTTCAATAACCTATTAATTAGTCAAATATGTAAATAAGTAAACAAAACAATTAGAAGCCGGGCGCAGTGGCGCATGCCTGTAATCCCAGCACTTAGGGAGGCTGAGATAGGAGAATCGAGAGTTCAAAGCCAGCCTCAGCAAAAGTGAGGCGCTAAGCAATTCAGTGAGACCCTGTCTCTACATAAAACACAAAATAGGTCTGCGGATGTGGCTCAGTGGTCGAGTGTCTCTGAGTTCAATCCCCAGTACTAAAAAAAAAAATTAGAAAGAACACATCCATTTTAGAGTGACCAAAAGAATATTAGAAGGAAACACTGGTTTTAAAAATACTATGTTCTAAGTATAGAAATTTAAATTAGGACTCGTGCTTTTTTTTATAAAGTCACTGCCATATTGCAAAATGTTTTTAATGTCACAAATGAAACAGATCTTAGAAAGAACCGTGAGAAACTTCTGAAGAATCTAATCAGGACAGTGACAAGAGAACATTTTCAAAGTTCATTTTAAAGCGGTAAAATTGCTTAAAGGCTTCTGGTTGAAGATAGTGTTGATTATAATTGGTCATGAAGTATCAAGTTCTTTTGAAAGTTCAATAATAATTAGCAATGCTTTTACCTGAGTCATTCCAATTCTCAAGGCGAAAGGGCTACAAATACTCAAAATCCACTTTACAGATGAAGGAAGTTGTTTATAGAAGGTAGTAAATCCCATAAACCCCCAAAAGAGGGTGAGGAGAAACACAAACAAATTTGTGAGTACAGCTTTCTGTAACAGCACGCACATCAGGAATGATAAAGCTAGCTGAAAGAAAGAAGACATTTAGTTCTAGAAGGCATTTAATTCACTGAGAATCACTGGTATAAAATAAGGATCTCTATATCATGAAAAATATTTATCAGTGAGAATGATAAATATTAAGACATAATGATTCTGTTCATAATTCTTTTTTTTTTTTTTTTTTTTTGAGGATCCTTATTGATCTTACTCAGATACTGGGCTTTTGTTGCTGAGGAACAGGTAGGGGAAGCTGAAAGACCTGAGGATATGGTACAAATGCAGACTTGGAATAATTAAAATAAATTAATACACTAAGGAAAGGTATCGATCTACACAACTTCTGCAAAAACATGCTGGAAGGTAGAAGAAATTAGAGGATCTTGTTCAGAGAAGAAAAGAAAAGAGGGAGCAACATGGAAAGAATATTAGAAGGAGAGATAACTAGGAATGGCTACCATGGTACACACACTGGACATGAAAGAAGGGACTGTACCAACCAGCAGGGACACGAATATTCGCTACTTATAATGAAGAACAAAAGTGGAGACACTATAAATAAACATATGAACTTACCAAAGACAAGCCATATAAGAACAACAGTGTAAATATGACCATGAAGCCGGTCATGACTATAACTTGGGAAGATGTTATGATAATTGTAATGAATATGGAAATGATGAAGATGAAGGCGGTATAAATTAAACCCCAGGACAACCTAAGCAAAGACAAAAAGTTATTTAAATTATTTTAACTTCATTAAGAAATATTTTTAATATTCAAAAGCATCTAACAAATAACAATGATCCCCCTGAAACCTGCCACCTAGGTTAATAGCTATAATATCACTATAACAGAAGCTCACCGAGCTCCCATTTCCTGATCATGATTCTCCCACAAAGGTAACCAGTTCTCTAAATGTGCTGTTCATAATTCACATGTATTCTGATTGCCTTTATCACGGAGAGATGATAGATTCTGAACACCGGTACAGGCTCCAACCAATGAGAAAGGATGTCACAACTAATTAAGTGACTGTATACAACAGCATGGCTTTGCTGATGCCTGCAGGCTAGGCATCAGCTCTATAGGCATGCATGGTATGAATAATATGAATGTTGTATCATAGTACTGTATTTATTCTTCTGTAACTTGCATTTGTCAATTGACTGTAACAATATTATACACTGCTGTATAATAGTTTATTGTTTGAATATATCCTAGTGTTCTTCTGCCCATGGATATTTAGATTTTTTCCCCCTTGTTTTCTATTACAACATTGCTAAGAACATTCTTATATTTGTCTTTTCTGGGAAAATGCATAAGAACATCTCTAAGATGAAGTTGTTGAATTAAAAAAAGATGAGCATTTGGTATTTTCAGCTTTATTAGATATTATCAAATTGTCCTAATTGTAGAATGGGAAGGAAATTTAACAGATGCTGGTTACATAACTCTACTAACATCAGGGATATGTGATAAATCTTGAGGGTCTCCACAGGTAGCACTTTCCTTAATAGTAGAAACTATAAATTCCTAAGAAACTGTAAATTCCATAACTTCACTAAGCCACTAAAACTGATATGAGCTATGGTACATATTTATAGTTTCATGCTGCTTTGCTTCAGATATGCCAGTTGTCCCATTTTTATGAAATACATATTTCAGAAACAGTATCAGAACTTAGATCTAACAAGACTACAGTGTGCCTTAGCCCAAATGCTTCATTTTACAAATAAGAAAGCTGCAATCCTTTTATTAGTTAATGGCCTTACTCAGGGTCACAAAGTAAACTAGTAACAAGGAATATATGTAGCTCCCTCTCTCTCCAGAGTTCTTTCCTCTACTTAAAACTGTGTAATTAAGAATATAACAAAAATATTAAAACCATGACTTTGATTCAATATGTCCCAGTAGAACATGTATATACTATATTTACTACTTATTTGACTTTTAAAATTTTACATTATTACAATGATTTAGCCTGAAGCATCAGCATTTTTGAAAAACATAACACATTCTGCAGAATCCACTTCCTGAGGACAGAAGGGAACTACTTTAAGAAGGAATTGAAAAACCACAATGTAGGAGAATTACAAGCGAAAGAGATTATAACATTACCTAAAAAAAGAACCAGTTACAGGAATAAAGGAAGGAATTTGAGGAGAGATGTTAAACCTACAAAAACTCTCTTGCTAGAAATAAAGCAATTTAGGCACGTTTCAAGAATAAATAGTGATTACCTTTCACATTTATGACATCAGTAAAATAGTGTCATACAATTTGTTTCCAATAGCCACATCTGGGATGTAGTATAAACAATTCAGAATCGTTTTGCCTTTGTTTTAAGGATGGATAAATACACACACACACACACACACACACACGCACATGCACACGCACGGGGGGGGGGAGGTCGGGGAGGGAGAGATTCATTTTGCTAAGTTTTAGGTTTGATGCATATCAAGAATCGTCCTGAGAATGAATTCACACCCACATTAATAATACCTTTCTGACTTTAAAATGGGATTGACTGGCACCTCCCTGATCATCTCAGGTGACTGCTGTCATTCTGTTCCATAGGACATGCCCTGGACTTAAAGTAGGCTTCTTTTACAGGAGTTCCCTCTCTCTTCCTTCCTAACAGATTTTATGATTGACTATTTGTATTTATAAATGTCCCACTGCAAAAATATTATTCTCTGTCTCTCTCTCTTACAGCATGGTTTCCTCTTTTTCTATTTCACAATGCATGCACATTAGAGTTAAAATCACTGTTAGTAAATATATTTTATAGAAAAGGAAAATTTCCTACACCACAATTTAATTTCAGGGAACACATGGCTTTCAAAGGATTGTTCAAGTAATAATTATTCATCCATTCCAAGTAGTTCCATATGCATAAAGAATATTTCCTTGATAGGATGACGATATAGAGATTCAAAATAAGAAATGTTATGTTTCTTTTGGGGCAAAGTGAATACATTATTTTTCCTTTTCTCCTTTTTCTAGGCAATATGAATTTTGTCACTGACAGTCTTGCAAAATTCTGTTTGACTTCTTGGGAGTTTAGGGCTTGTATGATTTTCATTTGTATCTACTAATCTCATCTATTCATGTTTTAGTTGTCTTTGTTTCTATGTAATTATTTGTTTCACTATGACATAAATACATAAATATATACATTCACACATGTGCAGGCATGTATGTGCTTATATTCATACATACAGATTTCAAAATACTTTAAATTATGTATGGAATGGGGCAAGATATAAATACTACTATCTGAAGCAAATGCTCTTAGTAAGCCCTTCCCACATGCCAGCCTAGGTGTTATATTTCCTGTGCACACTTTATATGTTACTTCACTTAACATTAACATATGGTATCTCCTTGCTCCAAAAAATACATGCTTGGGCCCAGCCCCTGAACACAACTTAGACTGTACAGAACTATTCTTTCTTCAACATGAGGAAGTGTAGAAAAATCAGCTGATAGCTGTGGGTAGATCAATTAGGAGAGGTGCCATCAGGACACTTTGGTTAGACTATCAGCTCTGACATTCACCATCTACCTGAAGCTAGGCAACTCTCTTTCATTTTAACTTTCCTTGTTTACAAACTGGAGGAGAGTTCCTCTATTACAGAGTTAGCTTAAAACATTCATGGCACAGAAAAACCTGCTCAGCAAGTTGTTATCATGATTTTCCATGGCAAAATTTAACAAAGACTAAATCAAGAGGTCAGAGCAAAAGAAAATGTGGTTACTGTACCAAGTTTAAACCATGGTATTCTGAAAAATAACATTGTTTTCTGCTTCATAGTTTCCGTTTATTAATTGGCACTGCTTGAATTGATCACTCACCAGAAAGCTGAATCTTGTAGACCCATCATTTTCATCAAATCCTTATACTTTTTCCTCTCTTTTGTAACATTGAGTGATACAAAATATATAAATGGGAAAAAATAAAGCAAGCAGTATAAAATAAACATCTCACTTTGAAGAATGTCTTTAGAAATAAAGGGTAATGTCTTCATATTTATAGCAGTGACTGACATCAACTCATCCACCACAGAGTGATTTGTTGTGATCTAAAGGAGAATTTAAACAAATATAAATCATTATTTAAGGAACATAAATTGGTGAAATCAGAATCAGTGTTGCTATTTGTACTTATATCAATTTCCTGGTTTTAAAATTGTACTATTGCTATATAAGATTTTTTTTTTAATTTTAATTTTTATTTATTTTTCTCAAAAGTTGCATTTAAATATATGTTATCAAACATAACAGAAAAAAAAACAAATTTTCAGAAGCTGTACACACTATTCACTGAAAATATTTGTTGAGCCAAATAGAAAAAAAAAATTATTACAATCATAATTTTTCTAACTTTGCACAAAATTATAAGCAGATTACATTCTTCATATTAAACATCTTTATATACACTTTCAATGAACAGTATATATATATATATTTATATATATTTTTTATCAACCATCTTTACTATACCCATTCCCCTTTCCTGCCCACCACCTCCCCCATGTCGTGTCCAGTGTTTCTCTATTTCTCTTATATATATAAGATTTTACATTAGAGGAAACTGTGCAAATGGTAAAATGGACCTCCCTGTAAATTCTTCTTGCAGCTTCCTGTGATTCTAAAAGTTTGAAAATACTCCAGAGGCTCAGGCAGGAGGATCATTAATTTAAAGCCAGCCTCCACAACTTAGTGAGACCCTGGCTCAAAATAAAAAATAGGAAGGTCTGGGGATGTGGCTCAGTGGTTAAGCACCCTTAGGTTCAATCCCTAGTACCAAAAAACAAGTTTGAAAATAAAGCAGTGTTCTCTTGTCTAAACATCTGCTTTATTATATAAACATATGAAAAGCTGAGTATATATTATTGCTTTGGTTTGAATGTGACCCTTCTAAAATTCACATTGCAACTTCATCACTGTGGTGATATAAGAGGTAGGCCTTTTACGGAAGTTATTAAGTAACTATCCTCATGCATGTGGTACTACCCTCATGAATTAATTAGTGCCTTATCAAGAGCTTTAGGGAACCAACTAAAGCCCTTTTTTATTTTTCTGCTCTTTCCCCATGTGAGGACATTTAGATGGTAACTTCTGTGAGAAACACAGACTAAGTCTTCTAGCACCTAGATCTAGCATTTTTTTTTTATTTTTATTTTTTATTTTTCTCAAAAGTTGAATTTTAATACATAACAGAAAAAAACAAATTTTCAGAAGCTGTACACACTATTCACTGAAAACATTTGTTGAGGCAAATGGAACTGGAAAGCATTATGCTAAGTGAAGTGAGCCAATCCCAAAAAACCAAATGCTGAATGGTCTCCCTGATTAGTAGATCTAGCATTTTGTAGACTCTAGAACCGTGAGAAATAAATTTGTTCTTTATAAGTTATCCAGCCTCAGATAGTTTGTTATCAAAGCATAAGTGGACTAAGAGCATCAACTTCTTCAACAATCATGATGGCCCCAGGATTAGTTTACATTGAACATTACAACTTCTCAGTTGAGTACTTACTTCTATAATAGCAGCATCAACGATAGTCTGCAAAGTCACAAATCCTCTCTCCCAGTATTTGGACAATGTACATGAATATTCACCATATATTTCGCAATGACCTGTAAATACAAATAAAAGAATAACCACCAGTATGGGACAAGGACAGTTAAACATTAAGAAACAAGAATTTAAGAGAAAACAATATGGAGGAGACTTCACCAGTCAGAATACTTAACTACATAAAAGAAAGAAACACATGAAAGCTTAATAAAGTAATTTCATTCATGAAGACCACAGAATACATAGAAGTTCTTAGAAAATAAAAAATAAAAGCAAACACTGTACTCCATGCTATTTCTCAAAATGTCAAAAACACCCCAGCCCTACAACATTCTTTGCACGCAAATGATCTCCCTCTACATGGATGTATGGCTCACTCCTTCATCCTGATCTCCTCTCTAAAGTAACTTCATCACAGAGGGCTTTCCCGATCACTATAAATAAGATATCTAAAATAGCTCTTGAATTCTTTATCTTATAACCTTGCTTTATTTTACTTTGTGGTGGGTATGATTTTTCTCCCATCCCCTGTCCCTATTTAGCATGAGTAGGAAAGAACTGGTTCTACCAGTTCCGTGGGTTCTACTGCCTAGAGGGTCTTCTAATTCTTTGGACTCTCCCTTTCAGCCGCCTCAAGCATCAGCTCAGCCCCCTGTCAGCTTACTGGCAGGATTCATTACATTTTCCCTGAGGCCTTTACAATCTGTTCTCTGGTTGCATCAGGAATGCTCTCTTGGTCTTGGAAACCTAATCACAGCATTGCCTTGACTGAAGTACCTCAAGGGCTATCCAATGTTTGAGGTCTACGAGATGCCACAGGATCCAGCATGCACTGCTCCAGCTTCCTCTGCCTATCATAGTCCTCTTCACATTTTTTGTGATCTAATAAGAGATCCCCTTCTCAGGCCCTTCCCATTTGCCTTTCCTTTTCCTGCCATTTGAAAAGCAATGCCTTCTGATCTTGGTGTAAACATCATTTCTCTAATCCCACAACTCATTAGGAATACCAGTCTAAGTCCCCACAAGAACCTTTCCTTGAACTTGTCCTTAATTCTTCAACATTTGTCTTTCCAGCTAAACTGGAATCTCACTGACACTGGACCCATCAGCAGACCTGTCAGTCTTGATCACACTTGCATCCTTCAAATCATATACATGCATACTCAACAGATACATGTTGAATTATTCTACAGTATTTTTTTGACAATCAGCTTCTAGTGGGAGGCTAGTTTATTTAGTTTATCTTGGAATAAGTTCAACAACAAAATGTTATTCTATTTTCTCATGTACCATTGAAAAAAATCTCCATTGCCCATCCCTACCTGTTCCTATGTTGAAAACATAAAGACAAACATAATTAAATTTTGTATGAAAAGTCACCTGATAGATCTTCTCTCAAAATTGGAACAGAAGACCCTTGAAAAACTTTTAACTTGTAAGAATAAGTGTCACTAAAGATGATTCCCACAGCAAATGGCAAATTATGGAGAAGTATTTCATCCATGTCTTTTTTATTTGGTATCCCAGTGATTTTAGTTCCTATGAATTATGAGGTAAAGATAGACATAGAAAATTGTAATTGAGTTTCCTCAAAACAAAATGTGATATTCAACTGCCATCACATATTTATTAGACTTAACAATAATATCATTTTCCACTTAAATTAAACTTGAACTAAAAGTCAAGGTGGAAATTTTTATTTTAATGTTTTAGATTCCAGAATCAGGAGACATGCATGAGAATTGTGTGTTTTCTATTTAAAATGACAGGCATCAAGGCAAGTTTTACATATACAAAAAATATTATGCTGGGATTAGTCAGTATAAGAGAATGAGGATAAAAAAAATCAGAGGCAACTGTAGTGAATATACAGCTCAGTATTCCAGATCAGATTCACTGAAGAAAAAACAATTATATGACCTTTGCCTTATGCAAGAACCAAGATAACAAGCAATTCTATTTATAACAACCAGAAACTTCACTTGTTAAAAAATTAAGTACTAAAGAGTAAATAGACTACACTCAGCTTGCTCATGAATAAAATACATAGTTTGTTCATCTTAGTTACATAATGACAATTTAGAATAAAGATTTCTAAAGTTATTTAAAAATTAAACTATATTTAGAAAAGAACAACCTTTAGATTATACTATGTGCAGAGAAGAACAACCTTTAGATTGTCCATCTTTTCATAGTTATGAAATTACTATTCTATAATCAAGACCTAATCTTTTACTTAGTTGTTGTATTTCCATGTTAAAATCATACATATTCACCAATGGTTATGTTTCTCCTATTCATTGCTCTACTAATATGAAATTATAAATCTGTTGCTTCATTACATTCCAATAGGAATGTGGGCCTCCCTAAATCAAACTCCCATCAAGGCTAATTGTTCTTACAAAAAAAAATCTAACAAAATTGTATGCTATCTTGATGCTTAATTTGTTACCAGAGTATATTTCTGTAACCTCAAATTAACATGTATTCATCTTATCAAAACTATATACTGATATCAGTAACACTTTCTTGCCATTAGTACACCTACCTTTCCTTAAGGGAGCAAATGCTGTTGTATTCATTATCTGCTGGGTTATATTAGAGACTGGTGTATACACAATCATTACAGAAGAGATATTAAATTTGTCTACCCTTCCCAGATCTTGAGGAGGCATTTCAGGAAGCTGGTTATTTTCTCTGAATTCTGAAAGCAGACCCACATATAGTCCTAGCAGTATTGGGAGGCCCCATTCCTGCAAAATATTAAAAAAGAAGAAGAGGAGGAGAAGGAGGAGAAGGAAGAAGAAAAGGAGGAGGAGGAGGAAAGAAGAAGAAACAGATGAGCTTAGATCATTTTCCCTTAAAGTCAGTTGACATCAAAGAACTGTTGAAGACAAACTTCAGTTTTGCCATGTATTTGGCCTCTCTCCATTCTCCACTCTTCAGAGCAAGAGAACCCAATAAAAGGTAAATACTAAGTTAATAGCCACATATATGCTTCTCAGATACTAGAACTAAACTTTTGCATTAATTCATGAACTTCTTCAGAAGCCATTAGAAACTAACAGGACACCTAATAGGGTGGTAATCTGTGCACACCTAGGCAGCCAATTCAAGACTCCGTAACATATTCCAGATAGCGTTCATGGGGCAAACAGCAATGTTTTTGTCAGTTGTCATATCCTTGTATCAAAAACTAAAGGAAATAAGAAGGAACTGAGTGGATAACAATGTCAGTAATCTCTTCCTCTTTTATATCATGTTAGACAACATTGCCTGCCTCCCAAAATTAGGTGGAACCAAATGGTTGAGTTCTGGCCAGTGGGATGTGGATAGAAGTGCTAACAGGCTACTTCCAGGTCTGGCTCAGGGACCCTCACACAACCTTCCATACTCTGTCTCAAGTTTTCCTTTTCCTCATCTTCTGATTGGATGCAGAGGACTCAGTGGAGATCTGTAAGCCCTAGCAAGATGGCAAAGTCTCTAGTTGAAGAAGCCTGGGTCTCTGAATAACTGTGTGGAGAAGAGTGTACATAACCAACCCACTTCTTCTACTGCAACCTTCAGATTGCAACGAGAGTGAAACAAACCCTCTCTGAGTTAAGCCCCTGAGATCTGGACTAGTCACCTGCAGTTAGCCTGCTGCCTGATGCAAACCCACAATGGTGTGACTTAATCATAATGCTCAGAAATAATCTTTAGATAAAAAAAATTAACAGTCTTAAATATGATACCATGAAGTTAACATTTCTCAGTTTATGCTAGTTTATTCAATGTTTTTGAATTTCTTAGCTGTAAATGGATAACATGTGGTAGCTTTAATACTTCCTACAATTTACCATTTAATTAATCTTTTTAAAAATTATGAGTAGTACTTTTAGTTTTTTACTATTCTAGCTTATTGTTCAAGGACTGTTATGAGTTTCTCAATTAAATACAACTAGAGACAACCTCAAAATCAACATATCTGGTCTGCTAATTAAAGCATAACATTTGAAATCATTAGGCAACAGAATAAAACTAGGGAAAGAGACAAACTGTCATACATACCAATGCACTCTCTCTTTTCATCCTCCATCTATTAAGAAAATTCTTATACAGAAGAGCTTGAGTTTGCTGATACACACTTCTCTGTTTTATTCTCATTCTGTCTCTTCATTAAATGAACAAAGAAATAAACCAGAAAAAATAAGCATAGTAAGAACAATTTTGATTACATGATTTTGATTAAATGATTATATTTTTGAGTAAAACATTTATTACTTCTAAAAACTGTGAAAAATTACTTAAAATTATATTACAATAATTTATGACTAAATATTCACCTCACATATATTTACTTTATCTGGGGGAGTAGGAAATGGTGGGGAGGTAGAGTGATTATTTTCACATTTTTCAGCAACAGAACACTACAACGGAAAAACTATCATTAGAGCTCAGAACCTACAACTTCACTTTTTTGACCTTTTATAGCAGAATTCAATACTGTTAATAATTAAATTATATATCCTCTTATTAGTAGTCATTTCTTGCTCCTTGCACTTTAACGAAAAGCCTCAAGGCTAATCAAATTAATATCAAAATTCAGATTACTTAAGTTCATGTGAATGATAAGTAACATTCTTTATTTATGACCCCAGTGAAATATTTTCTTGTAGTATTTACCTTCAGATTGCAGTGAACAACTTGTAACAAAAGAATTAGAATGTGGGAATCACTATTCAGATTCAAAGTGCATGAAATTGGATTCTGAGACACAGGAAGAATAAAACAATTTCTCCTAAATGTCTAAATTTAACCCCTGAATAACTCAAGAGACAAACTATGAAACAAATTTTAAAAAGAAGAAGAAAAGAAAGAATTACATGGGAAAGTAATTTTACCCAAATGTTCTCAAACAGAAGTCTTTCTCTTTTCGGTTTTTATAATCTCCAAATTTAATTATTCTTTCAAATTGTGTATCAAAATATTCATGCAATTCACTGTTGATAAGAACAAAAGTAAATTTTACCACTTTCCTACATTTTACTGTTATATTTACATGATAAAAGATGTCTGGGAAAAAAGAAAAATTTACTTATTAAGTCCTCAACAGAAAAACATATAAGCGTTTGAAAACATCTGAAAATTAGATTTTAGCAGTGTCCACCCACATATTTGGCACACTACAGAAAAAAAAAAAAAAAAAAGCTTTACTTACTGTCTCCGTGTACCTTGTGTAACAATTAAAAATTTAAAATGTATTGCTGCTTCCTCATTTATTTCTTAAGTAGGTGGCTACTCCCAGCAGTTCTTACTCAGACTGGCTTCTGCAAAGGGGTGTAGTCAAGCCAAGCGGCACATGATGAACTTGTTTTGTTCTCTGTCCTTTTTACCCCTAAACCAATTATTCTGCAGGAAAATGACTGTTCCGTGATTGGTTGAGAATAAAACAGACCCTATGTTTGTTCATCTAGCCTTTCAACTCCAGGGGTAGGGGGGAAATGGTAAATAAGAACAATGGTACTAGTCCATCAGACACCATGAGACCCAGATGAAGGAAAGAGTAAGAAGAGAGTAAAAAAAAAAAAAAAAATTAACCAAACAAAGTTAAATTTCTATGAGAAATCTGTATCTTTTTTTTTTTCCTCCATTGCTGATGGTTAAATATAACTGTGAATTATAAACTTCACCAATTCAGACGGAGTGGGCAAAACATGCTGGAGCTGAAATTATTATTATTTTTTGTTCCTTTATTTATTTTTCTAATAAAGCTGTACAAGAAATTATTATTCTGACTTAGAGGAACTCTTAAGGTGGACAAATGAAGAATTAGGAACAAATTTCTTTCTTCCATTCTGTTCATAGTAGATGAAGGAATGGTTAAGACGTGTGAACAAAGTAACAGTAAATGCATTGCCAAGGACTATAAGATTCAGGACAATTTCTAAGCATGAATACTAGGAAGAAAATGGAAACATATTCAATTCTCATTTCAACGTCTATCTCTCTGAAAAGAATTGCAAACTTTTCTTGACCTGTCACAGTAAACGGCAAAACAGGAAACCAAAGTCCATGAATTGGGAAATCTCAAATATTTGACATGGCTCCCAATCCACAGATGTTAATAATCATAAAGCTGAGAGATGTTCTGGAGTAAAGGGAGATAATTTTTTTTAAAAAAGAATAACAACAGTTAAAACCATAATATTCTGCATATATTCCTCTCCTTGGAAATCAGTTCTAATTTAAAAAATAGTCAATAGTCAAAGATTGCATGTCTTTTACACTGAAAACCAGCAAAAGCAAAGGTGACCAAGGTGTTTTAAAGGTCTCTTGGGGTGTGAGGAAGGTCATACACATAAAATTTTGAATCAAGAATAGAACAATAATTCAGTTTAAGTCAAGTGGAACACAATTCAGTTTTCTAATTTTTTTTATTGTTACAGCTATTCTAAATCCTTGTACTCTTATTTAGGAATCATTTTTACTCTGCCTTCCTTATAATCATATTAGTAATATCATTACATCTATAATATCAATAATTGCTTAGATTAAATATATTTTCTAGTTTTCTTACTGTTTTTGTAGATGCTGTCTTTCTCTTTCTTGTCCTTTTTATTCTGGTTTATTTTCATTTTGGGAAGACTAATGTCTTCATTTCTAGCTTCTGACTAAAAGGACAGTGAAATAGTGAAATGGTGACTAGGATAAATCCCCAAACAAAAGTTCAGATACATAGCCATACTCAAAAAAAGTAAGAAGAAAAGAAAGTATATCCTAAGAAACAAAGAAAGAGAAGAAGGCATATACCCATATGCTAAAAATGAAAAGGGAAATTAAAATTCCCTTGAACCATGAATTGCATTGTGGACACTAGAGCAGGTTAGGGATAGATTGGACCAAGACCCAGGGCTCAGTGTCTTAATGTCCCTGTGACCTAGACTGGATCCTTGACAGATTGGGAAGTTGGAATCCATGGCCCTGCTTGAATCCAGCAGCTTTGAAAGACTGTTCAGTGCTAAAAATATAACATAAAATTTCAGCTACTACCCCAGGGAGAGTAAGGACATATTTGTTGCCCAGTCTCTGTGGTATATGGAATGTGAGACCCCTGAGTATGCCTGCTAAGTAAAGGAAGCAGGAGAAGGATGGCTCTGCTTGGCAACAGGAAGGGTATCTCAGCAGTCAGCATGTGCATGCCGAAGCCAAACTGGGGTTCTAATCCTGGCTCGTCCATGCCCTGGCTGAATGTCCTTATGCAATCTGTGTCTTTCCCTCTGTTTTCTGCCCATAAAAATTGAGAAATAGAGTGTTTATATGCACAAGGCCTTTGTGGGGATTAAATTCATTAATGTAAGTACAATACACAGAACTATTTATGGAAAATTGCAAGAGCTCAAAAAATGTGATTTATAATTGTTAATACTCCATTTCCTACTACTATTAACTACCACCACTACTAGTATCCAAGGGCCCCACTTGGAAGACAAACAACTGTATAGGTCTATATCCAGAATCCAGGGCATAAGGTAACAAAAATTTATAAAGTATTCGTCTCAGAAGTGAATCTCATGATTCACCTCTCTCTCCCCCCACCCCCACACCAGTGGATCAAACAAATGTAACTACTAGAAAACTCAAGAACAAAAGACAATAGAAACTCTCAGCCTATAACATATATATCTCAGGTATTAATGAAATTTAGTTAAAACAGGAAACAATGAAAAGTAAAACTAATAGGAAAATCAACTAGTAGAATATGAATATATATATACATATATATATATATATATATTTTTTTTTTTTTTTGAGACAGTCTTGCTAAGTTGCTCAGGGCCTTGCTGAGTTGCTGAAGCTGGCTTTGAACTTGTGATCCTCCTGTCTCAGCCACCCAAGCTAATAGGATTACAGGCATGCACCACCATTCCCAGCTAGAATACATAAATATTTAAAAAGAGTAATAATAGTTAAGATTAAAATCAATGAACAAATTTTACAGCAGATTAGACAGAGTGGAAGAGAACTCCTCTAATCCTTCATAAACTATATAATAGGTTACTGTGAACTATAGTCCCAAACTGTGCTGTTGAATACTAGAACTTATTCTTTCTGTTTTGATATACCTATTTCCTCCTTCCTCTGTCCCCCCTCACCCTCACCCTTCCCAGTCTCTAGTAACCATTATTCTACCTTCAGATCAACTTTTTTTTTTTAGCTTCCACCTATGAAAGAGGTGCACTTAACTACTGAGTCACATCTTCAGGCCTTATTTATTTTTTTCATTTTGAGACAGAGTCTTGATAAGTTGCCAGGGCCTCACTAACTTGCTGAGGCTGCCTTGAAACTTGTGATCCTCCTGCCTCAGCCTCCCAAGTTGCTGGGATTATAGGCAAGCACCATCACACCTGAATCATTCTTCTCTATGGTTAAATAACACTCTGTTTTAATAATATTCCATTATGGCTAAATAATATCATAAAAATGTGGTACACATATGCCACATTTTATCAATTATCTGTTGATGGGCACTCAGGCTTATTCCACATCTTGGAATAACACTGCAGTAAATATGGGGTTGCAGGTATCTCTTTGGGATGCTGATTTCGTTTCCTTTAGATATTTATCCACAAGTGAAATAGGTGATCCATATGGTAGAATTCTTTATAGCTTTTTGAGAAAACTCTAGACTGTTCTCCATAATAGCTATATTATTTACATCCTCACAGACGGTGTATAAAAGTTCTCTTTTCTCCACATCCGTAGCTAGCATTATTTTTTTTTCTAATAGCCGTTCTTTCCTGGAGAGAAATGATATTTCATGGTTTTGATGTGCATTTCCCTGATGGCTAATGATGCTGAGCATTTTTTCATATATTTATTAGACTTTTTAATTTCTTCATTATAGAAATGCCTATTCAGATAACTTACCCATTTTTTAAATGAGTTGTTTGGTTTTTATGAAGTTCTCTGAGGTCCTTATATATTCTGGATATTAATCCTTTGTCAGATGAATAATTTGCAAATATCTTCTCCCATTCTGAAGATGCAGATTATCTCTGCTTTGTTGATTGTTTCCTTTGCTATACAGAAACTCCATGAAGATATCAAGGGGTATTACTACAAATATAAGTTGTTTTCCAGACAGGATAATTTATCACCAACATAAGGGAATGGAGAAAAGGAATGCAGAAGAGATCAGAATGTGTGTGGAGGGGGGAAGAATTTGGGTGGAAGTAGGGGGACAGAAAAGAGCAGTAGAAAATACGTTCTGAAAGTATCAGTTAACTCCTGTAATTCTAGTGGCTGTGGATGCTGAAGCAGGAGAATCACGAGTTCAAAGCCAGACTCAGCAACTTAGTGAGACTCTAAGCAACTCAGAAGACCTCGTTTTGTAAAATCCAAACTCAAAATGGAGTCACTCTGGCTCAGGCCTGCACGTATCAGCTAACCTGCTCTTTGTGCTTCTGTGATTAATACTTTGCTATGCTTGTTTCTCATGGATGGGGGTGGGGGGCAAAACCACAGGCTGCCAGATCCCCTGGTCAGTTACCTAAAGTTCCAGGAACTGAAAAGAGACATAGGAGGTGCCCTCACAGTTGAACTGTAAATAACTATAGACTGAATATCTACCAAATCATGTTTTCCTGAGTCATGTAGCTAGCCCACCCTATAATAAGCTCTGAAACCCTCACTTTGGGGTCACTCTCTGAAGGAAAGGAAAGCTGACCCCAATCGATTGGCCTGTGTGCCTATTTCCTCAATAAACTTTGCTGCTTCTGCACTTCTTGGGAAAAGGTGCGGGTTGGAGCAACAGTTTCTAAATAAAATACAAAATAGGGCTGGGGATGTGGCTCAGTGGTTGAGTCTCCTTTAGTTCAATCCCTGGTATTCCCCACCCTCTAAAAAAAGGTGTCAGTTAAGATATAGGAAAAACAGATTACCAGGGGCTGAAGGAATGCATAGTTATCAGTGTACCAAAAGGGTAACACTTGGATCTCCATATCTGATTTTTAGCCTCACCCCTTCGGAAGGGGTATTACTCCTCTGGTTTATTCTGTAGCCTGATAAAAATGGGCCAGTGTTACTGGCTGATACACATCAGTTATTCTCTCTCTTCCTTCATTGGTTCCATTTAAGTAGATATCTTTTTCCTCCGAGTTCAAGCCCAGCCAAGCCCAAAACAGATCTGCTGAACTCTGGCCATGCCACTGACAAATTAGAGTAAATAATTGTTTGAGATCACTGGGTTTTGGAGTGATTTTTTTTTATGCAGCACTTTTCTGGCAATAACTCACTAATACAAGCATTTTTTTCCACCCAGAGAAACATAAGTACAATCTTTACTTCTTTCTGTCTTAAAATCTATTACAGGCAATTTGAGTACATGAAAGAAAAACACATGGATACATCCAATTTCTTTTATACTTTAGTGAGTTTCTCTATTGATTAATGTATGATGTGGTAAATTAGCAAGTTAACTTACCAGAATGTTGACTTTCAAATACCCATCACTGTCATCAGTCTTAAAATTTTCTCTTTTCCTATAACATTTAATGATATAAAGCTTACAAAATAAGATAAATAATCTACACAAATTAAAAAAAAAACATTTCTTTAAAATTCCTCCCTTAGAAACAAAATGTTGGTATCCTCATATTTACTCCAATAAGTGATGTCAGTTTCTCCACCATGGAATAATTTTTGTGAACTAAATTGGGATATTAACAAATTTATTGTGTTAACTATAGCAAAAAAATGCATTAGAGAATCATAAACCATTGGTTCCTTTCATTTCAGTATTTATATATTTGTATCATTTTCAAATACGGTTAACTGTTAAGATCATCAAAACAATTTTGATGACTTATGATATTAACTGACATTAATTATCAGAGTCACCTGAGAAACTATTGAATGTCTATCCTGTGAAATGCACTTTTGGCTGGTGGCAAAGCAGTCATCCAGCCTGAAAAACTCATTCTCATGGACCTTGACACTTTGTAGAGCAGCAGGACAAGGAAGGAGAGACGCTAAACAACTCATTGCATAATCAATAATTTAATTATAATTGGGCAACTATGCTAAAGGAAGAGCAGAGAAAAATCAGGGGAGGTTCCCTGAAAAAGTGACATCTATCCTGAGAGCTGAAGGCTGTGATCTTTCCTAACTTAAAAATTGCATGGGGAGGGTTGAAGATAAAGGAAGAAAATTCTGAGAAGAGGGAACAGCATATGCAAAGAAAAGAAGGAGCATAGTACATTGAGAGAAAAGAGTTCCTTGCAAGAGAGGCAAATAAATTGAGTAGATGGGACTGGAGAATTAAACCACTTCCACAGTTCTGACAAGAGATAATAATGGTGTAGACTAGTTTCAGTGGCAGAGCTAAAGAGAAGAATACATATTTGAGCTTACAATTAAGAAGCTGGATGATAGATCAGATGTGAGGACTGAGCATAAAATATTTACTGTTTGTCCTTTACAGAAAAAATCTCCTGGTCTACTACTTGCAGTAGGATTATTAGAGTTATCAGCATATAAAGTATAACTAAAATTATGAAAATGAATGAGAAAGTGTATACTTTCTGGGGAAAGTGTATGAGATTGAAAGAGACAGCCAGGATGGAAACTTGCAGAACTACAGATAAAAAGAAGTGGGAAGATACAGTTAGGTAAGCTGGCAAGAAGACTGAGAAGGAATGACTGGAAAAGTATAGGGAAATCAAGTGAATCCTGTTATTTGAATGAAAGATCAAATAAGAAAAGGAATAAAAAACTTTCAGTGGCTGATCGACTAAAATACTATATAACCAAGTTTTAAAAATTAAATCATTTATTGGGACTACAACTTAAAGCACAGAGTAATCTAGAAAATCTGAATAGTATAATCATTTGAATAAGGTTGATCAAGTATATAACACTGGCTATCTATCTTACATCTTAATTACCAATACAAAGGAAAGGTAAAATCAAATTTTGACTTATCATGAGAAAATAAGAGTTGCTTAGAAGGACCTATGATTCACTAGTCTTTTTGTCCAAGGGTATAAGTAAGAATTCTTCAAGGATTCCTCTACATGTTTGCTTCCTTTAAATATGTTTTTACTCAGTTTGGTTCTGAAGAAGTTATGGTCCATCTGTAGAAAGCCTACCTACACCTTCTTCACTTGATTGATGGTTCATTTGGGGTTTTCCCTATGTCCTCCTTCTTGTCTGATTATTCTTCAGGGAATGGAATGAGTGCTTGGCTGAGTGTGTCATGTGGTTTTTGTTTGCTGTTCTTTCTTTCTGACATAAACAACAGCAAAGGCAACAAAACAAATTAAAAAAAGAAAAACACACAGTCCTGGATAGCTACAAATCAGCTTTCAATAATTAAAACAGCCCAGCCAAACAAACAGTAGATTAAAAAAGAAAGGTGAATGAACAGTGGGAGGATAAAATGAGGTCCATACATCTCAGAGGTCAGAATAATTCATAGGAGAAAGTTTCAGCTACCTGCTCTTCGTTTAAATGACTCCTCATGCTGATTGATTCCTATGTGTTAAAAAGTATCCGAAGGGTTTAAAATAAACTTTCCCATTTGATGCTTGGAGTAAACCTATGTAATTGGTGCTATATTTGCAGCCATTTTACAGATTTAAAAGATGAGACTTGAAGGCAAAGTCATTGGCAGGGCAAAGCGAACAGGTGAGTCCAGAACAGCATCTGGACTCCAAGCCCTCTTGCTTTTACCACTGTGAAAACTATGCCTACCAAAACAATAGTATTTAATAACCATTTTAATAGTTCAATAGTTTAGACTCGATGGGCAGAACTTTAATAATTGTGTTACTTTTCTCAGCTATAGCTACATTGGATGTTCTCAGAATGGTAAATAACCACCTTTATCAACCCTAAAAAATTCATTATATTATTTTAACTATCATCAATGCATTTCTGGAGATACATACAGAAGTTAACATCCATTTATGAAAGTGGAGGAAAAGGGATGGGTGAAGGCTCAAACTATTCAAATAATTACCATTTTCATTAAGCACATGGATTGAACATTTCCTTTGACTTTAATTGTATTCTTTCCTTTGTTGTTAGCAACATTTATTCTGTTCGGCTAAAATCATTGCTAAAAAAAATCTATGAACTGGAAAACGCTAAAGATTTAATCTGGTTTAATCCCAGATGTTAGTGATGACATTTATGTTAATGAACGGAAAAAACAACTAAAATCATATAACACAGACATACACTCTTTTCAGTAACTAAATTTAAAGCATAAGTTTCTATTTCCATAATTTTAAGGATTTCAGTCTTTAATATGATACATTTAGATGTCTGAGACCCAAATTGCAAACCTGTCACTTACTGGCTGTATCCTGGGAATCAAGCTACATAAAATCTCCAGGTCTCTGTGTCTCCTTGATAATAAAATGTGGCTCTTTCCAATTCTAAGCCCCTGTACATTGATAATTGTACTGTTCTGTTATAGGGTCAGAGTGCTGACCCAGCAGCTCCTTATCAAACTCTTCTTACTCTCTGAGTCCTTGACCCCACTTCTGCACTTTCGATTTCAGCACATAAAAGTGCTAAATTAATGAAAACTCTGAGACCATTTGGTAGGAGCTTTCTTTCACATCTCTCTATCTCATCTTAATTTCCCAGAGAAAATGTTGTCTAAACTCAACCCCACAGCTCAACTCTTTAATCAGATCCCATCACCTAACCTAAAATCTGGCTCCACCTGATAGCCACTTAATTTTATTAACTTCTAATATCATCACTTCTCTCCTCCTGCCTTTTTTCAGACATGCCTAGTCATTACCTATGAGGAAGTATATGTCACTACTACCCTTCCTAAGCTACCTTATCTTATAAACTAGCTCATTTCACATTCACTGCCCAAATCACCCCTCCATTAGTTTCCTAGGGCTACATAGCAAAGCGATACCCACTGGGCATCTTAAAACAACAGATTTATTCTCTCACAGTTCCAGACGCCATAAGTCCAAAGTTGAACTGCATATAGAGCCATTCTTTCTCTCCTGGCTCCTAGTGGTTGCTGGCAATCCTGAGCATTCCTTGGGTTGGCTCCATAACTCTCACTTCTGTGTGGTAATCATACGGCATTTATGGTCCATTGAGGCTGCAGACAGTTCTCCACTCGTACACACAAGCTGTTGCATCATTGCAGCCTGTTTCCTTATGCATGTGCGTATGAATTCCTCTATGGTTGCCACTGGAGCCCAGAAAGGACACCTAGAGAGTTCATTAAGGTGCATAAGGAAACATTAGAACTTCTGTTTACATTTCTTTTTCACCAAAAACCCTGATGGACTAATATTTAGTGCATGGAATGAAAAGTTGCTTAGTACAAGAAAAGGCACACACGGAACGATTTCGATGTATATTTCCTGTTTTGTTAATACTGTCAACCTGCTATGGAAAAATGTTTTCATGTAGCTTTAAACAGAAATGTAAGAGAGCTCCGATTTCCTTAAGTTTTTGCAAATAGTTTCCATTATAAGAATTATTAAAATTTTGAAAATTGTATTATGAAATGTGAGTTTTGCATTCATAATTTGAGAATTCACATCTTTTTATATATTGAACCTGCTCTCTCTTAATAGGATAAAACTTCATTTATTTGAGCCACTTTTATATCTTTCAATAAAATGTTTATATTTTACCCTTAAAGTCTCCCATGACTTTTGCAAGATTTATTTCTAGATACCATTGAGTTTCTACTACTAACTCAATAGGATGTATTTTAAACATATTTCCTGATGAATTTTTGCTTGAATATAAGAGCAGTATAATTTTATGTTGATTTGAATTTTTACAAAACTCTCATTAATTCTAATTTATTTGGAATTTTTAAATAATAAATTCATTTACAAATGATAGCTTTATGATTACTGTTCCAAAATTCTTACAACTCTACCAAAGCGGGATTCCTGATGCAAGCTTGTCTTGTTTTAGTCTCATCCTTGGACTGTTATTTATTATAGCATCTCATACTTCTCGTGGTAATTTATTGTCTTTTGTAGTTTGTATTTTTTCACATAGTCCCTTTTCCTCCAGATGGATTTTTGTTTGTTTCATTTTGTTTTATTTTTTGTTTGTCTTTCCTTCTATTCTTTTTAAGAGACATTGTCTCACTGTGTTTCCCAGGTTGGCCCCAAACTTCTGGGCTCAAGTGATTCTGCTGCCTCAGCCTCCCAAGTGGCTGGGACTATAGGCACGTGCTACAACACCTGCTTTGTCATTACTTTAAAAAGCACACAGCTAAGCTATGCTCAGTTTCCTAATCCACACAAACTGTGAAGCAATTAATGTATTTTAAGATGCAAAGGTTTTAGGGTGATTGGTTTGCACTAGGCTTACTTTCCCAGCACTCTCTTACATCCCATTTTAGAATATAAAATTTCCTTAACACAATAAAATCAGCTTCTAATTATGGTTCTTCCCAAATGTCTTTTCTAAAGTCTGTTTCTGAGGAAGCATTCCAATCCTTAGGCCATACAAGCTTCTGTTCATTGGTCTCAGCCTCCTCTGCAATGTCTTCCTAGGCCAGCCAATTCCGATGGCTGCTTACATTTGAAAAATCACCACTCTCACTAATGCTGATTTGCATTTTTCCATTCACTTTGCAACTGATCACATGACAAGAGAAATAACGAATAGCCACCTCCAGGTTGTACCTCACAATGTACAACCTCACATGTACATAGAGGCACAGGCACTCCCAGAGAGCTACCTGCCATACATGTTGCCTTTAAATAGTGTATTCAACAAGTACCACAAGACAGAAGTCAAATACCATAAAAAGCTAAGTGGTACTCTCTATGAGATAAAATGGTCCAGAATATAGGCTATGGAATACATAATTAATTGCCTGAGTTCATATTCTAGCTCTACCACTCAGGAACTCGGTGTTTCCATGTAAGTCATTTAAACTTGCTGGTCTTTGATTTTCCAGCAATAAAGTAAAAGGCTGAAAAAGAAAAAATTATTATTTTTTAGGGTTGTTATAAAGATGAAATGCAATATTCAATACCAGTGGTTCTCAAATTTCATCATGCACAAAAACCACCAGGAGTATTTGTTAAAATACAGAGGACTGGACGATATCCTTGAAGTTTCTGATCCGGTAGATCTCCGGAGACCTGAGAATCTGCGCTTTTGACAAATGCTCAGCTCATTTCATTGCTGCTGGTTAGTGAACTGCTAGTGTAAAAAACGTGCATGAAGTAATGAATGGCACAATGCCTTACACAGAGTTAACTCTCAATGTTAGTGCTTATTCCTAAAGCTTAGTTCTTGCACACTGAGTCTTTTCTAACAGTGAGAGGAGCTGTTTTAGTTTTCATATATTCTAATAAAATGACACTTTTGTTTGGATTCATCTTGATACTCCCAGGGGAAATTAGCAATGAAATCCTTAAATCATGATTTATGCAGACAAAACTGAATTATCTCAACTACGTCAGTACCATAAAAAAAAAAAAAAATCAAGTTGGAGAATGTGGCTATACCTTAATTAATAAAGATGATACTCAGCATCACCTTTTGGTGCCAGTTGGGGGTGAAGGAGTCCTTTCACCATCTTCACCCATTCCTGCCCAGTTATTTCAGTTTTCAATAAAATTTGTTTTGGGGAGAAGAGTTGATAACAGGTAACAGGATTCTCTGACTGCCTGCTATTCACAGAGTACTGAGAAGTGTCAGATTCCATTTCTCTTTAAAGGGACCAAAGAAGGGACTCAAGATTGATTTAGAAGCCAGCCTCAGCTCTTCCCCATTGATGAACGGCTAGGGCTATCTTCTGCCTCACCCCACATTTCTTGTTCTTGGAATGTTGAAAATGTTCTTGAACCTTGTCACTTCCTATCTCCCAAGTGAACTAGCATTTGGGTGGCCATTTAGCTCAAAAGGCCTTAAGCTCTAACCTCCCAGACTGCCTGGCTGACTCTGCCATTACTCAGGCAGCCTTACCCTGCCCCTTACCCTTACAGGGCTGGGACTAGGAAGGGACCCTTTTGACACAGCCCTCTGCTGCCATCTGGTGGTCAAAGAGTTTCACCTGCTTGTCTGCCCCGTCTGTTCTAGGGCATAGTAGGCATCTGCAGCTTAGTTTCTTCACCTGACAGGATTAGAAACTCTGTCTCCAGGCTACTGAGACCTTAAGAAAATAAATAAATAAAATTAGACTTTAAGTGTAAGTTATAAATAAAATATTTTCAAATAAATAACCTTGTCATTATCATATTTCCAATGTGAGATTCATTCTCTCCCTTGCACAGAGCTCTGAATTTAAATTTTAAACTTTGTTGTAAATTCTTTTGACTCATAACTAGAAAAGAAAACCAAAATACTTCCAGTGGCTTTCCACACAATTCAGTTCTCAACTTTTCTCTCAATAGTCTGCCGGGAGGTTTTACATCCTCAGCTGTATGGGAATGTCCATGAGGGCTAAGATTTTGGGTATGCATCTTCCAATAACAATATGTATTATTTTAATGGTGGTAACTCAAATAATACAGGTAGGATTTTTGAAAGGTTCTTTCTTTGAACTTCAAAGTGTAAGGAAGTTGTACGCACATAGATCTGCCACACAGTCTTTATGAACAGTTCATGTTCATTTTGGGCATCCACTTCTAATATTCATAATGTAGACTTGTAAATAGTGATTGCTCCCACCAAAAGTGAATACTCCCAAATTGGGAACCTCATTAAGAAACTACTTTAAAACAGTAGAGGGGCTGGGGTCGTGGCTCAGTGGTAGAGCACTTGCCTAGCATGTGTGAGGCACTGGGTTCGATTCTCAGCATCACATACATAAATAAATAAAATAAAGGTCCATTGACAACTAAAAATATATTTTTAAAAACAGTAGATTGTATTAATTTTTCTCCCATGAATGTCTTCATTTCATCTTGATCTTCTATTCTGGTCTCTATTCTCAAAATAAAAAACAAAATAGGGCTGGGGATGTGACTCAGTGGTTATGCATCCCTGGGTTCAATCCTCAGCATACTCTATTCCCCCTTAACACAAAAAAAATTAGAACTGGAAAAAGTCTTATCAGTTCAATATGAATTGTCATAATTTGGCTTTGGAATATCCCCAAAGGTTCATGTGTTGAAGGCTTATTCCTCAGTGTAAAAATGTTCACAGGTGGGACTTCTCAGAAATGTTTGGATCATGAGGGCTCTGACCTCATCAATAGGCCAATCCGTTCACAGATTCACAGCTGACCATTGGGAGGTGATGGAAATTGGACACCCAGTTGAAGGGAGTGGGTCCTTGGGGCTATCCCTTTGAGGACAGTATCTTATCCCTGGCCCCTTTCTCTCATTCTCTGCTTCCTAGCTGTAATGAGGTGAGCAATCTGCTCTGCCATGTCTTCCACACCATGATGTTCTTCCTCATCACATGCCTACAGTGATGGGATCAAGCAACTATGGTGGAAAATCTCACAAACTGTGAGCCAAAAGAAATCTTTCATCTTTTATCCTAGTTTTTCTCAGGTATTTTGTCACAGCAATGAAAAGCTAATATGAATGAAGCAAAACTAAGAACTCACCTCCCTTTGAGCACAGAACATAAAACATTATTTGTGCATGGGGGAAATAAGTATTAAAAATAACTTTCCCCTGATACTTTTGAGTTAATGAATCTATTTTCAACACAAATATATGCATCAAATCAGTGATTTTAATTGGGGTTGATGCTGGGGATGTAGCTCAGTGGTAGAGGACTTGCCTAGCATGTGCAAGACCCTGGGTACTGATCTCCAAAATCACACACCAAAAAAAAAAGTAAAATGGGTCCAAAGTCAAAAGATTTTTGTCCCCACAAACTACTGCAAGATATCTGACAGTCCAGAGATATTTTGGTTGTTTTTTGGGAGAGGATTCTACCATCATCCAGTGGGAAGAGGCCAGGGATGCTATAAATATTCCGCAATGCATAAGAGGCCACAACACAGTATCCAGGCCAAAATAAATCATTTTAGCGAAAATCAGATTTTCTAAGAAGAAATCCAGCATGCTCTGTACAGTAATGGAGAGATGGTAAAATGTTATTATTCTCAAGCAGATTATTCTTTGTGTTTGATTTTGATAAATCTCTGCAACACTGTGTCTTACCAAGGCCTCCAATGTAGTGGCCACTTCTTGCTCATGAAATCCATGATGTCCTCAGCAGAGTGGATGACTGTCATGTTCTGAAATATCTAGTTGATCCAAGTTTCTTTGGAATATAATAACAATATATTAAGGTAGAAAACCTTAATATAACTTTAGAGCAAGAATTAAATGTATACTTTTATTCCTTACAAAATTAATGCAAAATGTCTGATTCTCTTTCTGCTTGGAGTGGAAAATAAGTCATTTCCAACTCAGTGTTCCATGTGACAGAAGCTCTTGCAAGGATAAAGACAGGACACCTGTAAGATGCTCAACTAGAGACAACAGTTGAGTTGACAGATTAATGTCATCCTCCAAAATCTGATTTTTATGGGGGCAAGATCAGTATATTAAAATGGAAATATGATAAAGAAGCCCCCATCCCGGCCTCATTAGGTCTTGAAGGGCAGCACTAATTTCTTCCCATTTTTCTTATTGCCTCTCTCAAAATGAAAGTTTTCATTTCCTATCTTTACTGGGGGGAAGCAAGTTTCCCCTCTGTACTAGGCTGAATAATCTTTGCTCAAAACAGTTACCATCCTATTAGTCAATTCAAAGTAGGATGGACTGATTAGGTCACAGTTCTCATATTCTAATTATTTCACCTCAGAACACTTCCGCATTAACAGGAGCTCTTGCAGCACATCTCACACCTAAACCATAACATATAACCACCATGATAGTTCTTAACCCACAAGTCAAAGAAACAATGTGGGGGATACGCCAATCCCCAGGTATGTCTCCCAATTACAAATTCAGGGAGTATGGATGTGAATATAAGATGAGTCTAGAGATCAGCAGATTTACTATGGATCTATGCAAACTTTTTAGTTACCTGGAACCTTCAAATGTCCCCAACTCTAACAGAGGGGCCATGATGATGTGTTGGGTCTCTGATTCTGTATTAACTTTGACCCTGTGTCCAACAGACCTTAAAATGTGTAAGCACTTTGCCTTCTCCTGTGTATCGTTACCTCAGTCAATACCATAAATGTCTTTAGAGGAAGTCTGAGGGAATAATGCTATATATACTTGCCAAGATACTGCAAGGCTCCTCTTCTTAGGGACTCAGCTTCTTCTTTGAATGGGTTGTAAACACAAAAAAATTGGCTCAGATCCAGAAACTGGACAGGGATCATGACCTTTTTTTGAGACAATTAGAGGCACTCAACCTGTTGATCATCCATCATGGATTTGAGTGAAAAAACTAGGTACTGCCCTATTGATGACAGTCATTTGGATCCCAGGATGCAGTATTCTATTAACTATCCTGATCATTCTACAGATCACTGTCTCCACCCCTCCAATCTAGTTGTCAAAGGTAAACATGGCCTGACAACTTTATTTGGTAACTACTGACATTATGGAAAAAACTAAATTCACTTTCGATTTGTGTAGAGGTTGATTTAGGTGCTTTAAATGGAAAACAAGGTATGGGGGGGGAAGTGGAGGCACAGCAGTCAGAAAAGTGAAAAAGCACCAAAGATTGGCTATTGTATATGTGATTAGGGCAGCTGTGTTGGCTAACAGTGATTGAAGTTAGGGTTCTATCCTTCTGAGACTGGGAGACAGAGGCCTTATCCTTTTTGATAACATTTAAAAGGAATGGACAGAAAAGCTTCAGAGTTGCAAAAGATATATTTTCCTGGCAGCACTGAGCTCTATGACAGGTTTTCTACAACCTATGACAGCCTTATGCTGCTAGAAGTCACACTAGTTTGGTCAAGTCTCTCTGACCAGGGGTTTGAACAGAGTTTTTATGTGCCATAAATCCTGCCACTTCTCATGTTTATTACAATAATTATGTTCATATGGCTTCTTTTTTTAAAATATTTTTTCAGTTGTGTGTGAACACAATACCTTTATTTATTTCTTAGTGTGGTGCTGAGGATCAAACCCAGTGCCTCACACGTGCTAGGCAAGTGCTCCATCACAGAGACACAACACAA
>PVHX01002006.1:134499-182303 GCA_004024805.1 Geosciurus inauris
TTTTATTTTTATGTGGTGCTGAGGATCGAACCCAGTGCCTTATGCGTGCTAGGTGAGCACGCTACCACTGCGCCATAATCCCAGCCCCCCTAGTTTGATTCTTAACCGCTGCCACCTAGCCAGTTATTCAGGACTTTATTGTCCCTATTGCCATCTGCGAGCCCAGAACTGTAATAGCATTACCTTCTTTCAGCTCACAGGACAGTCACAATTACATGTAGAGTGATGCTGGTGTGCTCTGGATAGTTTGTTCCATATTGCTTTGAAATTCGTTATCTACTTTGTTTTCCAGTCTCATACAGCATACCCACTCAAGCATGCCCAGTTTTCCAAGTCTTTTCATTCTTTGGTCCCTCACAAACCACAGCTTTTCAACATTTATTTGTGGCATTGTACAGTGACACATGGGCCATTGCGTTTTCCATGCTTGTAGCAGTGTGTTCACACTATTTCCTGGGGTTCTTGCCAGGGTGTTTAAAGATCCTGCATGCCAGGAGAGTGCTTCCTAATAAACTCTTGTCTTTATGTTCTGCAGTACCTTATCAAACACCCTCAGAATCCATTCCTGTGCACATTCTCCAAGCTACCCTGAGTAGATGTGGCTAGGTCCTTCTGCTCCTGAGTGGCACATTATTCCTAATGGCCAGAAAGGGAGGTAGAAGCAGATTCTGGAGTAGATCTTACATTAGATTCCTAAGACTACCCTTAGTAGCTGGAGAAAAATGATCTTTATTCATGAAGGGGAATACAGATGGTCCTTTATAGCACTCATTATAGCCAGAAACAGGCCATTCTGTGGACCTGGTACAGGAAGCAGAGAGTTTGAAGCAGTTAACTCACTTTCCAAACTAGAGTTCTCTTCTGTTGATAGTCAAATAAAAGTTCTTTAGTAAAGTTCCATGTGGGGAGAATTTGATGATCCATCTCTTGACTCTGTGGTACAACTTTTGGTTGCCTGCTTTATTTTCTTATGTTACCAAGCCTTCAGGGATGGCTCTCTTCAAAGTTGTTTTTCTATTCCTCATTAGCTCTTCAAAAAAGCCACCTGGTCCAGTGCACTTTACAACTTCCTTATGTTCATTCCCTCAGTAGCTAGTGCTTTGGTCCACTGGGTCTCACATCTGTTCTCAGGACTTCCTGATTTTGGCTCAGGACTCCTATCTTTTGGCAGTGTCCCTGTTAGTGAGCGCTGGGTCTTGCTGTCAGGACCTGGCTGCATTTCACTCCACAGCTTAATACCTGTGGACTCTCGGCTTCTGAGTGGACTCCAGAGCTACCACTGCTTCTGAGGTCTCCTCCCTTTGCCCACTGGACACTACCACTTGGGTGAACATCTATAACCTAACAAATCCTAAATTCCTGATCTTTTCCCTACATCCTCAAACTGCATGTCATCTTCATCTACTTGATAACACTAATATAACATGGGTTCTGAGAAAATAGTTGCTGATAATTCTACCTTTTAGTAGCTGGGGTGGGGGGAGCAAAACCTCAGAGTCCTTGCTCTTTCTCCTGCACCCCATTATCCTAAAATCTCTGCTTTCAAAACATCCAGAAACCAATCACTTCTTACCACATCCCTGACTCAACATAGCATCTCTTGCTAAATCACATGCAGTAGCCTCCTAACCGATCTCCCTTCTCCTTTCCCCCAAATCTTGTTTTATTTTCAACACAGCAAAGTTATTCCTGTTCGGATAAAGCAAATAATGTCCCACCTCTATTCAGAGCCCTTCAGTGACCTCCAATCTCACTCCTAGTTCATAACATGTCCATAGGGCCCCTGTGGTATCTCTCTCTGGCCCTTCTTCTACTAATGTGCACATGCTTCTTGCCTCAGGGCCTTTGTACTTGTCCTTCCCTCCACCTATAATTGTTTTCCTGTGTACGCTTGCAAGAGACCAGGCTGTTCTTACCTGCAACACCCACTCTGACTCCAAGAGTCTTGATGTGCCTTTCTCTTTCACCATCTAACACACAATATATATTTTATCTAGGTAGGTAGTTTGTCTTACTCTACTATAATAAAAGCTAGGGGAGAGTAGAAATTTTTATAATGTAGACTCCATAGTGCTTAGAATAGTGCTTGATTAATACCAGGCATAGAATAAATCATCTGTGGACACATGAACGACAGTGAAAAGAATTGGGGTCAGTAAAGATGGTGGGATATGATGGTCATCATAGCCCTAGCTTTATGTATGACTACATGTATGTTGTGATTCTACATCACATACAACCAGAGAAATGCTGTGCTCCATCTGTGTACAATGAATCAAAATGCACGCTGCTATCATGTATACCTAAGTAGAATAAATAAATAAATAAGAAAGAATTTGGGTCTGAACATTAAAGGCTGCTGTGAATGGCCCTCAAGGACTACCTAGTGCCTTAATTTGGGGAAGATAAATTCTAAAACCAGCATACTCAGTGCCTACAGTCACATATTTTAGGTCATATTTCTTTAACTAGCTAAATAAAACCTGCATTTTCATGTTTGAAGACCAGAAGTCCCATTTGAGCTTTGCAGGAAATTTATTCTTATCCTAGAAAGCAGGTCAGGATGACTTAGCTTTTATTCCTGAATACTTTCAAATTTTCAACTGTGCCACATGTATTACGTACCTAATAAAAAATTAAAGCATAAAAACACTATCTTTAAAAATTAACAGTGCTAACACTAGAGTTTAAGGTTTCCCACCAATTTATTAAGCTTGACAAAGAATAACTTTAATCTTATTCAATTATAAACTTAATTTCACATATATTTGAGTTTTTAAATGCATCCAGCAGAAAATGACTAAAAATCAACTATAAAACAATTATGCAAAAATATAAGTAGTATAATTACTAGTCATTACATAAGCAAGAGAAGTAGCACTCAATATCTTTTCTTCCCACTATGTAACAAAAATATATTAATAAATAACAATTACATAAGGTGATCGAAAATAATAATGGTATCATCCTGTCAGTAAAATGATCATATTATTGTGGTTAAAGACACTTATAAGCATATAGCTCAGTGGTAGGGTGTGTGCATGGTGTGCACAAGGCCCCAGGTTGAATCCCAGTCACCCAAAGAATAAATTACAAAACAGTTGTCACACTGTATCCCATAAATAGGCACAAATGTTATATGTGATAATGAAAAGGAAATGTAAAAGAATTACAAAATAAAAAGTGAAGTAAACCTGCAACCTAGGTGAGGGATTCATTTAGCTAGTGTTTAAGAAGATAATGCTGTGGTCAGAACAAAGAAGTCAGAAAGTCCTATTTTGATGAGTTTTGATGAAACAGAACAATGAAATGAAGTGATAGGATACCTTGTTTTGAGGGAAAATAGTGGATTACAAAAACCTGAAACTCGATGGGATTGAGTCATAGCTTTAATCTCAAAAACCCAAGTATGAACCTAAAAGCAGCACTACCTCAACAGCTGCCACGGCGGTCCTGGAACGGGACCCGGGCTCTACCCCGACGTGAGCACCAAGTTTATAGACAGGCCTTGATCAGTGCCACACATTATTTAAGCTATCTAATTAGCATCTGTATTTGGGTTTAAAGTTATTGAAGGAGAAAATTGTTGTGCCTGATAGACTTTTTACCAGCAAGTATACCGTGGGAAGGCACAGTGTAGGTATGCAGAAAGAAAATATCATAATGATATTTTATTAGTGTAAGGATTCTTTACACAACTGCAGTGGCAAGTCTTCCAGTTAGGTACTTTTATATATGTTATCTAGTTTTAAGATGCTTAAAACTTGAGAACTTGATTTGCTTAATTTTAAAAGGCAATTTATTGCTTTGCAAGGGTTGTTTAGATGTCTGGGAAGAAAATCTGTTTTTAAATTTAAAATATTGCCTAAGTGTTTAAAACAATCAAATTTATTTTTAAAATTCTAAGAAAATAGATAAATATGTAAGTAATGTTAAATAATTAGGAATAATTTAGTATGTTAAATGTTACAAAGTACTAGTGAATGATTCCTTTATATTTGTACAAAATAGCTGAGATTAAAATATCAATAAATAAACCTAGATCATGTTTAAAGTCTGAATATGAGTTATAACCAGCCCAGGTGCCCATCAACAGATGAACTGATACATAAAATACGGTACATATACACAATAGAGTTTTACTCAGGCATAAAGGAAAGTGAAATTATGTCATTTGCTGGTAAACAGATGGAACTAGACACCATCATGCTAAGTGACCAAATTATGCTATGTACATATACGAATATAAAATGGTGAATTTCACCTTAATAAATCCATAAAGCACCAATTAAAAATATACATATATATATATATAGAAAGAAGACCAGTAAAGAAAGGGGAATACAAGGAGGAAAGAGAAGGAAAGAGTAAATACTGAGGACTAAAGTGGAGTAAATTATATTCCATGCATGTCAAAATAAACCCCAAATATTATGTATAACTATAATGCACTAATAAAAAAATGTCCAACTTAAATAAAAGCCACAATTACTTCAACGTTCCTTCTATGCTTGAAAACTCCCCTAATACTTAAAAAAAAAAAAAAAAAAAAACTAACAATTTTAGTGCCAGGTTTTTGCTTTAATTTTAATATGATTCACTCATTCACTTATGAATACTAAATAACAAAGAATTCATTTCAATACACAAAATGAAGAGTGTGTCTTAAATTTTCAGTTTCTTAAAGCTTATTATTAATAATATAAGCATATTCACTTAAAGGGCAGCATTGAGAATTACATATAACACATTATGAATAAAAAAATAAATAAACTTTACCTTATAAGAATAGCTGATACAAAAATAATTCACCTGAGAATAAACTCTCATTTTATGTGATATGCTATTTCAAAACAGAAAATGAAAAGTCCATGTTAGCAATATTAAAAATACATTAAGAATAAGCATTTCCAGTTTTCAAAAACATAATGCCTATTTATATGTTACATAAAAGTACAGGATGGTATTTTAACAATTCCGAAGCACAATTGGAATAAAATGTTGAGTGACCAACAGAATAAAAATAAAAACAATACCCACACTTACCCTAAGAACCGTGCTCCTACAAAATATCGTTAGTACTGTTAGCAAAGCATTTGGCATATCACTGCTACTTATATAAGGATATACCTTCCTACTAGATTATCACAAGATCTCACAGGGTCAAAATTGATAGTCACCCTTCTATTGGAAGAACCCACTGCTGGAAACATAGCTGCTAAAATGTTCATTGAATTAAATCACCCTCAAAATGTTTTAATGATGAAAACCAAAATATTAACAAGATATTTTTTCTTGATTTTAAAAGAAAAAAATACTATTCGAGAAAACTCACAAACTTTTGCTAAAAATAAACTGGAAAAAAAATAAAGAACTTGCCAAGTGAAATGTAAATTATACTCATAGTGTATCTCTTTGCTACCAAGATAAGAGCTCCTTAGGGCTGCAGGTAGAAGTCTGCCTTCTCAGTGACCACTCAATAAAACTCAGCCTTTCCTCCACTTTTAGAAGTTGATCATGGTTGGAAAATATAAAGTAAGCAGGTGATACTATTTTTTCCATCTTCTATTTAACAAATTGTATTTATTGACTTACTTGTATTGATGCGGAAAAATTTTGAGATTAGTAATTTAAAGACATTTTAAAATACATATATGGGCAAAACTATGAACTGTACACTTTAGATAATGATAACCCTGTTATTTGACTTTCTGTCTCCTTTTCTTCCCAGCTCACTTACCCTTGCTTTCTGAAGAAATGGTTTAGGTAAATATCTCCTTAATCAGAGATTTTGTTACTATGAACAATAGAACAGAACATTGCTACAAATAACTTAATTTATGCCCAAAATATATTCCCTCTGGGTACATAAAAGCAAAACAATGATGATAATAATAACAATAAATAATGATGAAGATAATTCTAATGTCTCAGGAACATTTATTCATACATAATAACAGTAACTGAATACAATAGAGAAGACTATGTTTAGCATAATACCAATTTTCATTTGCCAAGAAAAAACTTTTACTTTGCATTGATCACACAGTCACAAATGTGTAGTTAAAGTGACCAACTCTGGGGAAAAGCAGGTAATGCTCTGTTAGCCATGCTCTATTTTAAAATAACACATTTCTTTTTTAGGGTAGTCAGGTTCTTAAACCAAAACTACCTTTTCCAGTGACTGCCTTAAAAAATGATACGTAATTTTGTTTCTTATATTAAATGTAAAAGTTCAATGCTACACATAGTTACAAAATCACATACCATAAGAAAGGCCTCTGGGTACTTACACGAGTTTTAAATACTAAAAAGTTTCTCTTTAAATTTATGGCACCATTTAGCAATAACTTGCTTAGAAAATGCAATGTCTATTTTATCTACAAATGTAAAGATTTTCTTTCAAATGTGTCTTGATTGTATGCAATGCGCATTAGTCATTAGCCAAATGCAAAAGTGAGATTCTCAGGCAAATAATCCAAAATTACAGTTTAGTATCATGAGGCAAGCTACTGCCAACTAAATCTTACAGGAATAATTTAGCTGTGGGTTATAAAATCTAAACAGAGACTTATAAGATGGCTCATTTAGATTAGTTAGAGGATCTCTGAGATTGCTGGTCAAGTAGATATTTGTAGGATTATGTACAGCAACTGCCAAAGCAATAGAAGAAAGTATCAATCATGTACCTTATACTGAAAAAGGAACACTATTTTAAATCAGCTGCTAGAGCCTAAAATCACAGATGTCTTATTACATAAAAGAGCTAAAAGTTCACCAAGTCTTACCTACATTAAAGAATTAATAATAATTTCATTAAAGGATTTGGCTATTTAAAGTAAATCAGTACCAAATCCTTCTGTTGTTCTTTAAGTCTCTGTAATGCGTTAATCACACTCCAAATGTATTTGTTTTTGCAAAGCTCATATTTTCACACATGTAGATGGACTCTAATGTCAACTATTATTATTTAAACTATTTTATACCTATGATACCTACAGTCCATAAGTGGGTTATATAAGTATTTCTAAGATTACATTGCCCATACCTTACTTCAACTGTGTCATAGAGTAAATTTCTGGTTCTTATTAAAAGAATTATGTATGCTCAACTTCTAATCCTTACTTTAACCCCTTAAAGAGTTTATATTCCACCAAGTTTCCAACTGATTATGAGTTACTAAATAAATCTACACAATGTTCTACTTAAAATTCTGTCAAGACAGAGAAGTTCAAAAAAATAAAGTTTACCAATAGAAATGATTATACAACAAATAATGACACCCAAGAATAAAATTAGGGACTGGGGATGTAGCTCAGTGATAGAGTGTTTGCCTAGTACATATGAAGCCCTAGGTTCAATCCTCAGCACCACAAAACAACAACAAATGTGCTTTTTGCAAGGAAGACAATAAAAAATTATATCTTCTATTAGAGGTTGGGGTGAAGGTACGACAGACCTCTAGGGGTGTCTGTCATTCTAGCCAGAGTTAAAAAATCAGATTATTAAATAATAAAACTCTGGCCATAGTCTCCCTTTAATTATAACTAAAACACTTCTGAAAGAGCAAATAATAATAATAATAATAATAAAAATAAAATAATAATAACAATTTAAATACCAACTTTTTTCTATTACCTGTGTCTAAAATTGTTGGTTGGAACAAGGTCTCCTTTCCTTTGTTATGACTGATGACTGCCACCTAGTGAACGTCACTTCCCTCCATTTCTACAGTGAGGCTTTCTAGGGTTTACACAAGCTTTCATGGATGCCCACCTCCATTAAAAGCTTCTTTTAGAAACTGAAAAGGAGAAGCAAGAAGCTTTTACATTGCTTTCTATGTATTAGTTATATATTAACATTTTAAAATTTAGATTGGGACATTACATAGTTATGTAATAAGATGGTATGACCTTTAAAAATAAAGATAGCTAGTCAAAATAGTTATTCTATCACTATTTCTTTAGAATCTCCTTTTGCAAGTGAAAAAATATGACTTACAAACTACAGTTCAACATACTTCAGATACAAACATGCAAGTTGACTTAATTACATATGAATTTTATTTAAAGTAAAGCAAAACAACAACCACAGCATTTCAATTAAGAAGTATAGGAAAATCCCAATGCCTTCACATTTCTCTAGTTGCCATTCAAATAATAAACTTTCCAAACCAGAATTAAAATGAAGTCAAGACGAAATAAGTTCAGCAAACAAGACTGAGCAATATAAATTCAAAATACTACTCTGTCTTCCCGTGTTCTTTCCCACCAAAGTGTGCTGTTTAAAGTTCCACAGCTATTATCTTCTTCTTCTTGTTCTTTGGTAAGTTCTACAAAAACCTGAATGAAAAGAAATAAATGAATGAAATATCATACAGCTCCAAGACCTTTTAACAAAATGAGAAATGGGATGAGGTCATATCTAATTATATTAACCAATATCAAAAGAGATTTATTAATATTAATACTATTTAAACACAATAAGTTATCTCCATTAATTACATGCAAAGATGAATGCTTGTTTAGAGGATTAATAAAATGTTGATTAATATGTCAAGTAATAGTCATAAAAAAGTAAATATTTAATAATTTAGATATTCTAATATGAAACACCTTTCTTTACCAAACAGAAAAAATTGAGCTATTCAAAATAAGCAAACAGAAATTAGTTTGATTTAACTATTCCATGTTATATACATGTATCAAAATATCACATTGTTTCCCATAAAGCTATGCAAATAGGATTTATCAATTAAAATTTTTAAAAAATTGAAAACAATAAGCAAATGAAAAACTTAGTTACTTAAAATTATACAAAGTTGAAGATTATTCTACAATGATTTTATAATATCACAAATCTTTCTTCAATCTAAGCCTAAATAATTGCTATTTGTGTTTAAAAATTTTGTTTTAAATTAACTTTAAAGTACCTGTTCCAATGTTGCTTGAGAAAAGCTATATTCCTCAATGGCAAAAGTATGTTTAGCTATTAAAATATAAAAATAGAATTTTAATTATCAATATTTTAAAAGGATAAAATGGATATCACTATCAAGACAGCTAACGATCTATTTTAAAAACTCATGTAAAACAACTTATGTAAAATTGAAGAAGCCAAAAGCTGTTACTTTCCTTTCAGTCTTACTTCCTTTCTCTTCCCCGTGCCAGTTCCTCTATAACCCTAGGCACTTCATGTTTGTTACTTGTCTTATTTCACCTTTTCTAATCTCCTCCTTCCTTCCTGTATCCCTTCCTCTTTATTCCTTTCCTTCATATTTGCTTTTGATATCTGCTATCTCCCATTCCCAAACTCCACTGTAACCTGCTCTCCCTTCTGGTACTAGATTCTGAATATTATTCCTATCTCCATAAACTTGGTGTTCGGTACTAAAGATTGAACTCAGGGGCATGTAACAACAGAGTCACACCACCAGCCCTTTTAAAAAATATTTTATGTTGAGACAGGGTCTGACTGAGTTGCTTAGGGCTTCACTAAATTGCTGAGGCTGGCTTTGAACGTGCAATCCTCCTGCCTCAGCCTCTCAAGCTGTTGGGATTACCAGTGTGTGCCATCACACCTGGCCCCATAAGCTTTTCTATATTTCAGATTCTTTTGCAATCTAATCTGCCATATCTGCTACTATATTCATTTCTTTAATTCTCCCTAAGTACTTCTGGTGCTTTTTTTTTAATCATAAAAAAATCACCAGAAAAACAGAAACTTTACCTTTATACTCTGAGGCTAAAAAACATTAATCCATAGATGTTATATGGGGTATAAGGAAATCTTTTTTTGTATTCACATGAGAATAACTACAAAAATCCTATTATTTATCTTGAAAGATATTAATAATAACTCTTACTCCTAGGTTATTCCACAGCTTGTAAGTGCTGTAAATGAACTAACCTGTGAACATTTGCCCAATCCAGGGCATTCAGCCCCTTTACTGCCACAGCACATATTTATTCTACTTTCACTTATTTTTTAAATGCACCAATTCAATCCCCAGTACCACACACAAATACACACACAAAGGTCTGAAAATAAAGACAGTCAAAATACAGGGGTTTTGTTTGTTTGTTTTGTTTTGTTTTTTTTTAAGAGTCTAGATTCTTTCAATAAGCTTCTTGAAAACTTTGGGGAATGTCAACCCTTCTGCACTATGAATTCTCCCGTCATCTCCTGCTGCCACTGGAGTACTAATGCCACAACTGTGTCCATGGACCAGTAGGAAGTAAGGATGCAAGAAATACGATGCCTCTGGATGCTGACAGTATCACTGAGAGATAAGCTAGTTGATCATTTATACAGATGTGATGGGATAAGCTATGCTGGTTGGTGTCCATTAAAGATTCTAAAAGGTTCATGCTATGATATAGTTGTTCTACAAAACCCCTAAAGCACTTATATTTATCTATATCTTACATTACATGAATAAAAGGTTATGTTCTTATTTGCCATAGTTTCAACAATAAATTGTCTCCAGTTCTAAACTTTTTAAACAAAATTCTTGCATAATTTGAGAGCTACCTTATAAAATTTTTCAAATACTACTTACTTTCTTCCAGCTTAGAAAAAGATTGTGAAAGAGACTGAACATCTTCCTTGGGAATTTTATAAGCCAGAATAGAAGAAAAACTGAAAACAAAGACAAAATACAGAAAAACTAAAAAGTTACTACAATTGTGCTCTAATGCTCAAGTTTAAAAATTCTTTATATTCAGTATTAAACTCTAATAATTTTCTTTGAAATTTATTTGAATAAAAATTGTTTGAAATGATAAAATAACTTCATGCATAGTAAAATAATTATGACTACTACTAAATAAGAACTTTAAAATTTTTAAATACTATTAAATATTGAAAGACATTATACTGAACAGACATAAAATTCCATCAGATTTTATTAGTCCAGTACTGGTGATAATACAGGCTTGTTAATGTAAGATACATAGAAAGACAGATATAATCAATGACTAAAGATTTTTTTGCTAATCCTTAATATAACCTTTTTATGATTATTGCACTATAAAGAAATATATCTATGTTAAAAAATTTTTTACCTTTCCTGACGGCTTGCATTTGGGAAAATATACTGAATTTCTCTGTGAAGGCGGTCTATTTCTAGATTTTCTATCCAGTCTTTTAATTTAATTTCCAAAAAGTAGCCTTTTCCAAATTTACTCTTTAAATGTTGTACCGTCCCAATACATCTAAAGTAATTTTAAAAGAAAGAACATAAATAAAATGTCTTGACAATTTCAAAGAATGATTGCTCACTTAAATCTTTATTTTTTTGAATAAAATTATGCTGGAGTACTTTTACATTTACAGGAAATGAAAACTGCAAAGACAAAAAATACAGTATCCCCTTACAGTCCTTCATCCAGTTTCAGCTGCCCTGATATTTTCATCTTATTTCCCATGGTACATTTGTCCAAACCAAGAAATCACACTGTTACACTAGCATAAACTGAACTCCAGACTTCATCTGGATTTTACCAATTTTCTACTAGTGTCTGTTTTAGTTATGGGACTCTGTTCCACAACGCACTCAACCGTCATGTCTCCTTAGTCTCCAATGGTCAGTGGCAATTTCTTATTCTTGCCTTCTTTTTCATGATTTGGATTGTTTTGACAAGTACTGTTCAGATGTTTTTTGTTAGAATATCCTTCAGTTTGAATTGCCTGATAATTTTCTCATGATGAGATTAGAATGTTGGGTTTTGGACATAATACCACACAGTTGAAGTGTCCTTCACATCACATCATATCACATCAGGGGTACCTGAAATCTGTGCTTAGTTAAGGTATACGTCAGGTTTCTCAACTGTCAAGTTTCTATTTTTCCCTTTCCATATTTTATTTTTCAGAAGAGACTAGCTAAATCCAGCCTAAACTTGGGTGTGGGGTAGGGGAATATTTAGCTCCCTTTTTTCAAGAGGTTAACATCTGCCTATGTTGTTTGGAATCATTCCATAAGTAATATTTTCTTCTTTACCCACATTCACTTATTCAATTATTTATTTATGTAAGTATTAACTCAGATATTTATTTTATACTGTTATAATCCAATATAATGTGGAAGAATTTGTTAAAGCAACTAGTATCATTCCTGAAAATAACATTTGAAGCTACTGAATAATTAAGCCCATTCCAAATGCAAGTAGTCAGTCATATTGGGTGGGGGAAAGTAATAACATTTTCAAGTAATTCTATAGAAAATTCAAAAATTCAAACAAAGAAATATTTTTAACATTTAAACTAATGCATCCGACAATAAATTTTTGAAAGAATGACATTCAAAATCCACCGCCCAACTCTCTTTTTCCAAAAGGCCTACTTTATAGACATGTACCTTAACTGGCCAGACACCATAATAGCCACTCGATCACAGACAGCTTCTGCCTCCTCCATGTAATGAGTGGTCAGAATTGCAGCCCGCTTTTTGTTTTTAAATGCAGTTCGGATTGCTCGCCTATAAAACACAAATAAAATACAAAGAGGAATATCCGTTAGCGAAAACAATGGGTATTTCAATCTAACTATTTGGTTACTTTGGTTAATTAAAACTTGTCAAATATCAATTGCTGTTGTTATTATTTTCTGCCCAACTATGATGTATTCTAATTTATTTTCGCTTGGTTTTGAAAACATATCAGATGGAGAGAAATTTCATGATTTCAAATGTTTATGTGAGATAAAAGTTTAATAACGGGGCTGGGGCAGTAGCTCAGTGGCAGAGCGCTTGCCTAGCATGCGTAAGGCACAGGGTTCAATCTTTAGCACCACATAAAAATAAATAAATAAAATAAAGGTATTGTGTCCATCTACAACTAAAAAAAAAGTTTAATACCAATTAATTCTAAAAATTGATGCCTTTTCACGTTTTAAGAAAAGTAATCATAGAACCCAAACATATTTTATAAATATGGAAATCAAGGTTCAGAGAATTATTCAGCTAATTACTACTTTAAATTATCAGGCAGAGTTACAACATAAATTGAAGACAACCTGTTATTAGAGTGATAACTTAATGTTACATGATTAGGAAAAACCCTTCCACAAACTATTTAAATAGCAGAATAGTTTATTTTAATAATTACTCATATACTTATTTCTGTTCTGGGATATATAAAATATTATACTTCATGAAAAATGAGATAAAATTTTAAAAGAATAAGGTGATCTCTGGAAATCTAAATATTTAACTTTTATTATTTACATAGGATTTTAAATTAAGATGTACATATAACTACTATTATAACTAAAAGTCACAGTAAAAGAAACTACTTTTTCCCCTCAAGCATCAGGCAGTACGGTGTGTCTCAAGTGTTGTTCATGTCGTACTCACCACATGTGCTGTTTGGCTTTGGGATCCATACCTGTGGATGGTTCATCTAGCAGAGTAATCAGAGGATTCCCCAGCATACTTAGAGCAAAACATAACTAGATGGAAAAAAAAAAAAGAGGAGGTAGACTACTAAGGCTTCACTGAGAAATTTTGTCAAGATAGCAAAGGGCATGGGCACTAAACTATCAATAACAGATATATGCATTGTTTCATCAAAGTACCTTTCTCTTGATTCCTGCAGGTAGTTTCTTTATAGTTTTCTGAAGATGCTCTTTTAAATCAAGGGCATTTGTTATTCTGAAAAATGGACAATATCAATTGAGTGTACCAAGATATGAATAAATAAATATAAATTGTATGTGCTCACAGACGTTTTCTCTAAAAGCTAACTCAATTGAAGCTTAGTATAATTAAGAACAAAAATATTCAATTTACTTCATTTTAAGCAAATTAATGTCTTAATAAAATGATTCACTTTAAATAAAAATTTTCATGACATTTATAGGTATATTCATTCTGTTAGAAAATGTGCCTTTTATTTTCATATCTATCACAATTTTGTAAAGAAAACATGAACAAGTAATTATCATTTTCTGTGAAAACAATGATCCACAGAATTGCTTGTTAGCACATTTTAAAAATGTGAAATATAAATCTCCCCAAGTTCAAAAGAAACCTAAGGACATTTTACCGATTTATTATTTCTTTCATGTCACTTGCACTCATTCCTTTTACAGCTCCATAAATTTCAAAATGTTCTTGTAATGTAATATCTGGCCACAGTGGGTTTATCTGAGGACAGTAACCCATATACTTAATAGAGTCATCGTCTTCAGTTGTGTCTGGAGTATGATCTCCTAGAAATACCTACAGAAATACAAACCAATTTTTAGTAAGTATTTTTTGGTTGGTATCTATTGTGAAGGAAATGAAAGTAGATTGTTTCAAATCCCTTGCTATGACCAGAGTAACACAGGGTTAGATTTTTACTGGCTTTTGATGATGGAAGGACATGCATAACTACGATGAATGCTAGTGATGTGGCCAAAAAGGTGATTACACTGCATAGCCAGGTAGGAAAGCAAGCCACAATTTTAACTAGGACAATCAGGGGGCCTCATTGGAGGGTAATATTTGAGCTAAATTAATTCAGCAGTTTGAATTTGTGGGAGATAAGGTACGGCCAACATAGAAAATAGCTTAGGTAAAAACCCAAAGAGAAGAGTACCTGGGGGCCAGGGTTGTGGCTCAGTGGTAGAGCGCTTGCCTAGCACATGAGGTACTGGGTTCAATCCTCAGCACCGCATAAAAATAAATAAATATAAGAAAGGTACTGTGTCCATTTACATCTAAATATATGTACACACACGCGTGTGTGCGCGTGGACACACACACACATATTTTTTTAAAGAAGTATACTTGGTATTTTCCAGGAAAGCAATGAATTAATTAATGTAGCGCATGTGAAGTGAGCAAGTAGAAAAGAAATAGGAAATGGGAGCAGGATAGTATTGTGAAGTTTCTACTAAGTGGTGAATGACTTGCTTATAAGTAAAGACTAAACAATGGCAGAGGCAAGACTACTAGGCTCCATATCTCCTGAAATTAATAAAACTATCTTCCATTAAGTAGATAAATTGCCCATGCATGTAATAATTATAAAAGCAGAAATACCATATATGCATGTCTGCATCTAAGTATTAAAAATTTCACCAATTTCATCAAAATCCTAATTTGTCATTAATTAACTGATCTTAATTAAAAATAAAAATCCTACTTGACAAATTCCATACCCTTGATACATACCTGGCCTGAAGTTGGTTCAATATCACCAACCAGAATATTAATAACTGTGCTTTTTCCTGCACCATTTGGACCCAGGAGTCCCAAGATCTCCCCTACAACAATTGAAAGAAAAAAAATCATCATATTGAAATGATACTGAAAATAGAAACTACTCTTCAAGAAAAGATATTTAAGGAAAAATAATTAAAAATACCAACCTTTTTTCACAGAGAAAGAAATGTATTTAGCTGCTACTTTCTTTACTTTTCTTGAATGAAGAAAATCTCTCTTGTCATCATATTCTTTATGTAAATTGCTGACCATAATGGCTGGTTTCTAATAAGGAAAACGGGATTCAAAAAGTGAGTTATAAAACAGATGTGTCATTTCATTTCATGACAGGCTGCACTATCCCTTATGCCCATATTATAAGAAAAATTTGCTAATAAGTATGCATTATGGGTAGTATACAAGTAAACTTCCACTCATGACTGAAATCATGGCTTATTCAAAACATAGTTGACAAAAATATTTTTTCCATGAAAAACTTTTTTCAGACTGATTCATATTCAAAAAAACATTTTTCAGATTAAATTCTACACATTGGTAATTTACATTTCACCTTTAATGTGACTTAGGCATAAAGTCTAAATTACCTCCTCACAACACTGGCAACTCATCAGCTCTTTGACCTTTAGCCTCTCAGCCTTGACATCTTCATCTTCATCCTCATTGCTTGGTGGTTCTGGAAACTTCCTAGTTTTGGACTTTGTTGACAGAGTCCTAAGAGTATAAATAGAGTAAATTTTCAAATAATTAAGATACTAAGAAATTTTGGCACTACCCTGAGAAAAGATTTTTCTTTTTTAAAAGTACACTATCATGAAATCTAGGATTATTTCTGAAAGCTTCAATTGCAAGTATATTTTAAAAAAACAAGCACATTTTTCATTGATGGCTGGCATTTAAATAATATTATCTAGATCAATTCATTTATCCATTCAACATTATTATTTATGACTAGTATGTGTCAGGTATTCTCTACAAGGGGATGAAAAAACATGAACCCTTCCCTCAGAGCTTAGGTATAAGTGAAACTGCTCAAAAGAGTAGACAGAGAGGGCTGAAGTCAGAAGCCACAGAAACAGCACTCATGTGGGTAGAGAGAGGAAGAAGTGGTTACAAAGGAAATTTTGAACAGGAAGAAAGATAAAGGGGCAAACAGGTGATGCCAACATGGAAAACAGACAAATATGAGAGGTGGGGAAACGTCAATAATGTTAAAGGCTACAGACAAATAAGTTGGGCCTACCAAACAAGACAATGATAAAACCATTAGTTGCCTAACTAGAAATTTTGAAAAAAGAAAATCAATGAAGAGGTTAAGGAGAAAATCAGATTGTAGGAAGTTAAGGAGTGAATGGGAAGTCAAACCTGAAGATGGAAGATTTCCGGCTATGAAAAGAAAGAGATTATAGCGAAAGAGCTAGAGATGGATTTATATTCAAATGAGATACACAGGTTCTTCTATATGGGAGAAAGGCAACATGTGCTCCCTAAAGATTCAGAAGTAAAAAATATAGAAAGAGAAAAGAAAACTGATGGAAATACATTCATAAGTATTTGAACTAAATGAAAATTTGGATAATAGGAGGGGCACTTTTTCCTCTGGGATAGAAAAGGCAAAAATGATAGCAAATGTGTAATTTTATAATTTATAAATTTAAAGAATTTTATAATTAAGTGCTGCTTTCTGAGATGGCAAGATTTCACCTGGGAAATAAGAAGTGTAATGATTATGAAGAATACAAAGAAAGCTTGGGGTAACTGAAGTGACAGAGGTAAGAAGGTATTAACTAGGAAAATGTGATGTATTATCCAACTGTCAGAACAGAGCTGAGTTTATGTGGAATGAAAATGGAGTGCTATTAAGCTGTTCTTTTATTTTCCTTTAGCATATACCAACAATTATGATTCTTAGTGGACAGATCAAAGAGACAGATGACAAAGGTGCTGAGAGGGGGCTAAAGTGATGAACCGAGTGAGCAACACAGGCGAGCGGGAAAAGAAACAGGACTAGCTGGTACGTGGGGAGAAGAGCAAAACCTCAAGGCACGACACCACCGGAGGAAAGGTCCAACAGGACCAATAAGATGAAAGAGGCGGGAAGATGAAAAGTCACTGGCAGAGCTGGACGCTGAAGCTCAGGCGTTCCCAGGTGCAGTAAGGAACAGTGACAGCATGGCTGTGGTGTAAAGAACCAAGTGACAAGAACAGAAGCAGCAGTGCTAGTGGCTGGTTTGAAGAAACTGAGTGGGTAGGGTATTAGAAAGATGGAATATGTGGATGCTGAAGTCTTATCCTCGTTTCAGCAGGAACAAAGGAGAAGAGGAGGAAGAAGAACGATAGTCCTCAATGGATGAGAGACTGGCCAATGGTTAATGACCATTACACATCGATCTACACTGTCTAGTTTTTATGTACAATAATAATTGTACATAAGCAAAATAAACATGTGAAAAATAAAATAAATAATAATTGTACATACAGCAAATAAACATGTGAGAGCTATAAAAAAGAAATTCAGAACTAATTTAGTACTAATAGATATATTTCAATAAAAAATTCTTTAAATTTGAAATAATCTGTGGGGAAAATATTTACAAATCACACAGTTGGATAAGGAATTTGTATCTAGATAGACGAACAGAACTCAATAACTTAGTTTTTAAGATGTGCAGAGAATCTGAATAGACATTTCTCAGAAGACCTATAAATGACAACAAACACATGAAAAGATTTTCAACATTAAGAATCATAAGTGAAATGCAAATCGAAACCACAAGACACTGTGGTGTAGACACCCACTAGATGACTAAAAAAAAAAAGAATTGACAAGGGCATAGAGAAAACAGAACCTTCATACATTCCTAGCAGTAACATAAAACAGCATTACCATATTGGAACAATCTAGCAATTTCTCAAACTGCTAAATACTGAGTTACTCCACATGACCCAGCAATTTCATTTTCAGGTATCCATCTAAGAGATATGAAAATACATGTTCACACAAACACTTGTACACAAATGTTCACAGCAATATCATTTATAAGAGTAAAAAAAATGGAAATAGTGCACTTGAAAACATAAGTATAAAAGTGTGGTATATGTAATATAATGTTACTCAACAAAAATAGGTAATAAAGTCATGCTAAATGCTACATGACTAATCCTCCAAACATTATGCTAATTGTAAAACTGTATGCTCAATACTAACTTATTATCTAAATCCTAAGAATTTTATAAAGGTGCTTTCTGGTGAATCAGGATTTCCCAACATTAAAATAGTGTGCCTGCTATGGTGAAAGTAAATAAGTATGAAAACTAATACATTTAATGTACTTAAGAGAATCATTGGTCTTTTTTGGCTTAAGTTTTTCAAAATGTATTTCATTATTTCTTTTCTCAAAAATGTTTTAAAATTGTAGGAGCACTCCCCAATCCTTCAACCCCTCCCTTCCCTCTTTTCCCATTCTATGGTGATGAAACCCATGCCCAGCAGAGTGTGCCTCATTGGTTGTAACCTTGGGGCCGTGATTGGTCCGAGGACCCCTATATAAGCCTCTGTACTTCCTGGATTAAATGGGTTCTGCATCTCACTCAGGCAGAGCAGTCTTACCTACCCCCGGAGTCTGGGTGGAGTGACTCCACGGACCGTCACCCCTAACCTCGTCCCGTGAAACCCCTTTTCATCTCTCGGGACCCCAATTCTCCAGGAGACCCAGGAGGCATGACTTCAAACAATATAAAATGTACTATATAAATATTTAAAATACTAGGCATGCAGTAAGCACAATGGGAAGGGCATACACAACAATTCTAACTGTACACATTAATGTTAATTTTGCAAAAATAAGTATAGAAGAGTAAAAGGAAAAGAAAGAAAAATATGCTGAAAGAAGCCAGACCAAAAGAGACTAAATGTTATGTAAATCCAGTTATATAATAAAATGTTTCCAACAGGCAAACCTCAGAGACAGAAAGTAGCTTAGTGATTACCTAGAGCTAGAGGCATGGGAGGAAGACAGGAAAGCAACTGCTAATCCCTTAATGGGTACAAAGATTGTTTTTGGAGTGTTGGAACTGTTTCAAAATTATGTTATGGTGATGGCTGCACAATTTTATAAACATACTAGAAATGTTAAAAACTTAAATACAAAAATTAACTGACCTGAAAAAGGGATCCTTTCTTACTGATCTGCCTCCATGCTTTTTCTCATAGTATTGTAAGAGGAAAATCCATAATACACACTGCAAGTAAGGCTAAAAGAAGAACATGGAACAGCGTGGGATTCAATCTGATGGAGTAATTGTTTTTTTCCTTTGCCAACAGAACCAAGACCATATGCACCAGATTCCTTAACAACACACACACACACACAAAATCAGGCACAGGGCTGGGATTGTAGCTCAGCGGTAGAGCGCTTGCCTCGCATGCGTGAGGCCCTGGGTTCGATCCTCAGCACCACATACAAAGCAATAAAATAAAGACATTGTGTCCGTCTACAACTAAAAAAAAAATATATTAAAAAAAAAAAAATCAGGCACAGGGGCACACGCCTGTAATCCTACAGTGGCCCAGTGGCTTGGGAGTCCGAGGCAGGAGGGTTGCAAGTTCAAAGCCAGCCTCAGCAAATTCGAGGTAATAAGCAGTTCAGTGAGACTCTGTCTCTAAATAAAATATAAAAATAGGGCAGAGGATGTGGCTCAGTGGTGGAGTGCCCCTGAGTTCAATCCCCAGCACCCTGTCAAAATAAAAATTACAACTTTATTGTGCTTGTCATGATCAAAATAATTAAAAATAAGGTTTTTCTGTTGCTGTTGTTGGTTGGTGCTAAGGACTGAACCCAAGGCCTTGCATATGCCAGACACATGCTCTCACACTGAGTACAGCCTTTCCCTAAATTTTAACACAAACTAAAGCTGAGTCTCTTGTTTTTGGGGGGCAGGGGATGCTAGGGTTTGAACTCAGGGGCACTTGACCACTGAGCCACATCCCCAGCCCTATTTTGTATCTATTTTATATTTTATTTAGAGACAGGGTCTCACTGAGTTGCTTAGTGCCTTGCTTTTGCTGAGGCTGGCTTTGAATTTGCAATCCTCCTGCCTCAACCTCCCAAGATTATAGGTGTGCACCACTGCCCCCGGCCAGAATCACTTTAAGTAAAATAATTTTTCACATATTTTTCTACCTCTGTAATGCTCATTTACTGTTGGTTTCACAAAATATAATCAAACACAAACTTTGTTTTTGCTTTTAAGAGAGCTGTTACTATAATTAGAATAAGGTGAAAAAGCTAAGTATATTAAAGGGGACAGTCAGTAAATGAAAGCTATTACCACTGAAGAGCAGATTGGCTAGCATTAGCACACTTGACTTCCTGTGCACCTTGTTTTTTATGCAACAAGATAAAAATTAAACATAGTTAATTTACAAAGATGGAAAGTACATAATACTGAGAAAATGGACTTCTAAAATTTGGTTCTTATGCCAGGCACAGTGGCATACATTTGTAACCCAGTACATTCATAATCCAGCAGCTGAGGAGGCTGAGACAGGAGAATCGCCAAGTTCAAGGCCAACGTAAGCAACTTAGCAAGGCCTTGAGCAACTTAGTGAGACCCCGTATCAAAACAGAAACTAAAAAGGGCTGGGGATGTAGTTCAGTAGTAAAGTACCCTTGGATTAAAATCTCCAGTACAAAACAAAAACAAAACAAAAAACAGTTAAAACCAGACCACTAAGCCATTGTTAAGGTAACAAACTGACACATAGAAACAGAAACACTTCTGTTATTTCTTACCATTATAACAGCCACTAAAAGCCTGTCCCACGGATTATAGGTATTCTCATTTTTTTGTAAATTCTTCCAAGAAACCTAAGACAAAATGTTTTTAAAAATGTATATTCTGTATATGTAATAATATTTGAACTACAATTTTTTAAAAAAACAATTTGTTCAGCAAATCTTTATTCTTTATAAATAAGTTAGCTATTCATATTCACAGCCTATGCTCTGTACCTAAAATCTTCCTTGACCCAAAATATTTCTGAGTAGGCATAAATTAAATACTAAGGTTAAAAGAGTGGTAGTAGGGTATAGAATTAATAGTAATTCTAAATCAAGAATTCATAGTTTTTTTTAATAAATTGAAAAGTCTTTCAATTATTCAGACTTAAAAAAAACTAATATGCTTTTGGAGAAAATCTCAACACTTTATTTTTTCTCATCCTTTTGTAGTATAATATGCTACTTAATCATTGAAAAACTCCTAAAAACAAACACTGACTAAAACCAGATCTCATTTCAAATTATGTACATTATTTTGAGCATCAAAGAACATGCAATGGGCACAGTCCTTCTCCTCTGACAATTTACAATTAGACATGCTTAAAAATTTCATACTTCATTTCAAATTGCTGCATATAACATTTGATTAAATAGTAGCAGTTAACCTGATGTATCTTGCTATTTTTAGTATAAGAGCTAAGATCCCAAAGATTAGGCAATATATATTTATATTTTTAAAATATTAAAATATCTAACAGACTTACCTTTATGAAAGATATCAGGCAACCTAGAAGTGGATAGATTGGAACGGCTATGCAAAAGGCATAATGAAAAACAGCTGTAACTCTGTATCCCATAAAGAAAGTAATTTCAGTGATTGCAATACAAGCTAATGCTGTCTGAAGAAAAAAAAATGAGAAAACAAGTGACAAGGTGTTTAAATCTTCCATACAAACGTACTTATAGATGGGTGCCTTAGTACATTAACCGTTTTCAATCCTTTAATAAATCATGGAGCCATAGGTGACACTAAGCCAAGAAGCATCAATATGCTGATACCAGTTGCTGTAGCTGGTATCTTTGCCATACTAGTTGTTAAATGCTTTTAATACCATCTTTTCGTGGAATAGATGATATGGAAGATAAATATACAGGCAAAAAAGAAGCGTCCAGTTCTCTATCTAGATAAATTCTGGCCTTAAAAAAGACATGATATTTTTTGGTATAATCATGAAAGAATGTATTACTTTTAAATAAACTGCTACAAAAAATTTAAAAATATAAAGTGTGACTTACCACGGAATAGATAAATGACCAAAATTCTTTGGTATTTATAATTTTCTTATAGGTAAAAGAAGCAACATACGTAAACAGAATAACTGATGGAACATAACCAATGAGACAAAAAACCTGCAAACCAGAAATGTTTATGTTTACGTAAAACTATGAATAGCCAGTAATACATATGATGTAAAATACCATAATCATACTAAAAGATTAATAATTATTCTTCAAATTTTATTCAGCAAATCATTCCCAAAACTGAAAGTGTGTGACTTATATGAAGAGTTATCCATAATTTCTACTAAATCAATAAAAAATATGCTTTTAATTTATTGCTAACACAATCCTGAACAATCATTTAAACTGAACACCACTTAGAGTTTTTTATACTAAGTAAAATGCTGTCTTTTATTATTTTATTAGAGGGAGCAAATATAGCTGGTTACAACTTTACTTCTCTCAGTCAGCTACTAGCTACTATTTAATACTGCACTTAATAAATTAACGTGTTTTAAGAAAAAACATTATTTTACATGGCAGAAATTCATATATAAGGCTAGCAGGATCTCTGGTTAAAAAAAATCTTTACTTCTAATACCAACTTCATCTCACTATTTCCCCTATTTCCTAATAAAAACCATTTAATGGAAAGATCTATTAATAGTCATTTACATGTGAACATGAATGGGAATCAAGAGTTTTCCTTTATATTTTAAGTCATATTCTAAATTTTGGAATAAAAGAGCTTTCTCCTTGTGAAATTATGGTCTGGCATAAGAACAAACAAGAAAAACACTTTACAGAAGGAACACATTTAAATATTCCAGATTACACAAAGTATGTTGTCTGTGTAAAAGGTCACTTGGATCTCAAGAAATTATTTTAAAATGGTGGTTAAGTTATTATTTTTAAAAATCACCTGTAGTAATACAAATTGAATTGATTAAATATATCATATACAATAATTAAACACTGGCTCCATTTTCTTCTTTAAAAAAACTAATTTCCACGTTACTCAACCAGATAGCTGTCATGTGTATAAATAATTTTTTAAAATAACACTTTATCTATAAGTAGCATGAGAACAATTGATGTTAACTTACCACAGCAAGGAACTTTACAGCATAAAAATATAATTCATAATGAAAGGCAAATAAGCTTCCAAGCATTAAAGAAAGAACAACAAAAAGTAAAGGAATATCAATAATAGCTTGTCCAATCCAATATGCAGATGGCAAAAGACCTGAAAGTTTAAGTTGAGTATAAGCTTTAATCTAAAAAGAAAGAAGAGAAAGTTTTATTGTAATTTCATTTTACAAACAAAAACTAAAAAATTATCGCAGAACTTCTAAATTTATATCAAGACAAAAAAGTCATATTCCAGGCCTACAGGTAAGAAAAGTACTCTTGACATTAAATATAGAGTCCATTTAACCCTTAATTTGGCTCATTATTTGTGAAATGTAATAACTTCAATGAGATTTTTAAGAATCAGAATAAAACAAAGCAAAAAATGTCACATCATGGGAGTTATGGCTGTGCAGTGAGAAGCCAAAACACTTGCTTCTGAAAATTTGTGGAAATGGATGAAAATCTTTGTGTAAACAGGAAAAGGATTCCCATTTTTAAAAACTGACCTTTAATAAAAAACACAACTGCCAAATACCCTCTGGATTTGCATAGACTTCAGATTAAGTGTTTAACTTTGTACACAGAAAATTTGAGTCTTACATTAAGATGGTGTTAGTACATAATTGTAAGGTGCTATTACTAATACAAGTAAATACCATTTTCACATATGAGGATAATTTTCCTCTCGCGTTCTCACTGCTTAATTTTTTTAGATTTTTCACAAATTCAAATACCTAACAATCTTATTCATTTGATTTTTATCATCTATAAAAATATCTATCCCTAATAATTAATATATTATATGAACAGGCCAAAGAGTAAGACAAGGGAACCAAAAAATATAAAGATCAGTTAAAGAGGAAAAGGGTAGATACAGCTCAGAGGTAGAGTGCTTGCTTAGCATTTGTGAAGCCATGGGTTCAATCCCCAGTACACATACACATAAGAAGAGGAAAAATGGACAAATTTTATCTTCAATAAATTAGGAGTAAATTAAATTATAGGAGTACATTAAAATGTAAATATAAAAACATAGGAAAAGTCAAATACAACCATTTTGTGCAATTCTAACTTTTGTCATTCGTATTAATTGGTTGGAATATAAAAAGGGATATCCACTTTGGAAAATAATTTGGTTATGTCTAATGAAATTAAACATCATAATACAATCTTTTGGGCATTTATTCTAGAGAAATTAAAACATGTTCACATACAGACCTACATGTAAATGTTCATTAGCAACTTTATTCAAAGAGTGAAAACTGGAACATTTCAGATGTGGAATACTAAGCAATACGAAGGTATGGACTATTGATACATACACATTTGGTGAACTTCAAAAAGCACTCAGAGTTACGCTGAGTGATAAAAGCCAATTCAAAAAGAATCATACTGTGATTCCATTTATACATTCTTGAAATATCAAAATTATAAACACAGAGAACTGACAAATGATTGCCAGAGGACACAGGGGGAATGCAGGGAGGAGGTATGTGACTAGAAAAGAGCAACAGGCATAATCTCTGTACCTTGACTTGAACAATTTCAATACTTATGAAATTTTACTATAGATTTTCAGGATGTTATCATTGAGAGAAAATGAATAGAGAGTACACAGGATCTCAGTGTATCATTTGTTAAAAATGAAAATGAATCTATAATTATTAAAAAAAATTTAAAGTTTAAAAACATTAAGTTGTGCTAGGTACATTGGTTCATGTCTATAATGCCAGCTATTCAGCAGGCTGAGGCACGAGGATCCTAAGTTCCAGGCCAGCCTGGATGATTTAGCAAGACTCTTATCTCAAAATAAAATACAAAGGGGTGGGGATATGGCTCGGGGTAAAGCGTTTACCCAGCATGTGCAAGGTCCTGGCTTCAATACCCAGAACAAAATTATAAGAAAAAGAAAAAGAAAGAAAGAAAGGAAAGAAAGGCAAGAAGGAAAAGGAAGAAGGAAGGAAGGAAGGAAGGAAAGAAAGAAGGAAGGAAGGAAGGAAGGAAGGAAGGAAGGAAGGAAGGAAGGAAGGAAGGACGGACGGATGAACGAATGAACTCAAAGTCAAGGGTCAAATGTTCTCTTTCCTATGTGAAAACTAGAAAGAAAAAAGGAATAATAAAAGGGGATCTGGTAAAACAGAAGGGAGAACAGTAGAGCAGGAGCAGGGCACCAAGGGTGAGGGAGGAGGGGAGGCAAAAGGAAAGAACTGGGGAATAACTTGGCCAAATTATGCCACGTGTATGTATGAACGTATCACGATGCATTCCAATTTGATATCTGACCATAATGTACCAATTAAATGAATAATAGATGGAAGACAAATAGGGAAGAGGAAGGGAATTAAGAGGAAAGAGGAAAAAAGATAAGTCAGAAAAGAGATGGTACTGGGTTTAAAATGAAGAAAAACTATGTTATATGCATTTATGAATATGTCAGAATGAATCCCACACAATAGTGGTGTTATTATAACTACATTGCACTAAAAATAAATTTTTTTAAGAAATGCAACTGTCCAACAAATTTTAGCTTTGAGTGGAAGGGTTATAGATTTTATCTTTGTTAACTTTTCTATATTTTCTAATTAATAAAGGTATATATCATAATATAAACTTGAATATTATTTTTTAAAATTACCTAAAGAATCATGTTATATTAATATTAAATGAATTTCTTTTTAATAAAGTTTTTATTGAAATTTATTAGAATATATTTTTATTAAATTTTTAAAGATGAGTTCAAACTCAGTCATCATAGTCTGTAAACTGATTTATATAAACTTGATTACAAATTAATATCATCCATCAAGAGAACAAGAATTTTTATCAGAGAAGTAAGATACAACTTCAGCACAGAGGAGTTGAAAATTTCAAACAGCCAAAAAACTACACAAGATAGATAGTTGCCTGGTGGACAAGAGAGAAGGGTGCAGAGAAGAAGGTGAAAGAATTCCAAAGAACCTCTGTACACTCAGCAGTTTTTCCTGGGCCTCAGTGATGACAATCAATTTTCACCATTTTTTCATTTAACAAGAATGAAATGCCTTGTGCATTCAACACACAATACTAAAGGTAAAAAGGGAGAGGCAGGGTGGTGTTCTAGTTAGGATTATGAAGATCGCAGCCAGTTTCCACATTCACCATGTAAACAAGCTGAGTCAACCTGAGCAAATTGCATGAACACTACCATCCGTGATTTACTAATTTGTAAAGTAGTAAAATAAAATTCAGCTCAAAACATTGTAAAGATTAGAGGATGCAATTTCGAAAGCGCATAGTGAGTACTTAAGTAACAACTATTATCACAATTATTATAATAATAAATTTATTTATTCTTCACTTATTTACTCCTGAAATAATAATTCTACTTAAAATTTGCAACCATACAAATAGGTTATTTTTTGACAATTCTTATTGGGATACCATACTTACAATTTTTAAAAAATTGAGTCATTACCTTACGATTCTCTGAATTTTCCATGGCAAAATAAGGTGGCATTGCAGTAACAATGATTCCAAGCAAAGCTGCTTGGAAATACAGCTCAATTTTAAAAACTATGTCAGTAATTTCCTGAAAGACATCCACAAAGTAAGAAATGAACTCAGAATCACTTTATACCACCTTATTACATTCTAAAAGAATATCACAAATATCAAAACCTCTGAGGGAACACATTTGGATATCTATCCCAGGCTTAGTCTGCTTGAGAGACTAGGTAGTAGGTTTATTAACAGATAGTGTACTAGTACTAACCCTGCCATTAATTAATCAAATAGCTATATGACTCTGCACAAATCATTGTGCACCCATTTTTTTTTAATCTATAGCACAGAATAATCCGGCATACAAATTAACTTTCATCATTTGATAAAGGTAATAGGTGTGAAAAGAAATTAGCATGTCCACCAGTGGTCCTGTGCAATGCTAAGAAATACATAAGAATGATCTTTGGTGCTCTTCATTGGTTGTGTGGAATGTATGCTAACTGGGATCTTGGTGTTTCTTTCCCCTTTGGGAAAAACTATATCTAAACTCAGCTTTCTATAGAACTAGGAACTTCTCCCAAGCAACAGAGACTTTTAACTCCTACAGACCCCAATGTCCAAGTAGAGTTAGCTAACTTTCCCAGACAGCTCAGTAAAAAGTGTAGATCACCCAGAACCAAAGGTGCTATATCATCCCCCACCTGTAACAAGGCCACATTCCTATCCTTGCTGCTTAACAACATACCCTCATGAGGCAGAGAAAGCACCTTGCACTAGCACAGGATCCACACTGTGTCTATACTGTGGCCCTGGCACACACTCCCTTGGATGATGTGGAAAGAATGCATCACTGTCTTATTGACTCTAGCCTTCCGAATTTTACCATGTAGGAATAAAGCCACTTTCTTAATTCATGCCATGTGACACTGTAGAATTTGCCTCAAACTCATATATAGTATAGTGGAAGGACTGGACAGAATCCATAAATATGTGAACTAAGTAGTACAAGAAGTGGAAATTAATAAGGGGCTGGGATTGTGGCTCAGTGGTAGAGCGCTTGCCTCGCATGCGTGAGGCACTGGGTTCGATCCTCAGCACCACATAAAAAATAAAATAAAATAAAGATATTTGTGTCCATCTACAACTAAAAAAAATACTAAAAAAAGGTGAAAATTAATGATACTATAGTTCTATTCAATCACATAAAACCTGATTAAAGAAGAAAAGAATTTAGAACATAATTAAGACATCTATGAAGAGTAAGCTTTAAAAAGTCCCACTTCTTTCCCCGTGGTTTAAAAAAATGGTATGGTGATATGACCATGTTTGATGAAAAAAGTGTAAGATCCTTTGTAATAGTTCTGGATAAATACATATGCAGTAACATCATAAAAACGTATGGGAATTTCAAATTTTGAATTGTGGTTTACTTCTGTGGAGAGAAGGAAATGAGATTGGGGAGGGAAAACATGGAATCTTAACTGTGTATTAAAAGTTGTATTAATTAAAAACAAGTATGACAAGACTAACATTTGAAACATTTTGGGTGCAGATACAAACCTTTTTGTAGGCTTGAAATACTTCACAATTTAAAAAAAACCCACGGGTGAGATTTATAACTTTGGTAAATTCTATAGTATGTATGTGCTGGTGACTTACAAATATTTACTTCTGTTTCAGACATCTCTCTAGATGCAGATATTCAAAATGCTTACTAAAACTCTCTCAGGAAAATGGCACAAGAACAACCAATTCAGTAGGTTAAAATTGAAATGTTTTTCCATTCCAACAAAACAAAAATCACTCTTCTTCCTGTATTCTCCAAATCTGTGAATACTACTACCAAGTACCACATTATGGAAAAGTGTAAAAATGCAAGACTCACCTTCTCACCTCACAAATGCAATAATAAGCAACAGGGTAAGAACCTTATGCAACTTGTTTTTAACATCCTTCTGGCACTAGAATCTAGAATCTGATGTCTTTTCCGTTCTTCTTCTACATCCCAAACTCCCCACCGAAATCCTTCTTCAACCCTAGTGTCAGTGATATTAGTAAAAATGCAAATTTGACATTTTTCTACATGTCTAAACATAACAAGAGTAGCCACTGGCACATGCCTGTAATCTCAGCAACTGAGGAGGCTGAGGCAGGAAGACCCCAAGTTCAAGACCAGCATCAACAATTTAGCAAGACCTTTACCAACTTAGTGAGTTCTTGCCTCAAAATACAAAGTAAAAAGGGCTGGGGATGTGGCTCAGTGGTGAAGCACCCCTGGGTTCAATCTTTGGTACCAAAAAATAAAAGTACCAAGTTAATCTTCAACATGATTTCAATTTAAGATATCAAGATTATGGCAAATTTTTTTTTTTTTTTTAAATTTTTTTTTTAAGTTGTAGATGGACACAATGTCTTTATTTTATTGCTTTGTATGTGGTGCTGAGGATCGAACCCAGGGCCTCACGCCTGCAAGGCAAGCGCTCTACCGCTGAGCTACAATCCCAGCCCCGAGATTATGGCAAATTAAAAGAAGTCTAGTGTGTGGATTACCTAGCCATGAGCATCTATATAAGTGGATGTGTTATTTCAGGTAAAGAATCTTTGACTTTACAAAGAAGCTAGAATTACATTTAAAAGTATGTCTTCGTTCATAATCCATGTTTTCCTTCCCGTCTATCACAATGTAAGAGGTAACTTGCCTCTGTCCACTCTTGCCATCTTAGATCTAATTTTCCTCTATTTCAAACATTACTCTGTATTTCCCATCAGGATATAAATTAACACAAAGAAATGGAGGAGAGCAGAAGGAAGAAAGAGAGAAAGAGTTCTCTGCCCCACGCCCTGCTCTGCCTCTCTCAACCCTTCACAGCTCAACTGGAAAGCTGTCTCCCCTTGGCCATCTACTTCACATCCTGTTCTCTACAATTTGGATGACATTCCAACCTTCCTTCGACTGAGGCCATCAATGATTTCCTTGTTGATAAAGTCTTGCATCTCCCTCACCTGATACAGTTCACGTCATCGTCCCGCCATCAGTCCGGATGAATAGCCCTGGCACTACAGCACCATGTCCAAGCCAAAGCACGCGGTCACCCTCACGTGCTCTATCTTAACAACCATCAATTCCTGACTTACTTTTCTTTCTGTTGGCACTGGAGATTGCAACCAGGGCTCCTTGTAACCCTCAGGATTGGGGCTGATTGCGGGGGCATGGACCATGTGATTACAGGATTGGAATTTTCAGCCCTACTCCCTATATTTTGGCAGGGGAGAGGGGTTGAAAGTTGAGTTGATCACTAGTGGCCAATGATCTGAGGGACCATGCCTAAGTAATGAAGCTGCCATAGAAACTCAAAAGTAAAGCATCTGATGTCTTGCAAATTGATGAATATATCCATGTGCCAGGAGGGTGGTGCACTGGAACTCTATGGGAATTGTGTATCTCTTGACACAATATTTTAGTATCTAAATTCCAAATAAACAATATTTTTAGGAAATCTTAATTTTTATTCTATGTTTCATGTAAAACATAATAGTGCTCTATAAAAACATCAGTACCAGCCAGGTGCGGTGGCACACACCTGTAATCCCAGTGACTGGGGAGGCTGAGATGGGAAGATCTCGAGTTCAAAGCCAGCCTCAGCAAAAAGTGAGGCACTAAGCAACTTAGTGAGACCCTGTCTCTAAATAAAATACAAAATAGGGCTGGGAATGTGGCTGAGTGATAGAGTGCCCCTGAGTTCAATCCCCAGTACCTATCCACTCCCCCCAAAAAAGCAGTACCAAAACAATCTCCTTGACACTCAAGCAAACTAATCCTGGAGACTTCCAAATCTTGATTTAAACCATCTGCTACTCAAGTTTTAAGGCTAGGAGATATCACAAGATAAATTTCTACAAATTTTCACACACATATACAATACAATTAAGAAATTTTACCTATAGATGTGGTTGCTTACTTGAAAGAATGGGGTACTCCAGATCTGGATGGTTTCAGTCACATTTAAATGATAAAGATAGTAGTTACTAATGATATTCATCAATACAGGTAGAGAATAAACCATAGTACTGTTGAAAACAGCTGTAAAAACATAGTCCTATAATTAAAAAAGAGAGTTATTGCATACTTTATATAAGTGGATAAATTATTGCTATGTGTCAAGCTTTTCTCACCAATTAACCTAATTCTAATTAACTGTACAGAATGGCTGCTTTAACAAATCATAGAAATAACACTCAATGATAGATATAGATAATCCAGGTAGGAATGGGCAGGTATTTTGATATTTTAAATAAAAATGAAATAAAATTCCTTAAACCTTTTCATATCGGTCAGTTGTCACGGCATAAAATATATCCAACTAATGAGGTCAATTTAGCAAATAATTAATTTTAGAAGAACTACTTTAATCCTTTATAACTCTTAAGTGGGTAACATTCACATGCATCACTCTCACCTTTTCTGAATACACCACATTTAAAGCTGCACTATGAGGAGCAGCAGACACATAGTCACTGTCATTAAACATTGTCACCATTATGTTCCGGTAGGCAAAAAAGTTAGTAAGATCACTGATATCTGAGTCTGGTATGAGAGGACAAGCAAATAATAAAGAATCAGTTTAAAGAAGAAACAGCCATAGACATTTAATAACACCGGAAAGATTCCTGCCTTTTTAGAGAACTATTTTATCTTCATTAGCTAAGACATGATTAAGAACATTGACTCTGGAGCCAGTTACCCTGCATTCAAATCCCAATTGTACCACTTGCACTATTTGTTCTTAAAGCAATTTACCAAATGCTTTACCAAACTAAGGTCCAGAGACCTTAGTTTCCTCTTTTGTAAAGTAATAACAAGTATATCACACTCTCATGTCCAGTGGTCATGAGAATCAAAGGACTGAAAATAAGTGTAGGGCGTAGAACAGAACCTGGCACACAGATTTAACTACAAATTTGACCTGACGCTGCTGCTACAATTATTAATAACAATGAAAAGCTACCTATAACGCTCATGTGAAATTTAAACAGTGAAAATAAAAATCTATTTGTTGTCTATCACTATAGGCAACAAGATAACCTGGCTAAGGTTAGAAAGGTATAGGATAGGATATGGCCGCTTCACTCCCTAGGGGATTTTTGTGTGCTCTGGGCAGACAAGTTTTATAAATGTCAATTGATGTCAAATAATTCAAATACTTAATCAGGTCTCTATTTACATTCTCTAGATGACCTGGAACCAAGGGAAAGATTTTAATCCTCTTTGGGGTTCAAATCTATATTGAGATGCCTGATGAATGTAGTAGCACCTACTCTATCATCACAAAAACCAGGATCTAAGGAAGGACAAATATGACTTTGAGAGAAATCCAGATCATCCAAAGCAAAATATCATCCATCTGTAAATGAATAGTGTGATAAGGTGGATCAGATTCAGCACCAAACCAGAGTCATAATGAATGGTGCTTTTAGGTATAAAGTGACACTACCTTTACTCCTAACCTAGTGCTTTTTTTTTTTTTTTAAATATTTATTTTTTAGTTGTAGGTGGACAGAATATCTTTATTTTATTTTTATGTGGTGCTGAGGATCGAACCCAGTGCCTTATGCGTGCTAGGCGAACACGCTACCACTGCGCCACAACCCCAGCCCCCTAACCTAGTGCTTTAATGCACATCTTCTCTGAAGTACATCAGTAGGACTACATATTCTGCAAAGGGAGCTATGCTGTAACTGAAGTAGCTTCAGTAGTTCCACCTGTGCTTTGCAAGGTGAGAAACCATCCAATACAGATATAGACAGTGCCTTGTGATTCCAAAAGGAAAAGGGATTTTATTTTGGATCATTAATAAGACCTAGGAAAATATGGGATGTATAGACAAGGAACTCTCAAATACTAAATGATGACGATCATATAAATAATAATAATGGAAGAATGAAAGAAACAAATCTTGAAAAAACTGGAATTTCTACACATCAGTGAAAATGAACTCAGAACTGAAAGCTAAGTGACAATTTACGATTTCCCAAACTTTAAAAATCTTATTATGAGGCTGCATGCAGTACTGGATGTTAGCTACAGGAAATTTATACTAAAACTAAAAACAATAATTCTGAATGAAAGAAAAAAAATCACAAAAATAACATTTTCTAGTTAAGAATAACTTTATCTTAAATGCATCTTCCCAAGAAAGAATAAAGGTTATGTAGTATACTTAGTACCAGATTATATCAGTTATGGTTTAAAAAGTAATTTATAGTCTTTTCAAGAACCCTAGGACTATAAGCTATCTATGTACATAGGAGATGTTGTAGGGACAATTGACCATGTATGAATGAAATTTGGTATTAGGTTGTCATATTTTGAAGATCAGAATCTTATGTCAGTTTCTTTCTTATTTAAGCTTTGCTCAAGTCCACATTTAAAAAAAAACTTTCATCTTCAACAATTATGAAAGAATACCAATAGCAAATTCAAAAAAATCAACTGTAAGTTTAATATGTTCAATTATACATATTTATATCTAGGTTTATTTGTCTTAGTTTTAACTAATTCTTTAAATAGTCCTCAAAGAATTACTTAACTATAATACATCATTCAGCATCTATAACGTACTTTATTTCACATGGATTCTGTGCAGATCGTGCCTGTACCTTAATTTTATTTCTAAAATCCAAATCTCAACTGATCCACCCCTCAATCCCGTTCCCTGGCCAACACTCATTCACAGACCTTCACACACTCTCACCAGTGGAATTCTGAAGCAGCAGACTTGTTTTGTATTTGTGAGGTTTATCTCCAGGTTTTAGGAAATATAAGTCTGGAACAAGTTTGATGGGAACCACAGCATTTTTAAAAGAGTGATGTACAAAAAACATAAAAAGCTGAACTGCAAAAAAAATTAAAAGCAGAAGCAACCTGAAAGAGGGGAGAAAAAAACAGCTTAACATACATTAATATGTAAATCCATTAAAATCGTCTTTCACATTGGTACTGATTTAAAGCCCAGATGGTTAAAAGGTAATCATCAAAAAACAATAAAACCAAAATAGAACAAGAACAAAGAAAAAAAACTTTAAAGAAATTCTACTAACAAAAATGACCTTATGATGATATTACAGAAAAAGCTAATATTGAATGACAAAATCACAAGTTATAAAAGTAGAGGCAAATAGAGGAGAAATAAGTTATGAAAGTGTATTTTAAACCAGAGTCACCCTTAAATTATTATAGGGTATGTAAACCTGTAATTTTAATTGTTAAAGAATCAGACATTGCCACAAACATTATACTCTATACTCCTGAAGGAACTATTTCCTGCCTTCTCTCTATTCTAGCCATTTACTTTTCATATACTGACAAAAATATTTAAGTATAGGGAAGAAAAGTACAATGAAACTTCGAAATCTTAAAATTTCCATTCTAATCACAATTTAATCACATTAACTGCTATTGTGTCTCTCAGGTGGCAAAGCAAGACATAATGTACTACAATGCCCTCCTACCTGGAAGACAGCTTCTTGTCTGCAAAGCATCTCTACCTTATGCCACTAGTGGCTGGAGAGCTTAGATCATCACAGTTCATTTAGCAACTTATAATTTTTAGATAATTATTTTTAAAATTCTGAAATGAATGTTTGTGTCACCTCAAATTGATATGCTGAAGCTCTATCCCCTGACCTGATGGTATCTGAAGACAGGAACTCTGGAAGGTAATTCAGATTAGATAAAGTCATGAGGGTACATGTCCCTTATGATGGAATTAGTGCCTTATAAAAGAGACACCAGATAGTGTATGCTAATGTGCTCACTTGCTTATTTTCCCCCCTTAATCTCTCCACAAAAAGAAGTCATGTGAGCGCACAGTGAAATGGTGGCCTTCTACAAGGCAAGAAGAGAGTCTTCACCACAGTGGCACTCTGGTCTCAGACTTCCAACCTCCAGAACTGTGAGGAAAAATAAATTTCTGCTTTTTAAGCCACCCAGTCTATGGTTTTTAATGATAACAATCTGAGTTAAGATTCTTATTGTGTTCCCAGGGGTATTTCATGAAAGTGTTGTTCAACTTAATAAACTAAAATGTGCTAATCTAAATAAACATTTTCTTTCAGTAGTAGTAACACAGGAATAAATCAGATACTTGATTTGCTTGGTATAGAATAAATTCATTCAAAAAGGTAAATAAGGTCAGCATATTTCAAACACATAATAATCCTATTCTTGATGATTAAGTTTTATTCCTACTACCTTTTGGATATAACATGATAGGAGTATAGAATATGGAAGGAGTTAATATTATTCCAAATAAGTCAATTTCTAGTACTCTTGAGAGAGGGTGCTGGGAAAGGTTAGAGCTGAGAAGATCTCATTTTGATTCCAGATCTGCCAGTTATATAGCCTTCTTTACACTCCAGTTTCTTTATCTGATAAGTAAGTATAAATTCTTTTACTTTTCCTAAAGGGCTCAGTGGTGTAAGCCTGTAGTCCCAGCACTCAGGAAGCTGAGATGGGAGGATCACTTGGGCCCAGGAGTTTAAGACTCATCTCACACACAAAAAAACACTTTCTGCTATTTACAAAATGGATATAAAAATTAACTAATGGATGAAAAAAAAGAAAAAAAAACATAAATGTAAGATAAAACTGAGGATACAATGAAAGTAATTCGAAGATGATATAATTACAGGGTATTATTTGTTACTTCCTCATTTTATAGATGTGATAATGTTAGTGTTAAAAGAAAAAAAGTAAACCTCTAGAGGTATTTGAAGAAATAATTATAAAGTACAATTTTCTTCTCTGATGTTGTAAAATTATCATTTTAATTTTTCAAAACTATGTCTTACAAATGTCAACAAATAAAAACTTAAGGTGGTAAATTCAATTAATATCCTTAAAAAGACAACTTCTCAGGCAGAAGAATGATAATTAAACTTACACTGATCTCAGTGATTTACTCTCACGTTTCAAGGTAAGAACATGAAACTTTGCTATTGTAGACACTTGCTGTTTCCAAAGGCTCATGGTGCTCACTAGGGAAGCTTTGGTTTCAGAAAGAATAAGTAAGCTCTGTTCCATTTCATCAAAAGATTTTGAATCCATTTCTTCCTCTGGTGGTTGCTGTGTAAATACACTATAATCTATTTACCAAACGAAAAGAAAATTTTAGTATATTTCTTTAAAAAGATGAAAACCTTTTTGAAGTATGTCAATTTAAAGAAGCACACATCTGGCAGTAAAATGGAACGCTCTTATACTCTGGCTCTGTCTATTAAAGCTAAACATCTGTGCTTATCTTATTACCCAGGAAGTCCCCTTTAGGTATAAACCTGACAAAGGTATGTATAGAGGAGTCACCAAAACACACCAAGAAGATTCTTACTAATGTCCTATCCAGAATACCCTAAAACTAGAAAGAAGACAATGTCAATCAACAAGTGAAGGAATAGTTGTAAATCATGCCTTTCACTCCACAGAATGGAGTGAAACAACAAAAGCAAGCAAATGACAGTAAACTTGTGACATGGCTGACTCTTGCAGAAGGGATACTAGTAGAAGAACCAGTTTAAGAATTGATTTCAACTTTTGAACGTCTCTGATTTCAGTAGTTCAAAATTAGACTGTATGCATGCTCATTCTTAAGATTTTAGATAATTGAACTATTATGTGAACTTTTCCTTTCCTGACTACAACTTAACATCAGGCTCCCATCCAACACTTGACTCCTCTCTTTTCTCTCTGACAGTCCCTTCCTGGCTTGGCTTTACTTCTCTATTAGTTTCATACACAGCTGATAGCCAAAATCTGCCCTTCAACTTCATTTTCAGTCTTTGGAGAGTTATGAGTCACATATGTACTTCAATACCATTTCCTAAAGCTCTGTGGAATCACAGCTGGTAATAATCTGATCTGACAGACATAATAAATTCAGTAATGTGAACGAAATATGTCATTTAGATTTACTTTTAATATTTAATATTTACTTGCAATTGCATTTAAACATTATAAATACATTTGGAATAAAAATTTCTTTATGAATTTTATGTTGGAATCCTAAGTAAATATAATGGTATATTAATTTAATGGCAATAAAATGCCACATTAACTGATGATTGCTCATTTTAGATTCAAAAACGCATTCAGGAGTTTAAATGAAGAAAACCACTGATAACTAATGCAAATATTAAAGAGTATATACTAGTTAGGAACTACTTTGGGCAAATATATAAATTTTTAATTTAAATAATAATACAAAAATTAATGAGATTAGACTACATTATATTGATTTTTATATAGTTGTTCAGCATACTAGCATTTATAATATTAATCAAAATTTTTCAGAGCCTTTGTTTCATTTTTAGTTATTGGTCAGACATAAAAACATTCGTAATAAAATACTGGTAAATCACATACAGAAACATATTAAAAAGATAGTGCACCATGATCAGGTGGGGTTCATTCCAGGGATGCAAGGTTAGTTCAACATATGGAAGTCAATAAATGTAAATCACCACATCAAAAGACTTAAAGGCAAGAATCACATAATTATCTCAATAGATGCAGAAAAAGCATTTGACAAAGTACAGCATACATTCATGTTCAAAACACTAGAAAAACTAGGGATAGTACAAACATACTTCAACATTGTAAAAGCTATATATGTTAAACCAAGGCCAACATCATTCTAAATGAAGAAAACTTGAAAGTATTCCCTCTAAAAACTAGAAGAAGACGGAGATGCCCTCTTTCACCATGTCTATTCAATATAGTCCTGGAAACTGTAGCTGGAACAATTAGGCAAAATTAAAGGGATACGAACAGAAAAAAAGAGATCAAACTATTCCTATTGGTTGACAACATGATTCTATATTTAGAAGACCCAAAAAACTGCACCAGAAAACTGCTAGAATTCAAAAACAAATTCAGTGAAGTAGCAAGATAGAATATAAACACCCGTAAATCAACTGTGTCCCTATACATCAATGATGAATCAGCTGAAAGACAAATTAGGAAAATTATTCCACTCACAGTAGCCTCAAAAAAAAAAAAAATTGAGAATCAATCTAACAAAAGACCTCTACAATGAAAACTACAAAACACTAAAAAAAAAAAAATGAAAACCTTAGAAGATGGAAAGATCTCACATGCTCTTGGAATGGCAGAATTAATGTTGTCAAAATGGCCATACTACCAAAATCGCTCTACAGACTTTATGCAATCTACTTTAAAATTCCAAAGATGTTCTTCACAGAAATAGAAAAAACAGTCTTGAAATTCATTTGGAAAAATAAGAGGCCTAAGATAGCCAAAGCAATCCTTAGTGAGAAAAGCAAAACAGGAGGCATCACTATACCAGACCTTAAATTATGCTAGAGAGCTATAGTAATAAAAACAGCATGGTATTGGCACCAAAACAGACATGAAGACCAGTGGAACGTTATAGAAGACACACATACAAACCCACATAGATACAATTATCTCATTCTAGACAAAGACACCATAAACAGACACTAGAGAAATGATAGCCTCTTCAGCAAATGGTGCTGGGAAGCCGGGCGTGATGGCGCAAGCCTGTAATCCCAGCACTTAGGGAGGCTGAGACAGGAGAATCATGAGTTCAAAACCAGCCTCAGCAACAGCAAAGCACTAAGCAACTCAGTGAGACCCTGTCTCTACATAAAACACAATAAATAGGGCTGAGGATGTGGCTTAGTGGCACAGTGCCCCCGAGTTTAATCTCCAGTACCCCAAAAAAAATGGTGCTGGGAAAACTGGAAATTCATATATAGCAGAATGAAATTGAACTCCTATCTCTCATCCTACACAAAACTCAAGTCAAAATGGATCAAAGACCCAGGCATTAGACCAGAGACTCAGCACTTACTAAAAGAAAATGTAGGCCCAATTTCCCCATCATGTCAGCACAGGAACCGACTTCCTCTACAAGACTCCCAAAGTGCAAGAAGTACAATCAAGAATCAATAAATGGGATGGCATCAAACTAAAAAGCTTCTTCACAGCAAACAATCAACCAAGAACACGAACAGAGAGCCTACAGAATGGGAAAAAATCTTTTCTACGTGCACCTCAGATAGAGCATTAATCTCCAGTATATATAAAGAATTCAAAAAAAGACCTCTCTCAAAAAGTCCAATCAAGAAATGGGCAAAGGAACTGAACAGACACCTCACACAAGAAGAAATAGGAATGGTCAAATATATAAAAAATGTTCAACCTCCCTAGCAATTAAAGAAATGCAAATTAAAATACATTGAGGTTTCATCTCATTCCAGTCAGAATGGCCATTATCAAGAATACAAGTAAAAATAAATGTTGGTGAAAAGGTTCACTTATACATTGCTGGTGGGACTACAAATTGGTGCAATCACTCTGGAAAGCAGTATAGAGATTCCTCAGAAAACTTGGAATGGAACCACCATTTGACCCAGTGATTCCACTCCTCAGTATATGCCCAAAGGACTTAACAAACAGCATACTACAGTGACACAGTCACATCAATATTTATAGCAGCTCAATTCACAATAACTAAGCTATGGAACCAACCTAGGTGCCCTTCAACAGAGAAACAGATAAAGAAAATGTGGTATATATACAAAATGGGATAATACTAAGCAATAAAAAAGAATGACTTTATGACTTTTGCAGGTAAATAGATCAAGAGACTATCATGCTAAGTGAAATAAGCCAATCCCAAAAACCCAAAGGTTGAATGTTCTCTCTGATATAAGGATGATAACACACAATAAGGGAGTGGGAAACAGAAGTTCACTGGATTAGACAAAGGGGAATAAAAGGAAGGGAGAAGGATGGGAATAGGAAAGACAGTGGAATGAATCTGACATAACTTTGCTATATTCATTTATGAATACACCACCAGTAAAACTGCACATTGCATACAACCCAAGAATGGGATCCCAATTAGATTAAGTCATACTCCATGGATGTATAATATGGCAAAATACACTACTATCATGTATGTCTAAAAAGAAAAAAAAACTCTCCGATAACTTCACACTGTACTAAGAAAACAAACAATATTCTTTTCCAGATGTTCAAAGCCAAAATATGATTTGGTTCTCTACATTAGTGTGACTTCATTGTGTGTCACCCTCCATGGCTCCAGCCAAGGTGGCTTTTTTGTCTCTCAAAGACATTCAACTCATTACTCAATTAACATCTTTACAGTAGCAATTTTCTTTATCTGCAAAGTTTGATCCAAAAATCTTTGCATATCTGATATTTCATAATATCTAGGCCTCAGTTCAAATATCTTCTCAACTAAGTCCTCCCAATACAATCTAAGTTCGCTGCCTCCCAAGAACATCTCATTACTCCCCCATAACTACTATTACATCAGCAAGTACTTCAAATATTTACTTTTTTTTCCTTGTCCTTCTTTCCCTAAAATAGTATAAACTTCACATACTCCTATAATTATTTGCTTTATTAACAATCTATCTGGCTTATTGTCTGAAATGCTTTTTTTAGTTCTGTTTTTACCTGCTTGGTCAATTTCTGCTTCAACTTCTAGCTTTAAGAATACATCTTCCAGAGTGGTCATGGATACACCATAAGAAATAACACCCAAATCTGAATGAATGTCGAGAGCAGAAAATAAACCTAAAAGAAAACAAATAATAAAAGGGTATATACTTAAGTATACTATTATGAGTTACTCTAAAATATCATTTAAACATAGAACATGACCAAATTTACTCAGCTACCACAGCAGTTCTCAAACTTTTGGGTGTTAGGACACTTAAACTGCTAAGGACCTTAAGGAAATTTTGTTTATGTGCCTATATATTTAGGTATTTATCATATTATATGTTAAAATGAAGAATTATTTTATACTACTTAAAATTAAAATTGAGAATGTTAACTATATTAAAAATTGAAACTATACTAGAAAACAAATCATTTAAATATTCATTATTTTTAAAATAAGAAAAATAAAATTACATGTTAACATAATTTTATTTTAGAAACTATTTTTCAGAAAAAAAATCAATGAGAAGAGGACATTGTTTTCTCTTTAATGTATGTCACAGCAGAGGCAGATGGGTTCTTATATGTTTCTACATCCAATCTTCTGTGGTAGCTCCTGTCAGGCAGTCTCTGGAAAACACTATATAGGAAAATCTGAGGGTCAAAAAGGAAAATAACACCTTAGTATTATTGTAAAAAGGGCTGACTGCACAAACTGCTTTAAAAGGTCTTCTGGCCTATCCCCCTGGAATTCTCAAAATAGATTTCGGTGAAATATTATGACAATTTATCAAAGAAAATCGAGTGGCAACAAAGTGAAGGACATGAGTCCTGGAACTAGTCAGCCTTGGGCTCACAACTAAGTTCCACCGTTTTCCACCTGGGTTACTTTGGGCAAGTTTAACAAATCTCTCTGCGTTTCAGTTTCCTTGGAAACTGGAAGCAATGGCTGTATTTATCTCATGAGCTTGTTGAAATATCAGGATGACTAAATTGGAAAAGGCATAGACTAACATCTGGCACACACAAGCCCTATATAAATGTTATTAAAGAAAAGGAAATAGGTTTAAGAGGACAGAATGATAGGCAAAGTACATTAACCTGGCACATTTTCATCCATAAAGTTAATTAGTGATTTATTTTGGTTTTGAAAGAAATCAATTTTAGAAAATGTTTTTTCTAATTATGAAATAAATACTATGGGAATTTTTGTACAACATACCTATATCAATAATATACTTTTGGCCATAAAATGTCTCCTAAACAAAGAAAGATGACTGAGTTTGAGTTCTTTATTATCAAGTTGAAAAATAATACCTTAATTAAAAAATTATTAATGCTAATGCTTAATGAAAATAATTACCATAACCTTGATTATGAAATTGGAAAATGATCTGAGAACATATACAGAGAAATCCACATACACTCACATGCACATATACACACACGCCTTACTCCCACCCAGTTTATTATGTTTACTATAATAAATTATATGAGAGGCAGAAGGATCTTAAGCAAACTTTCAGCAATTCATTTTTTTCTTGACAACAAAGTAAACATGATTATTTTTATATTTTTCTTATATTAAGTATTTTAAGCGAACATTAATTATGGTTTCCCACATACTATTTGCAAAACACATGCGTGCACACATATTTTAACATGTAGTATTTCATAATTTCAAAAACAATATAACTTTGGCCACAATGGAACATGGAAATATTATACAGAGAATTAAATTAAAACAGGAAATCAACAAAAACTAATCCGAATACAAAATCCATTTTCAACAAGCAAGAAACTGACAGCAATACCTGAAAATTTGTCCATGTCTTTGAAAGGCAAGCTATACACAAGCTGTTGGTCATTCTGTTGTAGTAAAGTAGCCCCAGGTATATGTTGTCTAACCAATGAAGTAAGAGACTCCGTGGCACAGTATCTGTCTATGTACATGCTAGAGAAAACCAAAAGTCATAATTTTTATGACTGTTCCATTAAACAACCAAAAATAAATTCTGAAGACTTTAAATTAAATTTAGTCTTATTAAAGATGGTAAAGGCATACTTTGGCAATCCCTAGAAATAATAACAGTAGATGAAAAGCAAATATAAATAATAATGTCAATAAAGAATGAATGGTACCTCAGGCGGTAGCCGATCCCCCATTTACTTTTAAGGAACATTGAAGAACCAACACATTTCAACATTCCCTGTGATATGACAGCTTTCCTATCTGCAAATAGAGATTTATATTTCAATTTCTAAGTTCATAACAGGATTAATAGTTGGCATTTATATTTTATAGATTATTATGAGAGATATCCAAATATTATCTCATTAATCATAACCACCACCCTATGAAGAGGGTACTAGATTATTATCACCTATTTTTCAGATGAAAATATTGAGGCAATAAGAAAATACATTGTTTACACATTTCACATAACTATTCCATAACAAAGCCAGAAAATGTACCCAGGCAGTTGGACTCCAGGGTACACTTTAGAGTACTCCAAATAGCTCAGACTCTTCCTCAAAGAGTTGCTAATATAAGAATTTTCATGGGTTTCCTTTATAACCAAATGCAAAAAAAAAGCAACAGCAATAACAAAAACAAAGTGTTTGTTGGACTTTTTAAAGAAAAAGATACTGTTGAAGAGATAACATCTAATTTATCTGATGATACTACAAGCCGAAAGAGGTTGCTTTACAATTTTAAAGTCCTGAATATTGTCATAGATATTAAGAATCATACGCTGAGCCAGGCATATGTTTGCCTGTATGTTTACTATAATAAATTATATGAGAGGCAGAAGGATCTCAAGTTTAAGGCCAGCCTTAGCAACTTACCAAGATCCTATCTCAAACTAAACAATAAAATGAGTTGGGGATGTAGCTCATTCAAAAAGGACTCCTAGGTTCAATTCCCAGTTCACCTCCCCCCACCCCACCCCCCAAAAAAACACTAGACAAGTTTTTAAAAAACTAAACAAATTGAGTGGCTGCCACTCAACGTATACTGTGTGACTCCACTGGAAGGGACCATGCCTGGTTTCCTCCAGACTTGACCCCATGTAACTGTTACCCTTTGCTAATTTCACTTTATATCCTTTTGCTATAATAAATCATAGCCCTGAGTATGACTATATGCTGAGTCCTGTGAGTTCTCCTAGAAAATCACTAAAATGAGTGGTCTGAGGAATGCCCAACACGGAAATACATTTTTTAAAATTTTAAAAACCTCTGTGTGTAGAATGTACACTGCCACATTATAGCTTCTCCATTTATTCCTCAGGTTTTAGCATTTCTATGCCCCCCTCCCTTTTGGTCTACAACCTTATCCTTTAAAAATAAAGCCAAATCTCACCAGCAAGAATGTCAGCTTCATCCATGAAGTGAGTACTAAACACTGTCACCCGATTGGCTTTTCTGTATTTTAAAAGATTCCAAACAATATGACGGGAACAAGGGTCCATTCCAGCTGTTGGTTCATCCAGCAGTAGTATCTATGTGACAAGAGATGAAATAGAGCAAGAAACTAAAATATTTAAAATTTATGTAGACAATGAAACACTTCTCCATTTCAATTTATTTTCAATCAGAAGTAGATCAGTTTTTCACTCATCTTTGGGTTTGTGAAACTTTAAAAAAATTATGAGTGAATACTTTCCTTGACAACAAAAGACTAGTTAGTGTCTATAATATGTAAAACATTACTATAACAACAATCAGGCAAATCAAACAAACAAAAAAAATTAAGTATACTGCTATTATTCTTAACAATTAAATTTGTAGATATAACAATTGCTTTTTAGAAAACTATGACAGAGAATAGCACAAAACGAACATATGCAAAATTGATGTAGCAGGAGAGTGACAAACTGACCTAACTCCTTTGGTTTTGTCCTATTTTAACTTTTATTATAAACACTTATAATAAAAGCAATAGTGAAAATTAGAACAAAACTGTTATAGTTACTGTTCAGGTTTGTTCAGGTTTAACAAATGCTGTCTTGGCCATAGTTTCTTCAGATCTGTTTTTTTTGAGACAAAATCTCATTATATTGCCCAGGTTAGTCTTGAACTTGTGGGCTAAGTGACTGTCCTGCCTGCCTTAGTTTCTCAAGTAACTGGGACCAAAGGCATGAGCCACTGTGCCCAGACAGTTCCTTTTTTTTTTTTTTTTTGGTACCAGGGATTGAACCCAGGGGCACTTGACCAGTGAGCCACATCTCCAGCCCCATTTTGTGTTTTATGTAAAGACAAGGACTCCCTGAGTTGCTTAGCGCCTTGTGGTTGCTGAGACTGGCTTTGAACTGGTGGTTCTCCTGTCTCAGCCTCCCAAAGTGCTGGGATTACAGGCATGTGGCTCTTTTCTTTTTCTTTTTTTAAGAAATAAAAATATTCTCTCTGATTAGTGGATGCTGATTCATAAGGGAGGTGGGAATGGGAAACACAGGAGAAATGGAGGAACTCTAGATGGGGTAGGGGGGAGGTGGGGGAGGAAAAGGGGAATGGGTGTAGTAAAGATGGTTGATTGAGATGGTCATCACTAGCCTTAGTGCATGTATGAAGACACAAATGGTGTGACTCTATCTGGTTGGCAACCAGAGAAATGGAAAAATTGAGCTCTATATATGTACTATGACTTGAAATGCATTTAAATAAATTAATAAAAAATAAATAAATGGTTCTAGCATCTAAAAAAAAAAGGTAATTAAGTGAAAATGGGGTTTTAGAATAGGCCCAATACAACTATGTCCTCATAAGAAGAGGAAATTTAGACAGATGTGCACATACAGAGAAGAAGGACCATGTGAAGACAGAGGGAAAAGTGACTATTTGTAAGCCATGGAGAGAGACCTCAGAAGACATCAACCCTGACAGAACTTTGATCTTGAATTTTCTGCCTCCAGAATTCTAAGAAAATAAATTTCATTGTTTAGGCCAAAAAAAAAAAAAAAGAAAAGAAAAGAAATAAAACACTGCAGACATAAATGGAGTCCATCCCTTCTGTTCTCCAGTATAATGACATTTAATGTCATTCTCATACACCTATGATAATACACAGTATTCTAGGTGTGTTTAAACTTTACGTAAAGTACGATATATCTTTCCCCAACCTGTTTTTTATCTTACATATTTAAAGCGATCTCATTTGTGAAACTAATATTTATTTACCTTTGGATTCCCAAGAACAGCGATTCCTAAAGACAGTTTTCTTTTTTGGCCACCACTTAATTTTTTAGCTTGGTTATCTTTGATAGGTTGCATGTCTAAATCTAGTAAAACCTTTTGCACCTGTGAAAATAAAGTATAAATACTGTTATTTTAAAAATCACATCATTTAAATAATTATTAACATGAGTCTGTAAGTATTTTGAGTTTTGAAGTACTATTTTTTAAATTATTAAGTATTTGAGTAATATGTTTTAAAATAATTTTAACTTCAACTTTTTAAAATATTTATTGTGGAATTTCATTAGAACAAATATTCATTTACAATTCTGAAAACAACAAGTAACAAGATTCTTGAGGAAAAGGTCTGGTTTTACTTTTGTGCATTCCTGGGTAACGGGGAAGGAAAAGGAAGAGATCAGTGCAAAGGCGCTGGGTGTGTGGGGGCTGGGATATAAATGTGGAGGAGAAAATGGAAGAGAGGGAGAGAGGTGAGGGGAAGGAAGAAACAAGTGTCCTCAAAATGAAACAAGGACTATTTTACATGTGTTAAAATATTTACGCCAAATTATGTCTCCAATTATGTCAAATTCTTGTAATAATTATTAACATCACTAAAGTTATTTGTAATAACTTGTGTCCACAAGCTCAGAACATTTTTCTTTTCAGAACAGGTTTTGTATTTAGATTATCAAGCATATTTATATTGTATCAGCTATTATAAAAGGTTATTAATTTACAGGAAACATAGTGAATACTTATACATAAATAACATAACATACTTCTTGTATTATATTGTTGGCTGGTATTCCTTTGATTGAAGCCAAAATAGATAAATTTTCTTCAACTGTCAAAACATCAAAGTGTATATCTAACTGTGGACAAATGCCAATCATTTTTCTTGCTTCAAACATTTCATCTATTTCTGAGACTCTGTGTCCATATATAGATGCAAACCCTAAAAGCAAATATATAAATTTATCTTAAAGACAAAGTATTAAAAATGCATATGCTGGGCTGAGGTTATGGCGCAGTGGTAGCGTGCTCCCCTAGCAAGCATGAGGCACTGGGTTCGATCCTCAGCACCACATAAAAATAAAATAAAGATATTCTGTCCACCTACAACCAAAAAAAAATGTTTAAAAAAAAAAGACTCTCGCAACTCCATTAAAAAAAATGCATATGCTTTGGGCTGGGATTGTGGCTCAGTGGTACAGCATTTGCCTCGCATGCGTGAGGCACTGGGTTTGATCCTCAGCACCACATAAAAATAAATAAAATAAAGATACTGTGTCCATCTACAACTAAAAAAATTTTTTTAAAAATGCATATGCTTTAATATATCCTAATAACTTAGATATGTGGTCTCAAAAGATGAGTATAAATTTGCAAGAAACCACACACTCTCATTTCCATATTACTATAATATGCTTCCATTTATATTTGCCTTCACTTCCAGGTCATATTACATAGTAGAAAGAGCAAGGAACTACAAGCTGAACACAAAATATACATATCTACTGATGGACTAGATACATTCCAGTAATGATTTTCCTTCTTTCCAGATACTATGTATTCCAGGTAACTATGCAATAGTAAAGAGATCAAGGAACTAAAAGTTTTATACTATCTGTGTGGCCTTGAACAAATTATTTAATATCTCTGAAGCCCAGTTTTTTCCCTTTATAAACTGAATACTAATATATCCCACTTAAGAACTGCTAAATTCATGTGATAATGTGTGGAGAACTCTAACAAAACTCATGTATCCTTAAAGAATGTAAGGTATTAATGACTAACATTGAAAAGTGGTAAAATTAAGAATAAGAATAAAACCAAACTAATTTTAAAAGTTAAACTACATTTAAAAGGTTTAAAATACAGATTAAACATACTTTGGCCATTTTGTAAAGTTACGTGCATTTCACTGCCAATCTATCTGGTTACTGTGGAAACATGGTGCTTCCATACAGAATTCGCACCTCTACATGCCAATCTCATAATCATAGGTCAAAACTATACCTTTGAGGTACTGCTCTTAATTTTTTTATTTTAGAAGATGGTGTTGATATTTATCATTCTTTCCTTTTGAACTGTTACTGTATATTTAATAATTTGTGTTTATTTTATCAACCTAAAGTAGTCTGTAGGCCTGACTTAATTTTCAATTAGTTATGCACTTATTCTCCCTTAAAAATAAAGAATATACATATCTACACAA